>VXAY01003849.1:1719704-1989281 GCA_013399855.1 Oxyruncus cristatus | reverse complement strand
TTATAGTTTTCTTTTTCTGTCTTAGAAAGATATGTACCCATTGTTGTGGCTTTTTTTTTTTTTTTTTAAGGGAAAATCCCGAGATTTGCTGCTACCTTGCCTGCAAGGTCAGGTTGTGAAGTGTTCAACAGTTGCTCCCACGAAGGGTTGACTGGCATGGTAGCTGTGGCATCTGCTAACTCTTTGAAATCGCTGAAATCTCAGCCGCTGCAGGGACACAGAATATCCAACCGTCTTCTCTGCTGAGACTGTTTTATCTTCACAGAAGAATTCAAATCAGTTGGTCCTCACACAGGGCACCATTCTGCGGTGGTGGTTTGGAATAAAGGGGCACCACAGGTTTGAGTTATCAGCTCATTACCTGGTGGGTTAATGCTCCCCCTCTCTCCCGCTCCAGCAGGGGAAAAGACTTAAAAACTAAAACGCCTGCCACCTGTGGAAGATTATTTGGAGTGAAGAAACCTTCCTGCAGCTCATGGAGGGCAGACGAAATTAAGGAGTTAACATGGTGGCACACCCCAGCCCAGCTGGGCCTGGGGCGTGTGGGCCCTCCTGGGGCGGGGCCTGGCCTGGCCCGGGGAGGGCAGGGATGGCTTGAGGCCAAGGCTGAATTACCTGCAAGCCTCATGCAACAAGCTGCAGAAGAATTGCAGCCATGGAATGGTGGAGAAGCCGGTGAACTCTCCTTTGAGGGGCCGAGCCCCCTCATGACCTTGGGACTTTGTCCAAAAGCGGAGCCTTACACTAAGCCCCGTATACCAGGGACCTGGTGCAATTTTGGACCGGATGCGATGACAAATGACCCCTTTCACTGCGAATGGGGGAGTGGTGGTGAATTAGAGTAGCCAACCGTGGCCGAGAGCCAAGATTGGATGTCTGGCCAAAAGCAGAAAGTCAGAAGAATTCCAGAGTGCAGGAAAAGAGACTATTTGGAGAAGCAGAACATAGCACCGTAGAACGTTCTTGGGTATGGACTGAGCCAAAAGAAACCCCAGAATCCCTGTGACCTGGGGAGGGGTGGTGACTCTTAGGAAACCTCCTGAAACTCCTTGTGGAAGGAACCTCCACAGAGCCCTATACTCTGTGGTGACGACATGGTGATACGAGTGTTCCCTTGAAGCCCATGGTAAACCCTCAGTAGCCATAGACAAGCGGCTAGAAATGGGAGGCAGACTCCCCTGCATTCCGATGGAGAGAGAGAGAGATTTTCTAGCTGTGGTGATTTGGAACTGTTACCTTAAAGACTTTTTCTTCTCCTTCTTCCTCTAGACTGTTTTTGAAGAAAAGAAGGATGAGTGGTATTGGTAAATATATGTTTTTTATTATAAGAAAACTAGTTAGAGTTGCTGTGTATATAAGTATTCCCTTAGTTCTTATCGTGTAGCAATAAATTTTAATATTAATCCCCATGTAAAGGAGATCTGTTTTGTCTATGCAAACTCTTCTTACTTATTAGCAAAATTTATGGGTTGATAAAAACCATACAGAAATCACAGGGCTAACCCTTTGACACAATTACTTTTATGCATCCTCATCTCTGCTGTTCTGTCAGGAAGGTGCTGGTGAAATATGAGCTGTTCCCAGTGCCTGTTTGTTCATTTGTGATTTTCGGCACGATTCCTCTGCACCAAAGTCATGTCTGCAACAGTCCTGTGCTATTTTGTTGGGGTGTTTTTAGCAAGAACTCTGCCCCAAGCTGTGTTCTCTGCTTGTATGCAGCAACCCTGATCCCCAAAGGAATGCAAGGACATGACTCTTCAAGACTGATATTTTTGAAAGGTGTACAAAATACCATGGGAGGTATGGAAGATGTAATAAAATCTTGTGCTAATTTGACTTGCTGCTCTTTGATGCCAAGGACACCTTGAATATTTTCATCTTGCAATGAAACCTTTTTTGGTTGGGTTGGGGTTTTTTTGTTTTTGAGACCGAGAGAAAGGAGGAAGTTTCTTAGCTTGGCCTTCTATCTTTCCTTGTTAGGCTTTGCCATGTAGATAGAGTATTTTTTGATGTGGCCCTTAACAAAATCAGATCAAAATAATTTAAAGAAGGCAAAAAGTACAACATTATCAAATGCTTTATCAGGAAACCATTTGACTGAAGAAAAATTCCTGAGCCCTAAAAAATCCATAGGATTTGTAAATCAAAATGAGAAAGGAGAATGCAAATTTAATATTGTTTAACCCAGCCTCTAACACAAGCTCTTTTTAGGAGTTGCTTGTTGTTTTGGTTTTTTTGTACTAGTGCAGGGTTGTAAAATTTTCCATGGATTCGCATTACAGGATACTTCCCACTGTGCTGAGAAGTGCTTAATGACTATCAGTCATTGTGGGGCTAATATTACTGATCTGCTTTCAATGGGTGCTGAGCTACCTTGGGTGTTTACTTGTGACAAATGCTGTTGGCAAGGGGATGAGGAAGACTTAACACAGTGGCACAAGACTGGGACTAGTCTGGGCTGGTGCATGGACATCATCTTGGATGAGAACAAGTGAGGGACAGCGGCACCTCAGAACCATGCTGCTTCTGAGTTAGTGATGGGGAAATAGTTTATTAAAAAAAAAACAACAAGCCAACAAGGCAAATCAACAAACCCTGTCTACTTGACACTAAGGCAACAGCCTAGAAGTAGAGTGTGAAGCCTGAAATGCTATGGTATTCCTACTTAGGTTGTCTTTTTCCTCAAAGAGAATAAGAACAACCTGAACAACCTCCACACCAGTCACTCTACTAGTGAAGTTTTTTCCACCAGCTGCAAGAGTACGGTTTGGTGACGCACCGTGCAAGATCTGCCCAAGGTTTGAAGATACTCTCCTGGAAAACCCTCAACAATGGTTTTAAGAATCATAAGCCCAGATGCAGGTTTGCTAGAAGAACAAGCAGGTGACTGTGGATGTTCCTTGCACTGGTGGTGATATACTTCACAGAGAAATCTCTGACAAGAGGCTGTGAGCAATAAACTAGCAATTTGCAGGGAAGGTCGGGTTTGGACTGCAACCTCACATCCTACCAGGGGTAATGAGTGTATGGTGTTAAAATAATACAGAAGCTCCTGAAAAATGCTGAGGAGTCAGACTCTGGTCTATACTTAGCACTGTGAAATTATAGTACAGCACCAACAAACCAAAGTTCATTACTTGTAGACCTTCTATTTAATAGAAAACTGAGTATTTGACTGTTGCAATGTCAGGCTTGTAAGAATAGAGAGAGATTAATGAAGCTAAACAAGCGAACAAAAAATTATTATTTTAAGTCTGTGAAATGCTAGTACTTACTGAAAATGCATCTGGCTTGGAAAGAAGCAGTCAACGACAATGTTGGTATCACATGAGTCTTCTGAGGTTGTGACCACAGATGGATGTGTACTGCTGACTTCTCCAGCTTCCAGAGGGTTTGGGAGAGAGTGCTGAATTCACTGCTTCCTTGAGAAGCTCTTCTTCAAAAACAGAACCATTATGGGCACAGATCTATGAGCTCCAGAACAAAACATTGATCTCACTAGGGTTACATTTTTCCTCTTACTGATTGAAGGAAAAGGAGAAAAAGAAAAAAAAAACGAACAAACTTCTTTTCCTGCTCTGAGCTAGAGTAGTGTATGAAAACATTACTTGTCTTCAAAATGCTGTATCATAAAGAAAGCATGGACTGTGGAAAAATTCTCTGTTTACAAGGTGCTTCACGGGCTCCATCATGGCACAGCGTCACCCAAGTTAGCTGCTTGAAATCTTGTCACCAGCACAGAACTTTTAAGGCAAACCCCCCCGTCTTTTGCAAAAATGCAGTTTGGGAGGCCTCTGACCTCCCTTGGAGGGATATTTGAGAAGAATTTTTTGTGCACATGTATTCCCATATCCAGATTGCACAAAAGCCACTGCTCTGATACTTTCAGTGTTAATAGTTTGTGTGTGGAATTGCTGCATAAGTCTGTCTTACACACCAGAGCTGCTGGCTTTGCAAAAGGAGCATCCCTGTTAATTTACAGCTTGAAGATGGGCAGGAATGGAGGTCGGAGCTGTTTTCCCATCTTTATGCTTTTTTCTCACAGAAGTCTTCTCTTTGGGAGAGGGGAAAGGACAACCCCGGCTTTGGTGTTTCTGTAGATGAGCAAGAGGCAGGAGGGGGGCTCCCAGTATTCTTTTGCAACCTCTTCCCTGCTTCACTGCACTCCAATCACAGGTTGGTCACAGAACCTGAGCTGAAGTAAATTTAGGAATCATGTAATCAGTCTTGATTCTTGTATTCAAAAGTAAAGGTTTTCCTAAATTAAAATAAACACTTAAGTTATTTTTTTACTTGTCAAGTTTCATATTAAAGAGCTGCAGCTCCTGGAAGTCCAAAGCAAGTTTGGCTACTGAAAGAGCCAAGAGGTAGTTTCCAAGAGGTAGTTTCTTCTTCCCACAGCCCAGTGATCTTTTGTCAAAATGGGATTATCTATGTATTTTGTAAATATCATGACTTATGACTAATACAAAAGGAATTAAAGCTTCAGTTAAACCAAAAACTAGCAAATAGGCAGTTGCTTCTCCACGATTTTTGCTCTCCCCTCACACCCACACAGCTTAGCACACCTGGAGTCATCTGATGGCTTATAAAGCAGTAAGGACCCAAATTCATATCACCAGCAGAGTGTTAAATACAGCTCCACCTAGAAGTCCCCACAAATAGTCCGTGATTATTGAGCTCAGCAAGTACAGTCACATGTCAAAAGGTTATATAATGGTTATATGGATGTATAATGGTCTCATGGGTGTATTAACAAACCTGTCATCACCAAAAATTGAAATAACATGTATTCTTCCTTTGGATTGGTATTGTGTGCTCCAAGCAATGATTTGTTCAGTTATGTGTGTAGTACTCCAGCTTTGATGAAGTGAGCCCTAATTTGAAAATTTTTGAGCCTAGGAACATTAGACAGCTGCAAATCTGTACAGTAGTGCTCATATTAGAACATCAGACAGCTGATTCTCTCCTGATGTTTAGAAGAAACATCTGCAATCTGCTATTGTCTGGACTTTCTCAAAAAGTCTAGAAATCTGTTTATCATACCCACTGTCTCTTCTGCAACACTTGCATAATGTCTTTGAAAAAATGTCAGTAATTAATAAAATAATATGTATTGATAACACTGTATCCTCAACAAAGCTGTTTTATAAAAGAATAAGAATGCAAAGATAAGCGAAACTCTTAAATGACCAAACTGAGCATCAAAGAATATTTAATTAGGTACAATCTTCTCATATGGTCATAAAACATCTGTCCAGATCCTCTCTAAGCAATCAACTACTGAGAAGATAAATGGTGGTATTGCAAAGCAATTACAATACTACCTCATACAAATATGGGGCAGAGCTGTATAACAAACCTGAAAAAAAAAAAACAAACCCGAAAAAAAATATTAAAAAAAGCAGTTTCTTGTCAAAACTGTATTGAACTAGGCTAGTTTAAAAACTTTAAAAGCACAATTTTAGGTCAACTTATTTGGAAAACACTGGGTTAGGGCGCATTTAGGGCAGTAAAGCAAGGAGCAGAAGCAGTGTAGGGAAGGAAAGGAAAGATGGGAGAAAAATGGCAATGGTGAACATTTGGGATTTATCTGGGAGAGCAATCTCTTTACCCGGCTCAGATGCAGTAAAAACATGACATAGGAGATAGCTTGAACGTGCTGCCTTTTTTTTTTTTTACAGTTTTACATTGATTAAAATCTCTTACAGTAATAACTTGTCATTAAACATTCGAATTTAGCTTTCTGATAAAGCCTTTTTATTTAAAAACTGTGTCTTGCTATCTCCTGCTAATATAAAGGCCAGAACAGCTACTGTGACTCTGATGTCAGATCACCACGTTTAGGTTGAAAAAGATCTCTAATCATCAAGACCAACAATTAACCCAGCACTGCCAAGGCCACCACTAAAGCATGTCCCTAAAAATATTGTCCAGAAATGCTATGTCCCATGAAATGTTACCTAGAAATTTCTACGCCCAATTCACAGCTCCAGGCTGAGCTGGCACATACCTGTATATTAGGACCATGGATCCTGTCTGGAAGCCTGCAGGGCCTGAGTACTGACCACATCTTTTGGGGAGCTGGTCAAGCATTTATGGTTACCATGTAACTTTTCTGTACAGTTGTCCTTCTTGTTTTGAATTTGTAGGTTTTTGCTTCCAGTGGTGCAGTTGGGACATACCTTTATTTGCAGATCATATTTTTTACTGTAATTTTATCCATGGGTGTTTATAAGCCATAATCAACTCATCTCACCTTTGACTCAGAACTAAGAAAAGGCAGGAGATTTTCGAGGGCTTCACTGAGTCTTTAGGTAATTTTTCTGTATATTTTCAGTTTCTTTTGGAAATCTTACAGTACACTTACCATTGAATCAGCAGTCAAGAATTTAATTTCTCAACCTGTGTACACTTTATATGCACACATTTTATTTGTAAACTCCACATTTCAACAAAATTCTCGTTGCTTAAATGCAAGCCGTCTTGTGAATATAAGTGTTCTGTGGGGGGAAGGTATATAATACGGAGCAAAATGTGTTGCATCAGTTCTAAGTAAAAAAAAAACTCAATTCAGCAGAGTGTTCTAAAGTTTTAGAGATGGGTATTTTTTTCCACCAAAGAATGTTTTCCTTCTCAAAGGCAAGCTTACTTCTCTTGTTTGCATTAGGAATATACCACTGCCTTCAGTGAAAACAGGATTGGGTTCAATAGTTTGCTGTGTTGAAAAATTCTGGAAACATTTTCATTAGATGGAGTAACTTCAAGCTAATCTTTTTAATATGTGGGGAAGAAAGATGCTACTGTTGTTGTCCAAAGGATGCAGTACATTTGGCACCCTCTTTCTGCTACATTTTCATTTCTTGTGTGTATTTATAGCTTTGACTGGCTATGCAGGCTGTTTGCAGAGAGGGTAGGGCATGGGAATACTCTCCCCTTCTGCAGATCAACACATACCCCCAAAGGCACCAAGTTCCACCTCCTGCTCTCCTTCTGTTTTGTGTTTGTTCTGCTAATTTTAACATTATAAATAAGAGGGGAAAACTAAACCCAGAGGTAAATTATGCTTTCTGAATCCATCTGTCCAATTAGGAAAAAAAGCAGAGATTGTTCATTTAGATTTAGAAAACTGGATGCCTAATGAATTTTGTGAAAGCTGCACAGGAGTGATAGTTTTCAGCTTCTTACAGAAGTCATAAAGGTTAAAAACCTGTATCCACCAGCTGGTTTCTAAATCGGATCAACACAGACAACAAGGCAGTGAGAGATAGGGACATTCCTCCCCTCCAAGAGCAGCTGTGTTGGCTTCCACACGGTCAAAGAAATATATAAGGTGCAGAACAGCAGTTATGGGCTTTGACTGCCTCCTCCAAGATCAGCCACCCAACAGAGCTTTCTAACAGGAAGAATGGTGGTGAACTGGAGTTGGTTCTACGCAAAGGGAGAACAAGAGAGGAGAAGAGAAAAAAAATGACACTGATGGACATGGTGATGGGGAGGCTAAACAGACGTCTCCTGGGTCTAATACAGGTGAAAGGTGATTTCGGTCCATGAATCAGTGTTTGGCTGAAGTGGTCTCAGGAAGTTAATTGTCACTTGGGAAGTGCATTACTTAAATAGAGACTTTCACTTTGATTTTAGTCAGCCTGTCTTAAGGAAAAAAAAATTAAAATCAACATGTATATTTTCAATATGACAATTATTTGACAACATGCATTATTTACTACTTTTTCCTAAAACAGATATCAATATTAAATCTTTATTAACCTCGTAGCATATATTCTGTCTCTCAGAAATTTAGTATTATGTGGAGATAGCAAATGACAATATTGAATTAACCAATAAAATCTATAGTAATCTCTCTACAATCTTGTTATAACCAGTAAAAAAAATCGGTTTAATTGGCTTTCCAGATTGCTACTCGTATTTGAAATTGCCAAGACACAGCAGAGAGAAGCATTTTGACTCCATTTTTTCAATGGTGTTATTGTGGTGAAAGTCCACCTGGCGCCAGGGTTCTTCCGGGTTTGGCTGGCTTCCTGCACTCTGCCTCTGCTCCAAATAAACGGATTCATCTGGCTATATGAGAGGAAGAATATAGGAGGTACTTTTTAGATGAAGAAATACTGGAAGAGGAATTATTTTACAGTGTTTAATCCAGCTGGGTGTTTCTTTGTGATCACCAAAATCTTTGAGATGACATTGTTAATGAGACTATGAAAAATCAATTTAGAGATATACCATAGACCCCCTAAAGCCAGAAACCTTAGAATCCTCATTTGTTTTGAAAAAGTCACTTTATACAACTCCAAATTTGATTTTTCATCTATGGTTTTTGTACATTTGAAGTTAGAGAGTTCTCTCCAAACTATGTGCTGCTTTCATACTCATTGTATATAATAATTTTCTCATTTGTTCAGGCCCACATGTTACAACCATAACCCCTGTACATAAACTAAATATGGCAGGTTTTAGTACTGTGGGGCATACCCAGGTTTAGAAATGGTAATAAGTTCTCGGAAATAAGAGATTCACTTTCTTTCCTGGTGCTAGCCAGTTGAGGCTGCTCCCAGGAGTTGATAGGAGCTGGGGAGCAAACAAAAAAAGATCACAGATTCATGGAATGGTTTGGGCAGGAAAAGGACCTTAAAGATCATCTAGTTCCAACCCAGCTGTTGTGGGCAGAGACACTTACCACTAGACCAGGTTGTTTAGTGTCCCATCCAACCAGGTCTTGAACACTTCCAGGTATGGGGTACCCATCCCTTCTCTGAGCAACCTGTTCCAGTGCTTTAGCACCCTCACAGGAAATTTCTTCCTATTATCTGAATATTATATGTCTCTATATATGTATCTAGTATCTAATGCTAAAAAGCATTTGAACTGTGTATGTCTTGTGTGACAGATGGACTGACAGGTAGAATTGTGATTGTGTGTGTACTAACTTAGCAAACATATATATGAAACATAGGTAAGCATTTTAAAATAGTACTCATCCTTACAGGTACATGTATTAAAAGCTATTCCTCTTCAAGGAACACCAGCACCAGAACAAATACACTCAGGGAAAAGTAAAAAACCTGAGATTAAGTTAAATTCAAATGAAGCGGAATGAGTTCTTCCCCACACCTGAGGAGATATGGCTATGTAAAAATGCCATTGCTGAGGTATCCCCTTGTGGGACTTGCTGTGAATCAGCTCCCAGCATTACACTGCATGAGTGACTACAGCTAAGTGGCTCCTTCTGCAGAGGTACTCGTAAAAGAGGGGAAAAGACAACAACCACAACCAAGAGAAATGAGAAACTCTTTGCTCTAAAGCCTGTTAACTTTTCCAACTCGTCTAATAAAATTCTTGCCCTCCAATTTTCTCTCCCAAGAGAAGTAAGAAGTTTTTATGAACTTGAGTCAAGGTATTTGGAAATTTGGCAATGTCTGCAGAAACCAGCCTGACGATGAGGAAAAGAAAGGTAAATCATTCTGCTGCTGCCCCGAGCACAGGGCTGGGCAAATATTTTTTTTTTCTAAAATTGATTTTATTTTTCTGTCCTCAAGCAAGTAATTTAAAATATCAGCCAACATGAGTCCAAATTCATCATAAGAATAGCTGAAAGCATACTAGTCTTTATTTATACTAGTTTGAGATTAACAGAACATTTAAAATGTAGGTTGTAGGTAGCACAGCAGAGCTCCAAAACTATCCTCACTGGAGCCAAAGTCAGTCTTCTTCAAGAACAGAATGGTTCACCTCTGTACTCACTGTTCCCAAACTTTACTTCCAGCTCCACTGATTAATGTATATTATTTCATAAAAAGAATTTGCATCTCCTCAGTATGCCTATCTGAAAGCAAAAACAACCATCTCTTATTCTTTACTACCTCTACCAATAGAAATGAAATATTCAAAAGGACAAAAAATGCATAGAAGGAAAGAGAATTGAAGACTTCTAAAAGTCTTCATAGTCCGTTTACAGTGATCAGTTAAATTGTAGGCATTTTCCACTTTACAATGTAAAAATAATTTTCATGTCTTTGGGAAAGGGGGGGGCGGCAGAGAAGAATAAGAGGGGAATAAAACTTTAAAGACCAATACACAACTTCTGAGACGTTTACATGGCTATATTTCTATTCTTCCAAGTGCAGCTTCAATAAACATTAATAAAACAAGCATGGTGCTTTGTTCTCTCACCTTAACTGAGTAGGTTAAGACAACAGTGTTATTCCCAATTTGAAGATTTTTTTTTTCTGTAAGATAAATATTTTAAACAAATCTTTAAGAGCAGCCAGGTTATCGTGTATGCCCAAGCAAATGTTTGGTGCTGATGGAGGCACAGGTGGGATGTTTTCACCTTCCTCTTATTGAACCTATTTTGGACCCAGATGAAGACAGAAGAGTTTTCCAGTTCCCCTTACCTGTGCTGGTAGAAATGTTTCCTAGGAGCCTGTTCTGCTGGCTCAGCATTTCAGAGAAAACATCAAGTTCAACCCATAAGCTTTCCTGTTCTCAGTCTCCCATCTACATTGAACAAAAATAGGATTGTCAGTGAAGCTGTTTTTATTCTGCGTAGGTATTATTCCACTGTAGAAAGCTTCCAGCTGGATCTGCAAGCTGCTTCTCTAACTGTTTTGCATCGCATTGACGTCAAAATATGGATTTATCTAGGTCATCCCAATGGGGGATAGAAATCATTAAATTAAAAGGGTAAATAAAAGGTATTTATTTTTATTTTCATAGGTGAGAACAGAATTCTTGTTGCTCTCTGTTAGCAAGATGGTGTCACTGTTGGCTAGCTACTTTATAAAAAGTTTATAAAAGACTTCACATTAATTAGTAATTTATAATCAATGTTCAATATTCATGAATTTCCTGCATGTATGCTAAATTGGATAAGAGCTAGCAGGCAACTAACAGAAAGCATGCAACAGAGCACAGGATATATTAGACACAGGCTGAAACCAAACCTTTTTATATCTGTGAGAAATCCTGCTGCCTGAAAATGGACAGGGCACATAGCTCTTCCTGGGTTGCTTTTTAGAAAGAACACTTCAATGCCAGAACACACCAGCACAGGCAAAATAGATGATAGGTCACTACCCATGATCAGGCGAAATCTTCATAGTTAATTAAAGATTCATTAAAAAACAGTAGAGGGGCACACACCTGAAGGACAGGATGTCATCCAGAGGGACCTGGACAAGCTCGAGAAATGGGCCCATGGGAATCTCATGAGGTTTAACAAGACCAAGTACAAGGTGTTTCACCTGGATTTGGGGCAACCCTCAGTATGAAAACAAGCTGGGGAATGAACAGACCAAGAGCAGCCCTGCTGAGAAGGACTTGGGGGTGCTGTTGGATGAAAGTCTGGACATGACCCAGCAATGTGCACTTGCAGACCACAAAGCCAAATCAGCTGCATCAAAAGCAACATGCCCAGCAGGTTGAGGGAGGTGATTCTGACACCCCACCTGGAGTGCTGCATCCAGCTCTGGGATACCCAGCCCAGGAAGGACATTGACCTATTGGAGCACGTCCAGAGGAGGCAACCATGATGATTCAAGGAAGGGAGCATGTCTCCTATGAGGTT
Organism: Oxyruncus cristatus; assembly: GCA_013399855.1. Taxonomy (NCBI): domain Eukaryota; kingdom Metazoa; phylum Chordata; class Aves; order Passeriformes; family Cotingidae; genus Oxyruncus; species Oxyruncus cristatus. The sequence continues at coordinate 1,977,697 of VXAY01003849.1, read as the reverse complement.
TGGGATTGTTCAGCCTGGAAAAGAGAAGACCCAATTGTGACCTTCCGGTACCTGAAGGGAGCCTAAAAGGAGGATGGAGAGAGATTTTTTACAAATATAGTGATGGGACAAGGGAGGATGGCTGCAGCTGGAAAAAGAGAATAGATTTAGATTAGATATTAGGAAAAAAATTCTTTGCTGCAAGGGTGGTGAGGCACTGAAACAGGTTGCCCAGAGAAGCTGTGGATACCCAATCCCTGGAAGTGTTTAAGGGCAAATTGGATGGGGTTTGAGCAACCTGAAGGTGCACCTGTCCATGGCGGGGGGATTGGAACTAGGTGATCTTTAAAGTCCCTTCCAACCTAGGGCGTTCCATGATTCTATTTTTTTAGTCAGTACTTCGGTATATGAACCTTGTCGTGCAATGATGTGAGGGAACAATGGGCAAGCTGATATTCAGAAATGGTGTTAAGAGATTTAAAGAAAAACTCCACTTGCTGAATCCCCTGTGCTTGGTTAGATGACTGCCTTCCTTGAGAAGTGGTGAAGTTGAGTTCAGCTCAGAGAAGGTGGCAATCTGATGTTGCCCTGTGCTCCTGCCAGTAGCATTAATTCTAGGCCAAGGATCAGACTTAGGCTGTGTTTTCTTCATATGTTTGGTCTACTTACGATGAAAAAATTTCTGGTGAAGTCACCAAAGTCTCTTAATATGAGTTTTGCATATTGTACTGCCCTGCCCACAGTGAGCCTCTTCTAATTCTACTAGGAAAGTTCTATTACATGAGTATTGTTGGGATTATAAATAGCAGGAAGTTGAAAAAGGTTGGTTTTGTCACAGTATTTGTAGATCAAGTGTGCAACTGTAAAATGGTTTGGATAGTTTATTTTAGTAGAAAAATATCTGCTAAAAGTTGGAAAGCAATAGGACTGCTATGCCTGCACAATGGGGGGAGCAGTACTGCTGAGTGTGGTATATCACTGGAAGTCAGGTTATCAGCACCCCAGGTTTTGGTAAAAAGTCACAAGGGTTTGGGAAGTACAGGCTTCAGAGCCGCTGAGAAGCAGCAGACTCTTGAGCCATGCAGACACAAGATCATTCAATCCCATAGGAGATTACAAGAACTCGAGTACTGTTTCCATTCCAGCTCTCAGCCTCCAAAATGCCATTTTTCTCTGCAAAGGAAAAGTAAAGCTCACGAGCAATCTGGGGTTAGCTCCAGAGCTGCAGAATAGCATTGTCCTGGCCACAGGCTGAGCTGGCACAGGACACTCCCATGCTGGACCATGTGTGAACTGTCCACACTCCAAAGCCGCTGCAGCTCACTAGAAATAGCACAGCTGTTCGACGTGAGTCTTACCTCTCTTACCAGGCCCACTCTAACAAACTCCTGGCCCATCTTCTCTCTGAGATCCCGCAGTTTGTCCAAGTCGCTAGATGATCCTGCTGATTTGGCTTTTGGCTGAATGACTGGAATTATCCCAGCCACCCACAAGTTTGAGTTCATTGGAGTTTTCTTTCTGTGCCTGTTTGCAGTAAGAGGAGCAGGGAGTTGGGCAGAGGTGCAGGGGGCAGAGGGCAGGCTTTTCTACATGGGGAAATGTGTAGTTTTTACCTGTAGTAGCCTCTACAGTGCCCACCTATCTTAAGCTCTGCCAGGGGAAGTTTAGGTTGGATATTGGGAAGAAATTTTTTATGGAGGGATTAATCAGACACTGGAATGGGCTGCCCAGGGAGGTGGTGGTTTCACGATCTCTGGAGGTTTTTAAGATGAGACTGGATGTGACACCTAGAGCCATGGTCTAGTAACCACAGAGGTGTTGGATCAAGGGTTGGACTTGATGATCTCAGAGGTCTTTTCCAACCCATCTGATTCTGTTATTCAGTGAAAATCTCACCATTTTCTGTTTTGTCAGTCATCTGAGGTTGTACGTTAGAAGTTCTTGCTATAATTGGAAGACAGGTCAAAATAATCTATTCCCTTTAAAGATTGCTTTAATTTCTCCAGTGTCTAATTATTGTTTTCTCTCATTTTTTATGATGCTTTAGGTAAAAGTAAGTTTCGGTGCTTATCCTTTTTTAATCACTTGCTTTTCTAAAAGATGTTTTGTCATTTGATGTATCCCTCACATGACAGTAGGTGGTGATATTCTGGAAGCTCCAGTGATTTTGTGAAATATTTTCATGCAAAAGCCAAAAAAAGAAGCATTACTAATTCCCCTTATGTACTAGTTTAACTGGCTTTTATAGAATTAATGTTTAATTTTTGTTGAGTACCAGATTCTTTCTTTTTCGTTTAAATGTGAAGAAAACACAATTCAAACAGTGTAATTTTCTTTTGAAATTGATTTCTTATTGCTTGGAGCTTTCAAGGGCCGATATGACTTCTTGTGGACTCACTTTCGCGATATTTGTATGCTGATATTTCTTTGTTTTCATCCAGATTTGCAGAAAGCTGGGAACATTCCTCCAAACCCATCTTTGCGTTCGTTGCTCTCCCCCGGCAATGGCAGTGGTGGTGTGCCGAGGGAAGGGGGGGCAGCATCTGCTACGGGTGTGTCGGGGACCGCATGGCCGCGCCGGCCGAGGGCTGGAGGCACCGGGGGCGGTTGCGGGGCTGTCAAGGGACACGAGTGGGATTTAGAGCTGTGCTTTTGTAGCCGTCTCAGTGCAAATCACTCGGAGTGTCCTCGTTTTCCACTCCTGAAGCAAAAAGAACTCTCTCGACGGGGGATCTCCAGCATCGCTCCATCCGTCTGCCGCGCTGTGCGCTCGCACTGAGTGAAGAAGCGGCCGAGAGAGGGGAAGCGCCCCTTTGCCTCCGGGCTTCCTCCCTCAGAATTCTTCCACCGGAGTTAGAGCTGCCGGGGTGCAGGCGGGGGTTTCCCGTCCGCCGCCTTCACTCCACTTCCCCGGTCAGGGGGAGGATTTTCGCTCGCTAACGCCGACTCCGAGCATCTCCCCGGGAAGCCCCCGCGGCGAGCACACGGCAGGTGCTCCGGGCGCGGCGGGGTCCGGCCCGTCCCCGACGGGGACACGGGGGAGCCGAGGGCGGCCGCAACGCCGGGCCGGGGCGGGGAGCGAACAAAGCAGCTGCCGAGGGCGCGCTGCCCCGACGGGGCCGGCGCGGTGCCGCCCGCAGCGGGGGCGGAGTGACCGGGGCACCCGGCCCCTTCACTGAGCTCACACACACACACACACACACACACACACACACACACACACACCCCGCACACACAGACCCCGCACACCGAACACGCCCGCACGGACACACGCAGAGGCCGCTGGGGCGCGGCGAGAGGATGCGGCGGCTGCGCCCCTGGGCGCTGGTGCTGTGCGGGCTGCTGTGTGCCACTGCCGCTGCCGCTGCCGGGCCGTCGCTGCGGAGCTACCCGCACAGCGCGGTGCTGGACGGCGCGGGTGCCTACCGCCTCCGCTGGGGCCGCCGCGGCAGCACCCTCGCCTTCCGTCTGGAGGTGCGCACCCGCGGCTACGTGGGCTTCGGGCTCTCGGCCAGCGGCAGCATGGCCTCAGCCGACATCGTGGTGGGGGGCGTGGAGAGGGGCCAGCCCTACCTGCAGGTAAGGCCCGGCTCCTTTATTTCGACCGCCGGCCCGGGGCCAGCTCTGCCGGCACCCCGCTCCCACCCCTCTTGGCGGGTCTTCTTTGTTCACCCACCTTCCACCCCGCTGCTTCTCTCTCGGGATGCCCCTCTTTCCCTGCCCCTCTTTTCTTTCTCAGTTGCCTCGCCCCGCATCTCCGTACGTATTTACTTCTTCCCTCAAGCCTTTTGGTCACCCCTCTTTTTCGGCGTTCATTTGCCCTGGAGGAGATAATACTTTTCGATCCTCTCCGTGCCAACCTTCCCTCTAAACTTGTACATTGGTTTTGTTTAAAGGTGTCAGGTTTCTTTCCTTTTTATCCAGAAAATGCAACAACCCTTTTCTCCCTCCTTGGGCGCTCTCCCTGCCTGCCCGCTAAGCCTAGACCCGCGGAGGAGAGGGGAGTGTTGGCAGTCTCTCCCAAGGAGGTGCGCCACCTTTCCCCTCACCCTGCCAAAAACTGACGGAGCTTGCTCGTCCTGATGCCGCCTGAGCTTCGTCTTTCTAATGCTACTGACATGAGAGCACGATCCCACCAGCTTCCAAGCCTGCTGACGTTTCCGTCTGCTGGGGCACAGCCGCTGATGCTCCCTTCTCTGCTGTTCCTCCTCTCCTCACCTGGAGGTGTTCTGACATAGATGTCGGAAGGAACTTGCTGAGTAACCACAGGGACTCCTGATACATGTCCTTAGTCTGGTAAAGCAACTTCAGAGGGGCCCAGCTGTATTGGCATAATTTGCTTGGTATGTTTCTGTAGCAGTCTAGATATTGTCAGGGTTACGTTTGGGAACAGGAGGGTGAAGCAGAGGCTCTTCTGGTGCTTCCAGTGAATCATCCCTTCCAAAAGGCACTGATAGCTGGTGGGGTAGGAGCCATGAGAGAGGAAGGACCTCTACCTTTTCACTCCCATAGGTGAGTGAAAGGGGAGTCAGGCCTGGAATGCCATCTTGTCACCCCCAGTTGCTTGAATAAAAGCTTCAGACGCAATTTAAGAGCAGAGTTGTTAGAACTCAGTTGTTAGAGTATGGTCTAGGAGAAGTTGTCTGTCTTCATTGTATCAGAGCTTTTTAAAGCTGCTGCTTAAATTTTAGAAACTTTTACTTTAAGATTATGGATTTTTATTAGCATTTAACCATAAGAAAGCTAAATGAATAATATGCTTTCCCTACCATTTGTCAAGATTTTTATAAAATCTATACTTTTCCAGAAAAAGTATATTAAAAAAAAAAAAAAAAGCCTTTCTTTTTTTTTTTTTTTTTTTTTTCCCTCTCTTAGTTTGCTGTATGAAGTCTAGGCAAATATTTGTCTTCTCTAAGTTCAGATCAGTGATTTTCAGAAGATTGTTTTCTCCACATTTCAAAATGAAGGTAATTTTTCTGAAAACCTGAACCTAAATAAAACACTAATAGTAATAAAAATAAAATGTATTCTGCTCATTGAACAGTGAGCTCTTTGCTCACAGAATGTAAACCTCTCTGGAGCCTTACACTTCAGAATATACACCTATTAACAATTAAAAGAAATGCGAACTTCTTGCGTTTCCATGTAGAGTAAAGATCCATATAGAGTAAAGCAAGCCTTTTAGAAAGATACTCAAAACTAGTGTAAACACATCCAATGGCAGAGGATCCATCATTTCCCTTGATAGTTTCTGGCAATGATGAGTCTGTGTTGTTCCTGATTTCCAGTATTAGTTTGTTTGGGTTTAGGTTTCAGCTGTGTATTTTCTCTGCTGTATTAAAAAATGTACTCCCCCTGCATCCCACCTCCCTAAGGTTATTTATATGATGCAATCAAGGCAATCAAGTCATCGCTTAATTTTTTTTTTTTTTTTTCTTTCATAAAATAGATTGAGCTCTTTAGCATCACAGGACATTTTCCCCAACACTCAAAGCACTTTTGTGCCTCTTTCCAGCGCCCTCCGCAGGTTTTCATCATCCTTTAGGAATGGCCCCAATACAAACTCTGTTCTTCCACAGATTTTATTCATTGGCATTCCACGACAAATAGAAAAGGGCTTTAGTGCCTGCTAATACAGAACTACTGATATTTTTCCTGAAACAGTAATTTAGCACATAAACTGCTATGCTAAATGCTATGAGTTATTTTGTTGCACTTTAAAGTGCAACTCAAGTATTTCTTCTGTGAAATACTCCTGTTATGCTTGCTTGCAACATGAGGCCTGCTCCATCCTCATTCCTTCTTCAGTTCCAGGCAGCAGAGTTTCCTTTTAAACTGGACTGAGGTTTTTTTAAAAAGTTGCTCAGTTAAAATTTTTCCATATATTTCCATACTTGCATCAACAAGGAAAGGCCAGAAAAAAGATGGCCCCAAGATGGCCCCCCCAAATTTGTCCAAAGGCTTTTTCTGGGCAGGCAGCAGGGATTGCCATAAAACAAATAACTTGTTCTAGAATGCTATTTCAATAATATCTAATCTTCCTTTTACTGGACACACAAATACAGTTGATATTTTAAAAATACATTCTGTGTTAATTGTATATCATCATAATTTACATTATTTACTACTGAAAAAGATTTTTTCATAGATAGCACCCTTGAAAGTATGTGGTTTTATGCCTAGCTGCACTCCATGAAATACGTACGTCCTATAATGAATGAACTTACTTTTCTTTTTGGTTTTAGAAATATGTTTTTATTCCATGACCATCAGCTGGAAAATGTGCATCGTGGTCTACACTCTTAGAAGGGTCATTTTTTGGTTTCTTTGAAAGTTTTGAGATGCTTGTTAGTGGCCTGACATTCAGATGATGTTCTGAAACACCTTTATAGCCTTTCAAGTGGGCATTGAAATTGCTAGTCTCTTGGGTCAATTTTGCCTCTTCCCCCCCCCTTAAATTCCCCCTCCTTCTTTAAAAATAGAAAGTGTTCTCGGAGGTAAGAGTTCTCTACTGGGAACAAACATGTAAATGTAGTTAGACTACAGCTGTCAGTAAGGGTAAAAGCAGATACTCCTTAGTCTGTGGAACATTCAGGTATTGAGGTGGAGGAAAACTTTCAGATAGTTTTCAGAGAAGAAAGAGAATGCCATTTCCTCTGACATATATTACTTGCCCTCATAGAGCAAGTAAATGCTATTCTCACTATCAGCAGGCAGTGTTTGCCTTGAAAAAACTAGTGTCTCAAAGTCCTGGATATCCAAGATTAGGTTTTACTTTCTCATTTTTCAGGTGTATCCTGAACTTGAATGTAATGAGCTATTTGTTTTGGTTTGCTTTTCTGTGTTTGAGCTGTATTTAATCTGAAAATGTGCCTGACATAAGGTAAGGCTAAAATTATTTGGAAATCTGAGGTTTAGTTTTCTTTAATTATATCAGGAGGAAAAGTGTTACAATGTCATGAAAGAAGAAGAACAAAGCTTCGTGGTGTACCAGAGTAGTTTTTTGAAGAGCATCGATCAGAGAATTATGCATTTACTATAATACATTTCAGAAAGTATTTGAAATGGGAACCTAAGCGTATTTTGGGAGGATTTAGAGGACATAGCATGGATATATGTATGCATACATGCATAACTTTAGTGTATTGTCATGAGAGGGGCACCTCCACCAAGCAGAAGAAGAGAAAGGAGATCAGTGAACAAATTATTCTCACACATTACTGAGAGCCCTGTGGTGTCAGATTGTGCGAGGTTTGGGTGAGCCTGTTTGAGAACAACAAGATAACAATGGGGGTTGATATTGGAAAGCTGTCTTTGTCTCTATAGGAAGGAGGTGGACTTTGGAGAGTTCATAGTTAGTAAAATATTACCTTGAAATATTGCCGTGGTCACTTGCAGCATGTGTTACTCTTCGTGCAAGTTACAAGTTCTTGGGGCAGCCTTAGCTTTTGCATCGAGTTTTCTTTCATCTTTTTTTTTTCTTTTTTTTTTTCTTTCTCTTTCTTTTTGTTTCCTAATGCATCTCTTTGTGCTTATGAATTGACACAGCATGCATTTTCACGCCAGACCCATGCTTTTTCCTTGGTCTCCACCCCTGTCTGGAATTGTGCATCCCCACCCACAGCACGTAGCTGCTGAGAGCCCCATTTTGGGGAGAGTAATCCTCCTTGATGAATGCCTATTTTGTGCAAGTTATACAAGAGGGTTGCATTGTTAGAATCTTCTGTTGAACTTGCACAAAAATAGTCCCTAATCAGGGTGAATAGGGACTGTGTGTCACTAAAAAGTACTTTATTATTCATTAGAGCCTTGCTTGTTAACTGTCACCCAAACTAAAGAATATCTGTTATCAAATGTATCCCATAGAGTTAGCTTAATTGCTCACAGGGAAGTACTTGGAAGAGATTTTAAAGGATAGAAAACAGTGAGCATTTTCAGTACTTAACGATATGCTGCTTTTAAGTGCACTCATGCCAACAGCAACAAAAGAAGTGTTTAGAAAACAGCTTGAAAGGCACCAAGAGATGCAAAGCAAGTGCCACACTGACATATCTCAGTCGGTGTTTTGTTGGAGGTATTTCATGCCTTTGGGCATTGGGGTAAAATCTCCAGATGACTAATGTGTCCCTCTTGGCTTCAATGTGGGGCATAAAGAGACACTCCAGTGTACATCTCCACTGGCTGGATGCTTTGTAGTTCCCTTTCAAAGGTACAATAGTTAGGACAAGGAAGAAACAGTTGGTGAACAAAAGATGGGAAGAATTCTGAAGCTGTTTGCAGGCTTGGGGGGGGGAATTTTTCACAAGTTTTGTGTGTGTGTATGTGATTTTGTTTTGTTTTGTTAGGTTTTTTCTTTTATCTTTTTTTTTTTCTCTTCTCTTTTGGATTTTGGAAATACCAAGAAAATGAAATTTTCCTACAGCTTCCCAAAAACATGGAATTGTGGCCACCATGAGTCATGTAAAGGCTTAAAGTATTGGGAGAATAATATGATTACCAATATAAATAAGGATCACAGAAGTAGGAGAGGGAAGAGGGGAGATTTTCGAAGGCACACACAGAAATTTTGGGAGCCAGTATCATTAATAGTTGTGCTTGAAAATCCCCTAAGTGTTTTTAATCTTCCTCATAATTGAAGTAATTGAAGTAATTAAAGTAATTAAACCAAGAAAACTTGTACTGGTTAAATGTGGTTCCTGTGTAAGGAATGTTCCTTGTGATAAAGTGCATTTGTAAGATTGTATCATGCAGTATCTCCTACTTATTGATTTTCTTTCCTTTAAAACACTTTGATACATGTTTTGTCTAGTCTCTCTGTGTTATGACAGCCTTTAATCTAGCTTAGTATCTTCTGATATAATTAGAATACAAACTCTTAAACCAACATTTATTCTCGATGTAAAGACTAGGATAGGCCCTTGAAACTCCACTGCAAAGTCAAATTGTCCACGCCAATACACAATGTTGTATTTCAACCTCTAACTGCTCGTGCTTCTTACACCTTTGTGTGGTAAGTTAGGCGGGTCTCCACACTCCAGTGTTTTCATTTGTGTGCAGCGTAAGCAATATTTTTTTATCTCTCAGGATTGTCTCATGAACAGAGGGGTGTCACTGCCAGCTAAAGGCTACTGGGAAGCCACTCTGGGCAGCATTTAACTAGATATAAGAAATACCCTGAAGTGTATTTAAGTGAGACAATTTGAAAGAGGAAAGACATATTTCTAAATAATTGATTGTGTTTAATGCGTAAAAAATACAAGCCCTCTTTTTATAAAGAAAATGTATGTACATACGCAGGCATAAACACAGGCATTATCTGTTTCCACACAAGTGGAAAATGTGTGTCATTGTGTAACTGTGTATGTCTTCATCTGAAATACGGACACACCCACAATTATTTGTTAGAGGTAAAAAGTTTCTGTCCCTATCAAAGTTAGTAGTGCACTGGAAGTAAACAATCCACATTTACTCTAGTGTATTTCAGCTAGTTTAGCTGGAATTGTACCAGGAATTGTGCGCAGCTTCTCAGAACTGCCCGCATGAGCAAGATCCAGGCTTCCTATCAAGGACTGAATCACTTTTTGCTAATCTGAACTTCCTTATTCCAGTTACTTTAGGAACTTACTGCAACTGCTTGATTGCTGTTGCTCTACCTTTTCTATGGCTATTTTTTCATTTGTGTCCAATCCCAAGATTGGCTCAGTCAACTGGAATGCTCTCAAGGTGTTCTTGCACTAAGCAGTGATGCTTTCAGGCTGCTACTTCATGTTAGGTTTCTGTGGGTGGGCTCTGTTTTTCCCTAGTATAAGAGCATAGTAAGGTCTTTGCCTGAAACTCAAGCTGAAATTTCTTTGAGATTGCAAAAAAGTTTGGTTTGCTTATTTGTAAACTCATGTTCTGTTTGCTTGTTGCCAAATACAGTGTAAAAGCAGCTTCTTTTTGGTGGTAATATCTAGTGTGTACTGGAACCTTGAGCAGCAGGATTCCATTTAAATTGAATACAACAATAAAAAAGAGAAATGTTAACCACAGTCATGTTTTGGAAACCCGGAAAGGCATAGCTTGGTGTTTATTTCAAACAACTGTTTCATTAAGTTTTTTTCTGTACTGTAGTAAGCTATCCACCCTATTTATACTAAGATCCTATCCTGCACCAACTTTCATCTTTGTTCCAGCTTCCTGATTCCTTTTGCTAAACTTGTCATTAGTCCTGGTCATAGACATCAGTTTGGTAATTTGGGGGTGTTCGAAACTCCATGACTTGGCTACAGAACATCAGTGGGGATGAGTTGCAACACAGCTTGTTTTTCTGTCATTTCTCATTCCTGACTTGTCACTTTTTTAACTTCTAGGTGTTAAATTGCTGATGAAACAGCAGCAGTCTCCCAGTTGGAGAAGGGCAGCAGGCTTAGGTTTTTTCTTTTATCTTGCTCACAAGCCAAGCCCACAAAGCAATTGCTGGATGGGGCCACAGTCTGAGAATTATTTCATGCTCCCTGAGGTTGAAAGGAGATATATATAATTTAGTATGGGAAATGGATATCATAAACAAAACAATCTTGTACATTGTAAAGATCTGGGGAGGTAGTCCTATAAACACCTGTTTCAGTACGTGATGACAGCTGGTAGGGCTTTTGGGGTCAGCCTTCCCTCTGCAGCTGTGCTTGCATTCTTGAAGGAGAAACCAGCCTCTTTTCACATCCGTAAGAAATTACTCTCCCTAACTGTTTGTGAAGCAGAAATCAGAAACCATATATGTCACAAAACATTTTTTTAAAGAAGGAGAGAGGCTAATGGGATTTGAAAAACATATAACATGATCGGTCTCACATCTGGAAAGGAATATAAAATAACTTATACTGTCAGGAAGATTTTTCATTTTCCATATGTTGTTTCAACTTATAGGTAATATGAGGAAGGAGATACTTAATTATGTGATGTGTTGCACAACTTAGTCCAGAGTTTAGTACAGCATTTTATGCAATATTATTAAAGGGAGTACAAAAACTTTAAATGTTTCATATGTAAACAATTTACATAAGCAAATTCTGAAATAAACATCCTTGTTATTGTTTAGTATGAACAATAGCACTTCTGAAACTTTGTTTTTAACAGTCTTTAAATAATCAAATATATTCATACTAGAAAAATATAGTTGCTTCACCCTTTTCTTTCTGTAATTCTTGTACTTCTGTAAAGGTGATTTGTAATTTGAGAACTTTATCTTCATTAAACATATGATATATGCTTTTTTGTGTGTGTAAGAAACTGAAGAATCTGGATGCAAGTACTGAATCACTACATACATCCGTACTGTGGATTTATCCACTCTCACACATGTGAGTGTTTCAAAAATTCAGTTTTAAGGACTTGACAATTATTGTAGATCTCTGCTGGCACTCCATGAAATTCAGGGGGACTTGTATCAGTGTAATCTCTCCTACAAAAGACACAGGTTTTCCAGCTAACTGTATGGGGTAGCAAAACCATATCTGCGTAAAAAAAGTGACAAAGTTAGAGCCTTTTCCTACTTGGTAGGAAGAATAAACGGTTCCAATATGAAGCGTGTTTCAGACCATGTGTGATAGTATCAAATCACTGTAACGCTGTTGGTGAAAACGTCGCACTCCTTTCTCTAAAGAATTAAATAAGTGACACCTATGAATTTAAATTACTTCTGTGTTACAGTAGTCTGGACCTGAGAGAGTTTCAAGCCATACTTAGATATCCTCAGTTCAGCTGAAACACGGATGCCCAACTTACCGTCTCTGGCGTCTTGTGAATCCATTCTCTATACTGTCATTTCTCAAAGGCCTTCAGAGGTACCCAGCTTTCTCTTTTGACTAGACGCAAGAGCTTAAATGGAATGTAGGCAGTCCAAATGTGGTGGGTTTGATTGCATTTGCATCATAGGAGCAGGACTTCAAAATTTATTTTTATTTCTCTACTCTGAAAGGAAGCATAGGATATGTATGAAGATACAGACATAGGTATATATATCTACGGACATAGATATATATATCTACATAGGTATATCTACAACTAACATTTTCTTACTTTTCCAAGTTGTGACTGAAAAGGATGTGGCATCATATCTTTTCAGTGTGTCTCCATTTTTGAAAACCTCCTTTCATTATGTTTTGAATATAAACACATATCTTAAAGGTTTTTAAGCTCTGATGAGTAAAGTCTGCATAGTTTGACGTAAAATCTCTGTGAACAGAAAGAGATACGTATGTTTCCTGGGCAATATGACATTATTTTGTCTTAAAACTAGTAAACAAACCATTTTCATGTGAGAGGTTGAGCAATCAAACTCTGAGTTGTTTAGATTTCTTTTGGTTACATTATTTGGTTTTATTTTTGTGATGAACATCTGGATAATTTTCAACAAAGGAAGTAAAAATAGTAATAGGAGCAGTTTGCTAGCTCCTAAATAGTTCCTGGCAAGTCTACTTGCAGTTGATTCCTCTTGGGTGTTTCTACTGCACACAGTGGAATTGTAAGAACTGGGGAATAAACCGACACTGTCTTCCTAGGCACTTCATAAATTTGCTTCCCACGTATTCTCAGCACCCTGATATTCAAGACCTTTTTGAACATAGCATGTATCAGGCAGAGAAAGTAAGTAGAGACAAGGAATTAATTACTTTGCAGAAATTTTCACGTGAGAAAGATTATTGTTATTTTGTCAGATTAGTATCTAGCCACAGAATAATTTCAGGTGAGCCACTGAAATCAGTGAGGTTCTGTTCACTGTAGACAGCAGGGGTGGGCAGCAAGCACCTGGGCAGGCAGCAGTGTGAATGCCCAACACAGCTCTTGTCCCATGGGGAGGATCCTGGTCCTCTCCCATGGCCTGGGCTTTGGGACCACCTTCCCCAGAGCATTCGCCAGCAGCCACAAAATGAGCCCCTCATGATGAACAAGAGACATGACCTGGTTTTGTCTGTCATGCAGGTAAGTGAAATAATTACAGTGACAGTCACATTATCAAGGCACATCTGAGCTAATACCTTAATTACACAACTTCTTTCAGTTATTTTTGTGTTCTCCCTGGAGGCTCATAGAATTCAGGACTATATTACAAGAGGTTTTTGTCTGGTTACAGCTGTGTCTTCTAGACTTGTGAAGAGATGGTGAAGTTTACCAGCAAAGTATTTGAATGTGAACACCTGGCTTTGCTTCATATTTCTTAGCTTTCCTTCACATAGGTACAGGCACAGACTTTGAATTTGTTCACATCAGAAAAAACTGTTTTTGAATTTGTATTCCTCAATATTTCAATGTGTGGGTGCTTTTTCTAATATGAGTGACTTCCTCCAATTTAAGGTAACATTTCATCAAAGAACATCATAAAAGCTGATGTTCACAAGGTTACATTTCTCGTCCAGACAAGCCCTTACTATTTTTAAGCAGAAGCAGAAATTCCACAGAGGAGTCTTTTCAGAGCAGGAATGGTATTGTGTACAGACATGCACTGCCTCTTTCAAAATTCTGATGCAGGGCTAAAGTGGAGTGTTTTGATCCCATTAATTACCCATCTTCAAAGAACCATCACAGAACAAGTCTATTATTCCCATCTGGAAAAGCACAAATCCAAAATTATTTCTCTAAACAAACACAACACATCAGTTCCCTTTCTTTCAGGTCCGAAGCCTTTCTTTTACTCTTTTTTCCATGTGTCTATTGTTTGACATATGTACTCATTCATTTGTATTTGTAAGAAGTGGTGATACGAAAAGAAGGACTGTGTGGTCTCTTGCACACACAGATTTCTAGCGTGGGATCAGGTTTAAGATTACAGCTCCTAAATGATCCCTTAGTGAATTAATAAGGTTTCAGCTATTTTTTGTTAGTATGAAAATGCCTGGATGGAATATTTTGCAATTTTTCAGGTTTATTATCTCAACTTAAACAAAAGGGGAAAGTTAAAAATCTCTCCAAAAGTGAACAGAGGTCCAAACAGCTACAAAAGTAAATGCTTGCCAGAATCAGCCAGTGCTGCATTATTTTGCAAGGGACACCACACAATTAATGGTGTCTGCCTGTTTGGCATGAGAAATACATTGATTAGTTAAAAGCCCCCTTCCCTACCCCAATCAAGGCAGAAACAGCCTAAAACTCAAAGGAGGGTGACCAGAGAAGGTGCATCTGAGGCAGTCACCAGCCCTTTCCAGGTGGCTGGGGTAGGAGGAGAGGGAGGTCTGGGTCCCAGCTGCACTGGGCTGCAGGAATGTGGGGTGAGGAGGTTAATGACCTGACATTGCTGCCCTGCTACTCCATTGTACCAGGCCTTTGCTGAACCCTTGATAGGGAGCATCTTTCTTACAAACAGTTCCCTTGCCTCTTCCAAAACCTCAATCTAATCCCAGCCCATCAGCTTTTGAATGAACCGAGCACTTTCCGTCCTAGTTAAGCCATAGGGTTTCTGGTTCCAGTCGAGGTTCATTTGAAGTTTGTTTTTGTAGGGAAATAAAAAACATAGGAAAAGTTGTGAAATGAAGGAATGACAGTATTTTTATTACAAATATTAAGTGAAATCAGTTCTCTCTAAAATTCCTCCTGAAGTTCATGGCATCCCAGTTATAATAAATAAAGTTTCTTGGTTGTTGGGTACAACCTTTATTTCTGCAGTTATGTACAGGCAGCGTGTTGCTAAAGTTACTCAAGATGTCCTTTAAGTGGCTTATCAAGGAGACTTGCTTTCTTGGAGATTTTGCATAAAAAAATAGTTAAGTGTCATTTCTCATTTATCATTTATCATTTGCTTTGAAACCGATACTTCAGAACTTTACGTTTCAAGGGGCTTCAGTATTGGACACAGAGTTTCATTTTTAATATTAGATTTTAGTAATAATGGGTCACTTTTTCTTTATAACAGGATTATTTTACAGATGAAAACAGAGTACTGAAAAAGGACCCTCAACAGGATTACCGTCTGGAATATGCCACGGAAAACAGTACACATACAATATTGGCTTTTAGCAGAGATCTGCACACTTGTGACACAAACGACAAGAGCATAACGGTAAGAGACTCTGACTACATGTAGACAGATGAAGTAATTAATACAGGTTAATTGTATATGTAGTTATTAAGCTGGTTATTAAAACCTCTTTTTAGTAAAAAGACAGAATTAGAAAAATTCACTTTCCAAAATATGTTTGCTCAGCTTAAATTAACCAAGTAAAATACTTGTGCTAGTTTTATTAAGCTCTTATATTTTCATTTCAGTTTTCTTTGTCCTTCTACTTTAATATGTTATGTTCTTTAATTTCTAACAAGAGTACAGATGATTGAAACAGGTATCTCTGGGCCATCAAGTCCCATATGCCACAGTTGCAATCATTCAAGAAACACCAAATTAAGAAACACTTTTTAGATATTACACTAACTTGTGATAGAATTGCATTTTTTAGAAGTTTGGAGCAGACATATTTAAAGTATCTATTTCCTTATTCAAAATTAAGAAGTTAACGAATTTTATGGTAAAACTTTCCATGGTAAAATACTTTTCATGGTAAATTCTTGTGTTGCCCTAGGGACTGCTGTGCTATTTCCTAAGCATAATTTTAAATTGCATGAAATTGATGACTTCTGTATTGGAAATGACAGGTAGGTTAGACAAATTTGCAAGGCTTTCTATGCTTTGGCTTGTTTACTACTTATTTTGGAAGCTGTCATGTAAGAGTAAAACACTATTTTCATTATCTGTTTTCATAACATATGCAATAATAGCAACATGAGAGTCTGAAAGATGCAGGAAGCAAAGGAAGCAAACCACAGCTGTATAAACCACCATTTTTCCAGGCAGTCAATGGATCTCTGTTTTTCACACCTGCTCCAAATTCTGAGCATAATTTAACATTCTGGGACACTTCAGGATTTATTAGAGCACTTTGACTCAAGGGTGATTGTTGCAACCTGAGAATAGTTTACAGAGAACTGATCTGTGCAGTGGCTGTAGATTGATTTTTAAGATGTAAATCTGTCCTGTAATTGAATGTCTGTCTTCCTTAGTACATAAGGACAGCATTTCACATCTTCACAGATCTGAGGCTGGAAAAAGTTTGGTGGGGAACCTTGTTTCTGGCCAAATAAGTAACATCTCTAGAAAAATATTTATCATGCATTTAGTTGGATACCTCTTTAGGAGTCTGTTCTGCCATTTGCAGATATGATTTCAATTCACAACATTAGGGAAGTAACGTCTCAGAGAAAGATTTAACTTCTGCATATCTCCAGTGAACCCAATACATTATTAATTTTAAAGGCAAAATTGTGTAAGTAGATGACTGCTCCTCTGGTATACGTTGTCATTGGTCAAATACAGCGACATCTATGTCATAGCACTTGTAGGAATTATGGGAACTATGTAAGGAAGATGTTATTTCTGTTCCTTATGGGCTTTTTGTTTTGTTTTGTTCTTTCAGGAGAGCACAGTGCGGGTAATATGGGCCTACCACCACAAAGACATGGGAGAAGCAGGTCAAAATTACCATGGATCTAATCGTGGCACAAAGAGTCTACGTTTGCTGAATCCTGAGAAAGAAGAAGTCTTATCTGCCTTTCTGCCATACTTTGACTTGACAAACAAAGACGTAAGTTACTTCATGTTTTGGGTTTATGTGGAGATGGGAATAAAGCAGTGGCCAAGCTTTGGGCTCACACAACAGCTAGTATGACTTCTATATACAGATTAAATATAAGGAAGGAATTCTTCACTATGAGGTTGATGAGGCAGTGTAACAGGTTGCTCAGAGAAGCTGTGCATATCTCATCCGTGCAAATGTTCAAGGTCAGGCTGGATGGGGCTTTGAGCAACCTGGTCTAGTGGAAGGTGTCCCCACCCATGGTGAGGGGATTGACATAGGGCGGGACAGATGTTTTCTAAGGTCCCTTCCAAGCCAAACCATTCCGTGATTCTATGATAATATTTTGTTCTTGCCCTTTTTATTAAGACAGGTGCCTGTACCAGACAAGGATACAACATATTGGTGCCAAATGTTTAAGATTCCCATACAGCATGAAAAGCATCACGTGACAAAGGTGAGTGATTCAGACTGACCGAATTTAGAGGAACTCAGATAATAATTATACTTCAAATCAATTCTTTCACTTTGAAATTTTTTTTTTATTGCTTACCAGAGGGAAAAATAAGACCTTTTGTCCATCTTCACAAAGATGGGTCAAGCATATGTGTATGTGTGCCCAGGACCTGATTCAGGTGTGCCCCAACAACTGCATGCACAAGGATAGAGCCCCTTTCTTTCTGTTCTTTTATCTTCTCCTTTGTCCTCTCTCCTTTAAGAAAATGAGGTTGAAAATTATTTCTGTCTGTAAGTATTTCTGGCAAAGACCACGTTACATCAAGTTTCTACTTTTATATAGGAATTTAATGAATTGCTTTTAACGGATAGTAATTTTAGATTAAAAAATAATTAAATGGTGAGGTTTGTTCAAATAAAGGGCCAGGTTCTTATCTGATTCCAGTCACCTCTCCTGCAATGGCCACTGTGGAGTTATGCCACATTACGTCACATAAGCAAAGACACCATTATCTTCAGCCATGTTAAAGCCAAATATTATGAAAAAAAGAGCTGCAGTTTAGTTAGTTGTAGTTTGTAGTAGTAGTTTATTTAAGAATTAGTGGAAATGTGTGTGTAAACATTCATACAAGACTCAGCAGGATCCTAGGGGATTTTAAAATCCACATGCATAGACAAGTTTTCATATAACACATTTTCTAACTTTTCTTTCAATTTGAAGTTGAAAGCTTAGGAGTGCTGGGTGAAAGATAGTGCTCACATTTCTTCCCAAGAGCAATGTACTGAAGACCTCATAAAAGAACAACTTCTTACTGTTCTAAAATGCTTAAGATAGCGCAGTGAGATAGTTCTAGCCCACAGTTTTATTTTTCTTTAAACCAATAAATGCTGTAAGTATAAAATTCTATTGCATTATTGCATTTTTTTATTATTGTCAGTCATATTTCTCCAGTGCTTTCAGTAAGACTGAAATTTTAAATTAACTCAAACAACATATGATCTCCAGTGTAAGTCTGATAAATACTTATAATGATTCTGAAATACTGGGGGTTTCTGCACTTATCAGAACGAACAATTGCAAGGCCCAAATTTCTGCTTTCAGGTACTTGATCTTTAATTACATTTGAAATTTATGTCCACTACTTTCACAGATCTTTATGAGAAGCAGACTTTGCTTGTATTGTGGTGTATGTGTCAAGATTCCTAATTTTCTGCTTTCAAGTGAGAGACCTTTAAAATGGTAGGATTAGAATCAAGCTTTCCACGTTAAATTTGGTGGAAGGTGTAGATACATGCTATTCTGCTAAAAAGTTCTTTGGAATTTATTTTCTAACTGTTTTGCCTGACTGCACACACAGTTGCTCAGTTTTTAAAAATATCGTGATTGGTTGAAGCTAAAACAAGATTTTAGCTCAGAAATACACTGACTAATTTTTCAGAATAGTTTTATATTTTTTATTTCTATAATGTATAAAGAATATTAAAATTTTAGAAATAGTATTTTCAAAAAAGCATTTTTTTAAAAATAAAATTGAATATTTGTAGTAGAATCCTCAGAGATTTTCCATCCTCAAAAAGCAACAAAATTTCATGTTACTGCTTAAAAAATGTTTAGAGACAGAAAAACTAATACAGAATGAGAGTAGAATTATATTGGAACACTTCCTTAACCTTTCTTTTCAGGGGCATAACTTATATTTTTTTATAAGTGACTTTTTCAGATGACACATAGAGGGTTGCAGTGGAATTATATCTATGAGCTATTGCAAACTGATTAAACATTTCCTAAAGCCTACTAATACACAAAGGATGGGGCTTATGGCTACTTGGGAAGGTATTAGCTGTGCAAACAAAGATTGAATTTCACAAAGGGGAGGACAGATGAACTATTTGGCCTGATCAAACTGTCTGTGTTAGTTAAACACTTTCGTAGATGTTGATTCTGGATTCATTCTGTAGCATAGTTTTCACACAAATTTACACATGTCATTTTTACAGACAGAAAAAAAAAGGTTTAGAAATGGTACAAATTTGTCTCTCGTATGATTAAGTCTACTTCAGTAGTGTACATTTGAACTGACTTTGGCCATTTCTGTCCTCCTGTATGATTTTGTGGAGCTTGTTGGACAAGCTGTGCCACCAAAAATGTGTGCTTAGCTGTGCTGATATGTAAATCTTCTGATAATCTAGAGTCTCAAGTAGGTGTAACAGCCACAATAGGAATTTTTTTTTGTATGATCAGCTGTTCTCTGTCATTCCTTCCTTCTTGAAAATTGCTCTGAGCATTTTACAGTAAAGTGTTTTTTAAAAAAAATTTCAGTTTCATCAGGAAAGCATGATGTTTTAATGAAGGAAACTGAAAAAAATTAGACCTATCATTAAAGGTAGAGGACAAGACTTTTAATCTTGTTTCTGGTTAACAAATGCCAGGTTCTGAATTCAGATTCTGAATGTAAGAGGGTTTTTTAGTTTCTATTGACTGTGCAATATTTTAAAAAAGAGTGACTATATGCTTTTAGCCAGAATATATTTAAGGTATTTACAAATATATTTCATAAATACAATCTAGTGGTGCAACAGATGGGCAACTGATAACACTTGGACTTCGGCTTCATCTCCTCTAGCGTTTTAGTTTCTTGTGTTAGCACAAGACAAAGAAATAACTAGCATAAGAGATCTCTAATTTAGTCAAAAGTAAATTATGTAACACCTTAGGTCTTTTTGCTCTCTTTACATAATAGTCATGTTGCTTTCTGGGAATCCCAGGTAATGGGAAACAGCATATTTTCATTGATCAAGCATGCATCATGACATGTAAATTGTGAAAGAGATAAGACTGTAATCTTGTGTTTGTCTTGTTGGTAGAATAAGGACATGAATAAGTGATTAAGTAGTTTCTCCCTGTGCTGCGTTTAGCAATGGAGAACAGAGCTTCACTGAAGTAAGGGGGAACCCAGCCAGGGTTAGGACTTCTCTGTTAAATCTTCCTTTGTTTTACATCTCTTGCAACTTTTTCCCTAGGGAAGAGATTGTGTCTTCCTGCATGTCCCTACAACGCCTTCTGTTACAAGATCTTTTGTAATGCCTCCAGGAACTTCTGGAGTGATAACTCATAATAACATTATACCTGCTAAGAAATTACACAGAATAAGAAATTTCTCAATAGCTGGGCATAACAGTGATAATAATTACCTGGATCACAACCAAAACCAGGAACCAAGCTGATTTTGTGATTAATGGTGTACATCACTCCTCAGTTCAAGCTGCCTACCTGGCTGAATTGGGGCTGTTTGAAAATTTGTTAAACTTCTACAGATTTTCCCTTCCGTGTGTTTTCTGTTAGCAGAACCAATTATAAGGGCAATAGGTAAATTTTGAAAACAATAATATACAGAACAGATGAAAGGACTTGGTTGGAGGTAATAGCAGGCAACCATCTTTCTTCAAAATACCTATTTGCAGGATGGCTCTGGAGTGGTGGACCTTGGTTGCTATTCACATGGGAGAGCACATGGCTGCCTGTCTGCAAACTCCTCCTGCAGCTATGTGTGCACTGGCCTGTTTGGCTGCTTTGAGCTTCAGGCTGTGGTATGTGCCTCAGGCTTACTACCCAAGGGATTTTTTCTTTTCTCACATACAGAAGTTAGCCCAGAGCCTTCTCAGAAGTAGCTTTCTTAGAAAAAGCATTCCGCTTCTTGGCCCAGATTTTCCAGAGATGGGTTTAAGACCATGTCTTGCTAGGATTTTTGCAGTTCTCTGTAAATATAATTATTCTGACTGGTCCTGAATGTGGCTCTTAATCACATTCCTAAAAGAAAGTTCTCTGGTTTCACTGACTGCACGATGGGAAGGACCTCTGCTCCAGCAGGACCTGTTAGAGGGAGGGAAAGAGGGACCCACCGGTAGAGCAGACACACAGGCATGTCCATGCACCCACCTCTGCATGGAAATACCATGCTGAGGGCAGCTCCCTGGGTGTGGAGAGCCCACACAAGCAGAGACACTGAACGCCAGGATTGGGAGAGGGGCTGGCAGAGACAGCTCACCCTGGGGAGCACACCCTGAAAAGGGGAGTCTCTGCAGCACCCTCTCTCTCGTAAATTACCTGTTTTAAAAAGTCTTTTTATTATTGTTTTTTCAGATTAAAAAAAAAAAAAAAAGTTATTCAGTGGCAGCACACTGGAAACTTCCAAAATCCTGTCATGTTTGTCCTGTTGAGATGTCTGATTTTCATGATTTTCAGTGTGCGTGGATATGTGTGTACTGACACATCTGTCTCTCTTTTGACAGGTTCTAATACTGTTTGCTGACAATTGGTTTTTTTCTTTCTGTTTGCTGAATTTATTTTTTGCTCATTGTGAGGTGGCATCATGCAGATATTTACTATTAGAAAGAAAGAGAAAATTTACTTTACATCCATGAGAAATACTTCCCAGTGTTTCAGTAAATACTGTTTTTGCTTTATGTTCAGAGCTTGTTCTTACTGCTTTTTCTACTTATGTTTCTACAGATACAACTCTTTTTTATTACTGTCTTTAGCTTAGGTTTCAATACTCCATGTATTTTGTTACCTCAATTTAGTTGTACTGCTCATTAAAATAACTGCATCTACTAAAGATTCATTATTCTGGCTTCACATTAACCACAGGTCTCCCATGTGCTTGACTATTTTTCCCGCTGCAATTAAAAAACTTTAAGATAGTGTTTCCTATATTGTCTCTAGATTTTCTCTGAATCCTCTAGACCTGTGGTCTCCCACTCCACCTGACAAATTATTTAATTCTGTGTGTAAACTGAAAATTTACAGCATATACTGGTGAAGGAATGGTATGTTTATCCTACATGCCAGACATGCCATCATGAATTTGTGGGAAGCTTTTCAGCTTCAGTGCATAGCATGTGTGTGCTACTTTCAACACTGTAAATTTTCCCTCCATGTTTTCCTAATTCCTTTGAAATACACTGTGTTTTCCCTAGAGAAAATAGTTCCTGAGGCTTCATTAGTAAAAATCCTGTAGTGAAAAACATGTCAAATATTGAATTTCACTTTAAGAGTAGGAAAAATAATTTATGTAAAATAGAATCTATAATTGGATAGTAGGGTCACTTAGCTATATCTACATGTCCTTTCTCTAAGAACTACTCATTTTCTTTCAGTCTCAAACTTTCTAGATTTTTTCAAAACTAGTATAGTCAGAGAAATACCAGCAAAAAGGGTGTTTTCAGATTATACTCATGAGCATGAGCATGAGCATAAAATACTTCTGATTCTGCAAGAGAGCTTTTTTAATGGGATGTCCAGTTTTAGAGAACCTTCAGCATTGGAAAAGAGGATGGTAGGTTGCTTTTGTAAGCCCTTAAACATTTGGATTGTTGTATAAAATAGTCCTTCTATATGTATTATTTGAACCTGCTTATGAAAATGGAATGAGCAGGTTTAACACTGCAGAAATGTGGAAGAAACCCCATCCTGGGGATTAGGCTATGTGGTCAAAATTCAGCATCTCCTAAGTATAACTCAGGAATACTCAGGAAACGTAAAAAAAAGAGTCAATTTTCAAACATGGAGATATGCTTCCTCTTATCTAACTTGACTTATGGGCCAGGGGCTTAACTGACTTTAGAGTGGCAAAACTAGCTGTGTATCATTCTGAGAAGGTGCCTGAAATGTATGACCTCAAGCACTCTCCGTATCGTTCAATCTCTCTCTCTCTCCATTGATGGATGAGAGAACCCAGACAACCAGCCTGTATTAAATAACTAAGATGAATGAATCAGGGAAGACATATAGCACCAGAAAGCTGAAGGGAGAGAAGAGATTATGATAGAAGCAAATATTGCAAAATAATAATTTTTAAAAAATAATTTGCTTTTAGGAAAAATGGACTTTTCTCAACTGCAGCCCTTTGTGATTTTTTTGGCACTAAACTTACAATGTGACTAGTAAAGCAGGCTAAGCATATAATGAGAAAAAAACTTATTATTTAGCCTTAGCTGAGAAGCACTACATTGGGCATATTTTTATATAAGCACCAAAGTTTTCCACTGCTGATCTCCTTAGAAGATGGAGCCTCTTTTCAGTTAAAGAAAGGCTTGTATTATAACACACCAGCAGCTGCTAGTTAATCTTCATGTTCTGTTTCGGGGCAAACTCTGATAAGGAAGTAAAAACTCCAAAAAACTTGTTGCCAAGGGTAACTCTGCTTTTTGACAGTGGAATGCTTTAGTAATACCAAAGACCCCAGTGTGAAAATACAAAGGGACTCCAGTTTAAGAGACTGATTGATTGGAAGCCAGAAGGGCAGCTTGTAGCTTGCTGTACCTAAATGAGGGCACTGATTTTTAACTTGAGTGATACCAGACAGTAACTGCTTGTTACTCTCTTGGGCTTGAACTTTTACATTTTGCTAAATGTGATAACTCTGGCAAATTGCACTATGCAGCCTGACATAAACTAATGTTCTGTATTTTCCCATACGTTCCCCTACAAAGCAATTGCAGCCTCGGTAAATTAGATTGGCAACCAAACAATCATCTTAGGTTGCAGAGCTTGTAAGCTATCTGCCCTTTGGTCTGGAGGGCTGGCTCTTCAGTGCAAGCCTGAATTGGCCCATTAGGCTTAGCAGTGCTAAAGATTCATGTAACTGAACAGGCTGGAAATTAAAAGTTTCCCAAGCACTGTCTCAGGAAATAACAGAAATACATTATTCTCTCATATTCTGCTAAATTATTTCATAAGTAAAATCATTTGAGATAGTGTTGCGTTCTGTGACCAAAGATTAAATTACACATGACCACAGATTTTAGTCACGCCAAACTTAACATTTCTCACGGAACATATTCTTATTTCGTGGTAGTCTTCTTTCATTTCACTTGTATGTCTTAGTGATAAGAATGCTTAGGTTATGCAGTTATTTCTCCATTATTTATTCCATACTTGGGATGCAAAAATAACCTACTCATTTCTGTTAACAGCAAAGTTGCACACCTAGTTAATTTAGCCCATTTTATTTTAATTTTTGCTTTTTAAATAAAAACAACATCTATCCGTAAAGGCAATGTATTTACTATGCCAGTATGTGGTCGGAAAATATGTGTGCTATGTGATTTTCTGGTTAAATAAAAGTCAGGAAGTATGTAATTTCTAATTACATACAGGGTTAAATGGCAGCAGCTATTACTTAAGATGTGACCAAAGGTGAGCATGGAAAAGAGAAATGTACTATTTTAGTGAAGATGTCTGAGTTTTACCTCCCAATTCTGAGATGATTTGTAGTGTGATCTTCAGGAGAGGATTCTTAATGATTAACCCCGTTTTGTCTTGTGCTATGTCTTTATTTTTTCTTCCTCATCCTTGGCTTTGTTTTAGTGTAAGCCTGTGACTTCTTGTCTGAAAAGATAGGAAAATTGTGTGTAAAAATTATCTGCAGCCAAACAATCAACACTTCTTATCATAGAAGGCAATAAAATACTTTAGAGTAGGATTGGGCCTAA
Organism: Oxyruncus cristatus; assembly: GCA_013399855.1. Taxonomy (NCBI): domain Eukaryota; kingdom Metazoa; phylum Chordata; class Aves; order Passeriformes; family Cotingidae; genus Oxyruncus; species Oxyruncus cristatus. Next base: position 1,953,173 of record VXAY01003849.1, on the reverse strand, counting down.
GATGAGCAATTATAAAGCATATTTTATGCCAGTATCAGAATAGCAGGTTCATAGGTAGTAACATCTGTCTTGATGGGGATTGTGTGGATGGATCACACAACAAATCTAACTTGGTCCTACTACCATCTTGGCATTGCTTCTTAAGACCAACTTCCTAATTCAGACAAATCCCACGGTAGCAGCATCTTAAGCAAATTTTCTACACGGCTGATACAATCACCCTATATCTGATGTTATGATACCCTCTCCATCTCTGCTTCCGCTTACCATGCACAGTAGTTGCAGCTATGTCCAGAGCATAGATTCATTGACTTCAAATTAATAACAGTGGGAAAATAGACAGACAGTGGTCAGACAATGCTACTCTGCTGTGTCCACACATAGCACACTGTATTGGGTTTGCACATTTTTTTGGTAATGGGGTGGCTACAGGGGTGGCTTCTGTGAGAAGCTGCCTGGCTTCTGTGAGAAATCAATGCCAGACAGCTCCAAAACAGACTTGCTGCTGGCTAAGACTGAGCCAATCAGGAATGATGGTAATGCGTCTGTGATAACATATTTAATAAGAGGGGAAAAAAGTTATTGCGTGGAAATTTTTAAGATGAGACTGGATGTGGCACTTAGCACCATAGTCTAGTAACTACAGTGGTCGTGGATCAAGGGTTGGACTTGATGATCTCAGAGGTCCTTTCCAATCCGGGTGATTCTATGATTCTATGACTCTATGATTCCATGATTCCATGAAGTAATCGTGGCCAGTGAAGTGAGGAGTGAGAATATGTGAGAGGAACAACTGTGGAAACACCAAGGTCAGTGGAGAAGGAAGAGGAGGAGGTGCTCCAGGTGCTGGAGCTGAGATTCCCTTACAGCCCGTGGTGCAGACCGTGGTGAAGCAGCTGTCCCCCTGCAGCCCGTGGAGGACCATGGGAATGCAGAGATCCAACTGCAGCCTGTGGAGGAGACCCACGCCAGAGCAAGTGGAAGTCCAAAAGAGGGCTGTGGATTCATGGGAAACCTGTGCTGGAGCACGCTCCTGGCAGGGACCTGCAGACCCATGGAGAGAGAAACCCACACTGGAGCAGGTTTTCCTGGTAAGACTCGTGACCCTGTGAGGGACCCACACTGGAGAAGCCTATGCCTGAAGGACTGCACCCCATGGAAGAGTGACCCATATTGCAGCACTTTGTGGAGAACTGTTGCTGGTGGGATGGACTCCTGTTGGACAAGTTCATGGAGGACTGTCTCCCATGGGAGGGACCCCACGAGGGAGCAGAAGAAGGACTTTTCTCCCTTAGCAGAGGCAGAAACAAACTGCGATAAACTGACCATAACCCCCACTCCCCATCTCCCTGTGCCACTGGTGAGGGGGAGGAGGTGGAGATTGGGAAGGAGGGAGAAATGTGGGAAAGGTGTTTTTAAGATTTATTTTGCTTCTCATTATCTTGATCTGATTTTGTCAGGAATAAATTCAACTAATATCCCAAAGTTGAGTCTGTTTTGCCCGTGATGGTATTCAGTGAATGATCTCTCCTGTTCCTTATCTCAACTCATAAATTTTTGCTGTATTTTCTCTCCCCTGTTGACTTGTGGAGGGGAGTGATGGAGCAGCTTTGGTGTGTGCCTGGCATCCAGCCAGGGTCAACCCACTACACATATATGGCATCAAAATCTGCACACATGACAAATGAACCGCTGCTAGATGGTGAATAGTTTCTCATTACACCAAGACTGAGGTTACACCTGCATGGAAATAATTTACGTCTTGGATCTAACTGAAATGCACAAAAAATCTGCCCAAATACAAAACACCTAGTCCTGAGAAAAACTAAATATCTAAGCAAATTATTATAAACTACAAGTTAATACTCTTCAGTGTCCTTTTTTAATCCCCTCATTTCCATTGCTATGGTTAAGTTGCTTGAACTGGAACTGTGTCTTTCTGTTTTATAAAATGCCAATCACAGTTTTGGTTTCTAGAGAATTGCTATGGTAAAATTTTAATATAGGCTTTAAAAGAACCATGTAATCTGAAAATAGTCCATATTGTGTGACTTCATGCTTGTGTTGAGGGGTGTTAAGTCCTACAGAAGGGTACCCAAACCTCCCTCTGGGTGAGAAAATGTGGAAATCATAGTATTAATGCGAGCATTACTTAACTGTACTTATTTTGTAAGCTATCTCATGTTGTATATTAACCTTGTAAATATATATTTTTAGAGGGTTATGAGCAATAGTTTCTGAGAGCTGTTCTGCTGACTCAGAAGGCTGTGTCATGTCAAAATCATAAGCCCTGTGCTTATTTCATCCCATGCTTTCCCCCTTCATCAAACTATAGGTGCCAGGGTGTGCAGTTTGGTGACTCTTGTAGAAGCTCAGTATCCAAATGCCTAAGGTCTTTCTCACATTTATTACCTTTTGGTAGTCCTTCACAGAAGTCAGCATTTCCTTTTCAGAAAACGTGTTTCCTAATAGTATACTTCTGTATGTGTAAACCAAGAAAGGGAGAGGCTGTAAATTCTCACGTGCTCTGTCTTTGGGCAAAGCTATGTGTTCACTCCCAAGCAGGAGGAGAAAAAGTGCAATGTTATTTAGCTACATGATTAAGGGGAATATTTTTACGTTGTACAATAGAATTAAAACCTTCTCCATTGCTGTGTCAAAGAAATAGGTTGACATTGCTGTGCATGAATGATGATTTCAGGATTTTGTGGAGGGAGTACCTTCACTGACTTTATTATTTATACTATTCAAATTGTATGTTCCTCTTGAATAAATATAAACTCTTTATAGAGTGCCCGTTTTGGCTTTAGATCTGAAACATATTTGGTTTCATATTACTTTATTATGATATTGTTTTCACAAGGAAGTAATGATGCTGATGATTAATTGACAATTAATTCTGCTTGGAGCGTGTCAGCTGTGCTGGGAGACTATGGTCATACTGAACACCGCAACCGCTCTACCAGTGGTGCTGCTGCTTAGGAGTGCAATGAGTGTATTGCCAGGAAGTGTAACCAAATGAAACATGTTTTTTCCTGACCTGAGCTTTTTATGAGATTGTTCCTCAGGGTTATACTTTTTAACTGTTACTAAATGCGTTATCTTAAATCTTCAGACATACGTCAGGCAGAAACAATGTTTTATGGGTATTCTTTGAGCTATACTTCTTTTGGATGTAGTCTAAATTACTGTATGTCTTTAAAGTCTGGAACTCCTTGTGAGTGGCAGAGTTCCAGGTGATTAAATAGGAATAAGAACTTAAGAATGGACTTGATGGCAGAGAGAACAAGAAGTCCCAAACCCATCTCTAGTTCTTATTTTCAAATGTTTTGGATTATTGTTTATTGTGGGTTTTGATTCCTCTTTCCTAATTAAAATATTTAAGGTGTTCTGCACACTGACCTGCAAAGTGTAGAGTGTAATCACTAGAAGTACTATGTGGGAATAGATGGATTTGTGTAAATTTAGATAATTAACCTCCTCTTCAAGCTAGCAGCACAACAACAGTTAACTTTTACCTGAAAGTACATATTCTTTTCCAATAAATTTTCTGTGGCTTTAAACAGAGGTATGTTAATTACTTCTTAATGCCATATACTAATAAAACTTAAATAAGAGCCTTCATTGAACAATGCAGTCAATGAGTAAAAAAAATCTTTTCTTTACACCAAGAACAGGAAATATCTGCTTTGAATAAAGTTTTCTATTTACGTGGTAAGGACCTTTCCTCCACAGTGATGTTAGGATTCTTGTTGTCCGTTTTAAAGTATATCCAAAACCACTTAAACTGAAATGCCAGCAATATAGCTTAAATCAACCAATTAATCAGCACTGTTATTTCAATTTAGTATTGTGTTTGGTATTTATATCTCACTTTGGAAAAAAAAGCCTGCCCTCCAAAGTCCAAATCCTACAAATTCCAATACCTTAAGTTGCATGGAAGTTTTGGTCTGGAAAATTTCCATCCTCCAAGGAAACCTTATGTAATCACTTGATAAGAGTAATGTTGGGTTATGGCTGCTGTAGCCTGCACCTTTTTCTCCTCTACATCTCTTTTTGTATCAAAATACAAAAATCAAGAGCTGTTACTAACTACATAGGTTATATTTTCCTCCAGCTGGAGGATGTGAAAAATACGTATGAAAAAAATTCAAGTGAACATTTTTACCTTTGAAGGACAATTCAAGTTAAGCAGTGGTGCTTCCTCTTGTACATCAGTTGTACATCATCTTAGATGACCACGAGTGAACAAGGAGCAGTGGCTCTGCTCTTCCTGCTGACTCAACAAAATATACACCTTTCTAAATGGCATGGCATAAACTCAGAAACACTTGGAATAGAGAGTGATTTAAAGGGATTTGTCTGTAGTGATGACTGAATATAAGATCTGGATTGTATAGTGAGGAAAACAGAAATGGGCACTTAGCTGTGTACGTGAAAATGATACTGCTGATCTCAGGAAACATTACAGCAGTTAGTCCATGCTAGACTGAAGCCAGTTGAGCATTGGAACTGTCTCTTTCAGCGCTGTCTATTCTGTGGTATTAATTTAATGCTTTCTGACAGACAGGGAAGGATGGAGGCATGGGGAGGGTGGTCTCTGGCTGACCCTGGAATGACTTAACTCTGGGCTGAAAGTCTCCAGCAGATTAGTGTCCCAGATGTGACACTGGTGTAGACCGGATTTTCTACTGACATGAACTAGTTGTTATGTTGTTAGGGTTAAAACCCTGTTCTGCCCTGGAGTCATGGACTTAAACATCTACCCCAGCTGAGAGGCATGTTTCCAGCTCCTGAGTTTTTGCTCAGCACACTTCTGGGTTGTGTGCAAGTGTTAGGCAGCAAATAGCTGGTGGTTTTCTTTCAGAAAATTTATAAGAAAATAAAACCATATTACTGAGGGGTTTTTTTCTGGAATACATGGAGGGTTTTTTTCTGAAAAAGACCCAACTTTATAAACCCAACTATTCTAAGTATTTGCTTTTGTGAACAAAAATCTAAAACCTTAAAAGAGATGTTTTAGATAAATATTCGATCGCTTCAAAATTACACTTCTGAAAAAAAAAATCAGAAAAAATCTTGATGAATCCTAATAAGAAGAAATTGTGTCAACCTTTGAAGAAATTTTCCAAGTCAGATAATTTTTCAGTGCATGTGCATGGTACACATTTGCAATGGAAGTACAATGACCAAAGTAATCAGTAAGAATATAATAGTTCTTCCTGATGAGGAGTACAGAAAGCCTATAACTTGGTCTTCTGCTGCAAAAATTCTCTCAACTAAACTCAGCCAGTATTCAGTGTCAAGCCATCATGTTTTGGTCTGAGTTAATCTGAGACATGGCAAGCTTATACGCATAAATGAACCAACCACAGGCTAGAAACTCTCTTAGATGTGACAGTGGCAGGACAAAAATCTTATGTCAAATTTTTAGTCTCCAGTTTGAGACAAACTGATTGCATTTTCTTCCCTGTGTCACCACCAACTACTTACATGAGGTGTGGTGTAAGACTGTGGCCTTATTCAGAGTCATTTATATGACAATATGCAATCCCGTCATGTCTTTAAAATGTAAGATTAAGTTGAAGATACTTTTTTGAGCCAGAAAAAAAAAAAATCATGCTTTTCATTGACATTTCAGTGTAGAATCATCACTTCAAAAAGATCAGAAACCTGATGTCATTTTCATATCTAAAAATAAATTCAGGTTGGTTTTTTTTCTGACATTCAGTGAGGCTATATTTTCTAAAGAGGGACACTATGGTGAGACTATGGATATATTTGCTAACTTTCATCATCTGCACAAACAGGCACGAAGAACAAACCACAGCTGTTAACATCAAAGAAAACAGAGCAAAAAAAAAATAGGAGGAAACCAGGAATAGGCAAGAAAGACTTCCAGGTTTCTGGAGATATTTTTCCCTTTTTGGAAAGCTAACTTCTTGGACCACTTGAGGTCTTCTAATTGTCAGCCAGTTTAATACATAACACATTAGTATCTTGACCCTGCTCTTCATCACCTTGAGGTGCAAGCCACTGTGATGTTAAAATTTAGATTTTTTTTTTTTAAGGAAAAAAACCTGAAACAACATATGACATGTTCAGTTTGTGCAATAGATAAAGGGATAATAGGATAAAAGGGATAATAGATAAAGGGATAATAGTAACCATGGCAGTGTTGGATCAAGGGTTGGACTTGATGATCTTGGAGGTCTTTTCCAACCTGGTTGATTTTATGTTGCTATGATTGATTCTATGAAATAGAGAAGAGAGGAGGAAAATTTGAAGCTGAGTAACCTGGCCCTGGCAGATATAAACATTGTCTTTGTTCATGTGACATCAGCCTGTTGACTAAAATAGGGCTTCTGTTAAAATAACAGGTGGACAGCACACATCTTATCTGGTTTAACATTACAATGACTTGAAAATTTTTTACTTTATATTTTTTTAAAGTCAGTGTTTTCAGAAGTGTTAAGAGATTCAGTACCGTGAAAGGAACTCTGTAAAACTTCTCAACGTGTCCGATGAGTACAGGTCATGTCAACCAAGCACCATAACCGACACCCCTACTTTTGTTTGCAGAAGGCAGTGTCTTCATTTACATTTGAATGTGGTGTACTTTAAATACCTCCTTCTTTGAAAGCCCTGATTTGAAGTGGTGCGGGATTGTAGTACTGCTACTATGTATTACCCCTGTTAGTGGGAGTCAGATAGGTTCATATCTGTGAGTGTGCTCAGGTAGAAAGACCTTTTTCCCAAGCTTTCAAAAAAAGATACAGGAGGACGCAGAAAGCAAATTATCATGAATAATAAACCGTGAGCTTCTTACAGCAGGTTTCATGAAAAACAGGAGAGACTGTGTCTTGTTGCATGCACTTATGTTTTGCAATCCCAAACATGTTGAGCCTCTGGCAGTTGGAAAATGTCAAGTAGAAAATACACTTTGCCTGCAGGGGAAGAAGTCACCGAGGTGCCTGGTGGTGGAGTATCTCTGCAGGCTTATTCACAGCATGGCAAAGAGATGAACCCTGACAGCTGGGTCTTCCTTGCATGCCAGCAACAGGGAAAACACCACAGAGGAACCTCAAAGAATGAGGTAAAATGGGGAAAATAGGTAGTTACATGCATATTATTTTTTAGTCTCCTTTCAGCTTTTTTCTTGGCTCCCTTGGCTGACAAGAGGTGGATAGAAATTCACAATGACAGGAGAAAGAACTATGTTTCAAAGTCAGGTTTCTTCAAAATTGAAAATGAAAGATGGATTCCCATTTTCACTGCAACCATGTAAATTACTCAGTCATTGTTTATCTAATTACTTGGCTGAAAATGTCATTTGAGAGTCCTCTTATAGTAAGATAGCAGAGCAAACAAGGCCATGTATAAATAAGAATCCAAATAAAAGTAAACTGTTTGCTTAAATCTGCAGAGTTTAATGACTATTATGTACCATACCTATTTCTATCACTTTTTTTCTGTATTTCATTCCTTTGCCCTAATGTACCATATCAAATTTTTATCTCTTCTCAAGTATTCTAAAAGTTGCACAAATTGCAACTGTAAATTGTGTTGTCATTCATGGAGGCTGCAAGTGCTCTGGAAATCTGGCCACCCTGATCTAGATATTTAATTGTAGATACCTGCTTTAACACCTGGGACTACTTATGTGCACTTCTAAACATGAGTGATTTTCTGAATTTGGCCCCTGATTTGACAAACGTGGTTGTTGTTCATCACAAATTGTAAGGCTGGCCAGAAAACAAGAATTTTGTTTATTTGAGAAAAAAATGACATTTTGGAATTTCTTTTCAGCTTAGGGCAAAGTAATCTGAACAGATGCTCTTTGTGGAAAGTGAGAGAGGAAGTGTGAGGCAGCCTAAATATCCATCTTATTCTATGAGCCAAAATAATGAACAGCTCTGTAAAGAGGCAGCACTCACCTGGGGTGTAGAATGGCAAATATAAACCCTATTCCAGTTAATGACTACAGTAGAGTATGAGATCATAGTTTTTAATTTTCTTCTCTGCTGAAGTTATTCTAGTCAATAAATACAGTTAGCTATTCATCAGATCAGAGAAGGAGAGCTCAACATATCTAAGGGGTCTGCTCCTCTTTCTTCTCTCATTTCAATTAGAAATAGTGATGTGAGCCTTAGGGAGTTGGCCATTAAAACATCTCTGTACATTTCTGAATAATTTATGATTAATGAGATTTTCCTAAGATCTTTTTCAATGAAATTTTGACCACTCCTAATATTTTCTTTTAAAAAAATTGTTTAAAAGCAGAAAGAGAAAGACCTCTTCAACCAAGTTGTAATTAAAGTGTGTAGAAAGCATAACTTCACTGCTACTCTTCATGACTCGTTTCTGCATCTGAACAATATAAGTTATCCTACAAGATGCAAGGATTTATTTTGTTTTAGTTTTCCTTTTCCTTTTCTTCACTTAAGAAAGCTGAACAAAACTGCTTTTTGAAGTGCTGTTATTGTTTAGGTAACTGACACTAAAAAACGATGACAGGATGTGAGTTTCTAATTTTGGTGATGTCCCATTGTTTTGAGAGGAAACTGGTTTTGAAGTAGTGATTGTAAGCACAGCATGCTCTGGGATCTTGTAGCAGCAGGCAGAACTATCACATGTTGGGACAAAAGTACTCCTTTTTCTTGGTAGATACAGGGATAATATTCCCATAACCATTTCTTTGACTAACCTATATATTACATGGAACTTCAGAATTCGTGAGATATATCCTACTATTTAATGTATAAGCTGCCATGTTACAAGGGTATTTTTCTTCTGCAGCATTTGGATAAATATGCAGGTATATGATGGGCCAGAGGGAAGAAGTAACATCAAGTTGAAATGGATTTCTGAATCTTTGTCATTCAGTCTGATATATTTGGGATTGGATTCTTATTTAATGGGAAAACTGACTCCTATCTCCTTCAAAAATACCTTTTACTTCCATAGTGCAGTAATTCACAATGATGGGAGGATTACTGAGAACAATGAACAGTTCAGATGATCTCCTATGAAGTATTTCAGTCTTGCCTCCAGAACAAAACTGTGGTGCATCCAATTAAAATGGCATCCTTCCACTGATTTCTAAGCCCAGTGAAGTGGGTTGTGCACTTCTTGGATGGACATGCAGGTACTCAGCAGCATTTGGACTCCCCAGGAGCCCAGCTTCAATGGTACTTTGCGGATTCATACCTACAAGGGTGGTCTTGACACACACGGGCTCTGGCTGTTTCTTCCCGCCCTTGCTCTTCTGTAATTTATTTAGTGTTTTGAACAAAATGCAGAGAGATAAACTGTGTTGACAATATTTTAATAATGTAATAAGCTGTTCCTGCTTACTCTGTTCTGGTCCTCTGGTAACACATGAATGTGCTTACAAAATAAAATGGATGTAAATTTAGGATGTATATACATTCTTTTCCTGTTTAAAATAACCTTCTCTTTCCTGATGCTCTAGGTGACCCTGCCTTGGCAGGGGGGTTGGACTAGATGACCTTCAGAGGTTCCTTTCTACCGTAACTATTCAGTGGATTCGTTGGTTCAATAATATTGAAAGGCAATACTGCATAGCACCCTGTGCCTTAAGAGTTGCATTGCCAAAGCTTGACTTTTCTTGTTAAAAATATTAATCTTTATCTAATTCAGTTTGGAGGTAGATATGATAGAATGTGATGAAATCTTGAAAGCAAAGGCAAGGGAAAAACTCCTTTAATTTTAATACTGTCTTCTACATGCTGATATTTTGTGGAATATAATCTTTCTGAAAAGCAAAATAATTTTTTTCAGAAGTATTCATGTTTGCCCCAGGGACATTGTCTCTGACAGAGATGATTTAACATCATCCATCCAAATAGAGGGTGAACACTTATACGGGAATTAAATAATTTCAGCCTACCCTGAAGTTTGGTGATCTAATTATACTGGGGGCAGCCGGGCACCACCGAGAGCCCTCCAGCTCATCACTGCTGTAAACAGGCTGAAACACCCAACCTCTCAAGAATGACTTCATGTTAATAAAGTCTTTACAACTGAGCAGATTTTAAAATAATTCTAATTTCTTGTAGATGTCAAAAAAATTTGAAAATCCATTTTGAGCTACTGAGGAATGTGGTGTATACCTCTAGGCTCACCCTAGATACACAGAATCTACTGGAAGCTGTAATTTGAAATACTACAAAAGAGGCAGAAACAGGGGTGAAAAGCTCTGACTCGTTCAGACACCAAGCTGGATCAGACTTTCAGCTGGTTTACACCCCCTTCATTCTGGAATGTTGCTGAACAAGATTGGGCAGGGGGAAAGACAAGTGACAGTGCAAGACTGGGATGGGAGAACAAGAAAGGTGGTAACAGAGGTTTTGTCAGAATGCAGAATTCATTTCTGTTCCCCACTGATGCACTTGGGCAAAATGAAGTTTTTGGAAACTTCATTTCTTGAGTTTGCAGAGGGCTGAAGTTACATCTCAACTTAACTACAATATAATATCAAGTCTTCTCTTTTAAAATAAATGTATAATTTTTATATCTGTCTTCATACATGCATTAAAATAACCACATTGAGATATATATATATTTTTTTTCCCTTTTCATTTTAACCTTGACAGGTTGAGCCATTGATCCAGAAAGGCCATGAGAATCTGGTGCACCATATCCTTCTCTACCAGTGCAGCAGCAATTTGAATGACAGTGTGCTGGACTATGGGCATGAATGTTACCACCCCAACATGCCTGACTCTTTTCTCACATGTGAGACAGTAATTTTTGCCTGGGCCATTGGAGGAGAGGTAGGATGAATATCTGCCTAGCGTGGTTTATCAGTGGGGCTTTAGGAGGGGGTGTATCATAACAAAGTTTCTTCCTAGTATATTAGAGATTACTTAATCTGTCTGTTTTTAAGGATACACAATCACAGTCCCTAAATGCCTCACCAGTAAGTCCTCAACCTCTCATTGGCCTTTTAAGTATGCAATGCAATGGTGATCCTGAGTGACAAGCCAAAAGTAACTGAAATAGTATAGATGCCGTAGGGGAGCTTTGGAGCATGGAAATCTATCACCGTATCAGCTTGTCCTATCTGATACAAAAATACACTGGCTCCAGCAATAACCAGCTACCTGTGGAGAATAACAGAAAAGAAAGCAGTGTCTGTAGGTGACTTTGTAAAATACGCAGACACACAACTTTCCAAATAGATTTAATAATTATGTGCCTCACCAGGACCTGGTTTCACTGTTGCTCCATTCAGGCATATCATTCTGAAGTTTCCTCCCCAGCCCAAAAACACATCATTTCAGTGTAGGAGAGATCCTGCGTCCGTGCTGAGCCAGCACAAGGACCACTTTGCTCATGGCAATGGGGCATATCTACAGAAAATACAGGTTCTGATTGCCATGTTCACCCCAGGCTGTGTTTTCAGTTTATTTCATATGTCAGTTTAGGCTCCAGTTAATGCTGTCAGCTGACATAATGCACCATTACTGCCAAAAGAATTCCACTCCTTTACCCCCTTGATTCACTGTGTGCCCACACATATTGGTGTAGGCCCAGAGAGGGACTGGGGTGATGATAGTTTCTGGAGTCTTCATTTGTCAGCCTGCAGTCCAAAACCATCTGCGAGTGTTGCAGTGTGAGGAAGCCAGAGCTGTTACATGGACTCTTCAAAAGAAGTTTAATCCACTATGAGCATTATCCCTGATGTATACTTTGAGCATTTTTGCCATCAGCTATGCTCTGACCTAGTATTTGTACTTTTGAGTGTCTTAATCTAAGTGAAATTAAAAGCTCATATAAATAAGTTATCATTTAACAAGCACTATGGAGGCTTTTGCAAGGGTGATCTCGATGTTAAAGATCTGTAGAGAGGAATCTGACAGATCTGGGATACATTCAGGTTTAGTAGAGTACCCATTTCACTACTTTCGATTTACCCTTACATTGAATGAAGGTGATAATATTTTTTACTATATACTACAATTAATTCATTAATGTCCATCAAGCATCAGAAAGGTGGAATCTCAAACTGCACATTTCAGAAAGTTAGAATCTCAAATTACGTATTAAAATATTAGCTATGTACTATAAAATATTACAGATTGATTCCAATTACAGTGAATTTGGTAAATGAGTTCATTTAGGAGATACCGGTATTTTGGTTTGAATCAGGAGTGAGCTTCTGAAGTAAATCTCCCAGTCATTCCCACTTACCAACCTCTTTTTACCATCATGAGTGGTTTGAGAATTTTCACAACCCCTTTTGGAATGAAGTTAAACTGAATGTGCAGGGGTGAACCCAGCCCCTCCTAGCAATAAATGAGGTTCAGTGCATGGGGCCTGACCAGAGCTTGTCCAAAGGAGCATCATTTGGGGGCAGTGGGTCCACCACAAGCTGTTGCATGGTACAGAACTACTTGTTTTGCAATATTGGCTTGCTAATGTAAATGCAGGCATGAAGATCATCTTTATTGATCAAATAATTTTACTTAGAATACAGTGATTTGTGCAGGAAAAACAAGTTAACTACATGCAACCTCAGTGTTCTCTGGAAATTGCTGCTCTTAGAAAGTGGAAACATTTAAAATGTTGATTCACTTCTTCACAAGGGTTTTATTGTCAGGCTAAGTGTTTGATGATGCAATGTTTATACATTTAAAATGAAATTTTCCTTTTCTGCTTAAACAATAAATACAGAATAAATAATCATAAGATCACAGGATAATGCAGATTGGAAGGGACCTCAGGAAGTCTCTAGTCCAGCCTCCTACTCAAAGCAGTGAGGTCAGGCTTGTTTGCTCAGAGCTTTGTCCTCTAGCAATCATGGGATCTACTATTTTATAATGACAGAATTATTTAGTATATTGAGTATATAATAACTGTATTATATCCCAATGTCATGTTCACAAAGCTGTAAAAGAAGTTAGCTTTGTAAATTTTATCATTCATATGATCATTTCATTGCAAAAAGAAGTCACTGTATTTATAAAGAGAAATTAACTCTTAACTATGGCGAAAACACCTGAACTCTGTATGCGTGTATTGATTTCCAGGGCTTCACCTACCCTCCACATGTTGGCTTATCCATTGGCACAGCATCTGACCCTCTGTTCGTTCTTATGGAGGTGCATTATGACAATCCATCATACACAGAAGGTTTGTAGCCTCACACTCTTTAAAACAAGCAACACTGGAAAATGTACTACACAAAAGTGCTCATCACTGCATTGCGTGGCAAACAGAGCAAATACAAAGCTACGGCTTATTTTTTCCTGGTCAGTGGTCCCTGGTGCACAGTGTTTTCCTCACTGCTCTCAAAAGTTTAACCCAAAGTCAATGAGAAATTCAGGTATACAAGAAATTGTGGACCAGGTGAATATATCTCCTTTTATCACTGCATTCTTCTTGTTATCTCTCTCTCCATTTGCTGGGAAATCCAATCAGAATGAAAACAACCAGTATAGCACTCAAACCGTGAGGCAGCAACACAGGGAATGATCCTTTTATTAATTTTTTATAGTTTTGTTTTTTTTTTTTTTTTTTTTTTTATTTTTTTTTTTTTTTTTTTTTTTTTTTTTTTTTTTTTTTTTAGATCTACCTGAACTGTGGGCAGTTTCTGAAGTGGAAGTACAGATTTAGGTTGCTAGACCATTCACTGGCTAAAAGCAGTTTATCTTAAAAGACAAGCTTTTAATTTATAACAGTGTTTTTGAAGTGTTCCTCCTGAAATTAAATTTTATTTAGAAGAAGTAAAAGGAAGAAACCAATGAACTCCAGAAAATCGGGGGAACTTTGAAGCTGTCTTTGGGAAAGACATTTTTTGTTCTGAAGCAGAAGTTTATTAAGCTATTGTACCTGAGAATATTCTGGTGATTTTTAAACACGAACTGAGTAAAATCCAATGCAGCATAGTGTACTGGCCTTTCTTTAAACCTCTATGTGTTAAAATAAAATCTGCTATGTGGGTTATGGTGTTCTGTCTTACTGTCATTTCCCCTCGTCATGTTGTTCTAAATTAACTGTCTTAATTTTTTTTTTATTCAGTGACAGACTCTGTCCTTTTAAGATACACATTTGCATGGGATACAATAACTTCATTTGCATCTTTGATATTGTATGCTTTTCCATCCAATGTTACCTGAAAGCCTGAGAAGTCACATGCAGGAAAACTGTGTCTGATTTGGTTGTGTCCCTAAATTTATCATTTTGTTTTAATTGATTGTGCTGTATGACAGCATTGGTTTAGTTCAAGTGGCACATACAAAAGCTGGGCATCAATAATGTTTTGTTTCCTTTTTAAGCAATGTGGTCACTCCCAGGTGAACACAGGATCTCACTAAAGACCTGGGAAAATTCAGACATCGTAGGCAGAGAAGGGTGCCTGTAATCCAGGTCATGCTTCTTCTCCTCTGTGGCAAAATACACAGTATAAAATTGTGCCAGGAGAGAGCGTAGGCCTGAGTGCTCTGCCTGCTTCAGCTGGGGACAAAAGAGTTCTCCTGACACAACATCAAACCTGCCACTGGGTGACCCTTCATTTTTGTATTCTGTCACCTGCATTTCCCCAGTTTGGGTCTCATGGTGAAAGGCTGCACTGTTTCCCTCACTTTGTGACCTGGGGTAATGTTTTCCTGAGTGACTCAGATTGGCAGTTGCTTTTGGCTCCCAGTCGGGAGCAGTTCAAATATTTTTAATTTAATGTGGATGGTTTTGATTGTTTCTGATTTTGTAGTCCTTAGCATTCAATTTTCATTTGAAAGGTGACCTCCTTTCAGATTGTTTATCAGAAACTCTGACAGATCATAAAAGTGTCTGACATTCAGATGTTAGCAACCAGATTGAGGGGGAAATTCCACAAAGGAAAAATTCAAGTTGATGAGATTTTATGAATTGCTCCAGAAAGGGAGTGAGTTTGGATTCCCAGATACTAAAGTTGGGAGGTTGTGGGGTAGGATGTATCACCATAAATGTCATGATTCATATACTGCAGAATGTTTTATTACCATTTTTAATTGGCTATACATAGTTCATAACCTTTGTTCCTTAATAATTATATATACTACTCCATCTTAGATATTTTAGTGACTGGGTAACAGTCTCTGCTCTGTCCCTCTGCCATTTGCTTATCTTAAAATAGACTGCTAACATCATATTGATGTAAAATTTGGCTTCAGGCACTGCTATGTCTGTTATGTTTTTTAGAAGACTAATATAGGTCACTAGGAAGCCTCTTACCTTCTCTGAGATACTTGATATGCTTTTTGCATTTTTAATTTTCAAATTTGAAACTATTTCAATGATTATTCATAAATACAAAGAAGAAGTGAACTACCAGAGTGTAGCAGTTGTACTAACACGAATTTATCTTTTTTGTGTGTATCTCGACTAGTATGAATGACTAATAATTATAAGCATTTAGATGATGAAGGTTACATAAATTATTAATAATTACACAAACAAACACATATGGCTAAACATATGTGGGTGAACAAAATAGATTTGTATTATTTTGGCTGTTAAAAACTCAGCCTCTTCACAGCAGGCTTTGTTTCTTTAAACTAATTTCTGAAATCAAGAGAAGTTCTTGAGTAAGTGGAGCATTAAAATACCCTGTCATTCTCTTGTCTACTTCACTCAAGTGCTGGTATTATGTACAGGTTTGGGATTTAATAAGCAAATGTTCATATTTAGTTGATGCTCTCTTAATTTGAGAGATTGTAAAAGGGGTATATTTTGTCATTTTGAGGTATGCTGTAATGTAATAGGCAATCCTAAGCAAAGGAAAAATATAATTAATGCTAGGACTCCAGGTGAAGGAATAGATAAAATTAATAAGCAGAAGATAACACATGGCTAGAAAATTTTTAAGAAAAAAAAAACAACAAAAGTTTTAAGCTTTGCTTTAAATATTTAATATGAAAATCATAAACTGAACCTTTTTTCGTCTTGTTATTTCCTTGTATTGTTTCTTCTGCCTGTGATTTATCTTCTTTTCCCTGAAATCCATGTTGGATTTCTGACTGGAAGGGACACAAGGGCTACGGAGAGTACATATTTTTCCTTCACATCTAAACACCAAAGAGAACAAGATATTGTGTTTAAAAACTGTCCTGTGGACTGCCCCTATTTATTACTTCCTGCATACAGTTTGAACTCATTTCCAGGTTATTGAGGTTGATTCCTCAATTTTCATGTAGAAAACTTAGGACATAGAATGAAAAATGTGAAACAATTTGGGTTTGGTTTTTTTTGCATTTGAAATACAGATTTATAGCCATGGCTTACTGTGTTCTTTTGTTGCAGGCTTGATAGATAACTCTGGTCTGAGGCTAATTTATACTCCAGTTTTAAGGAAATATGATGCTGGTGTTATTGAAGCTGGTCTTTGGGTCAGCCTCTTCCACAATATTCCACCAGGCATGCCTGAATTTGTGTCAGAGGGTCACTGCACGCTGGAATGTCTGGAAGAGGTATGTCCCCTGCCTAAATCCATTGGTTTTCATTCATAGAAATAGTTTTGGTGAGTCACTTTAACTTCTTGGGAAGATTGATGTGAGCAAAGGCAACTGGTAGTACATGCTGCCCTCCAAAATGTTGAGTCTTTTGGAACTGGGTATTTAGGTTGCTTCGTGTTCAGGTTGCTTGACTTACGTGAGTAATACTGGATGACAAAGTGCTTGAAATGTTTTAATTTTGTGTTGAATATATAAGCATGCACTGCTTTCCATGGCAAAGCTATTAATAACTTGGAATAGCTAGCCCAAAAAAAATGTTGAAACCAATTCAGTCATGTGCATAAGGCTCCTAATGATGAGGTAAAGCCTGAAAGGTATTCTTAGACCAACCACAGAAACTAAAGACCTGACCAGGTTTTGTTGTATGGCCCAAAGTACAGTTAGGCATTTATTAAATACTTGGTTTCATATAGATAACTTAAATGTCTCTGCAGGTAATGGAAGCATTGTCTAAGATCTGTGATTAGTGCATCATGGTTGATTCTCATATACTTTGTCCTTTATAGGGAAAGGTTAAATCAAGAACATGGTTTACTATGAAGGCTAAAGGAGATATAGAATTTAGATTTCTTCTTGGAGGTGTTAAATATTGCATATTTTCCTAGTGTTTTTCGGCCTTAAAACACTTGAGTAATCTATTATCATGAGGTTTCTGACCCTAAGGCTGTTCTTGAAAGGTATTGCGATAACAGATTATTTCTACCTTGAGCTCTGAACAAGAACCAAAGTTGAGCATACTGGAAGTTTAGATCAGTAGACCTCAGCTAGAATGGGAATGATGTCAGATTTGTATCAATTTGGAAAAGTTAATTTTCAAATGTTTTTTGACCTGGAAGAAAGTTTCAGATGTTAACTTACAGTATTTCACTATCAGTTCACTTGAAAATGGGAAGTAGAGCATATTATAATTACAGCCTCTCAATTTTAAGTGCATCTCTTGGCACGATATTGATGACAATGTCATTCATCACTGCACAGAAATTCTTTTTCACAATAAAAATCCACATTCTCCGGTATCAGCCATTAGCACTAAAATAATGTGCAGGTTTTATAGTATGATTCCCTTGGAAGTCTTAAAATGTTGAGAATTATTTGTAATCTAGCTGATTTTCATTAAAAAAAATGTATGCACTAGGAGTAAAACCATGGATTTTTCATAAAAAATAATCACAGAAAAAAATCTAGCCTTTTTTTGTATAAAACCTTAATTTCACATATAGGTATGGTTTCACTAGAGACTACATTTTGCAGTAAACTGCGTGAATGTAAAATACATTGATTAATATATTTCATAAGGCTACATTGCATTACATTGCATTACATGGCATTACCTTGCATTTGGGCACACTAACAGTGGTTTCCCTTGGCCAGGCTCTAGGGGCCGAGAGACCTGCTGGGATTCAAGTGTTTGCGGTGCTTCTTCATGCACATCTTGCTGGCAGAGCTATCAGGATGCGCCACTTCCATAATGGCGAGGAGCAGAAGCTACTTGCTTATGATGATGAGTTTGACTTCAACTTCCAGGAGTTTCAGTATCTGAAAGAAGAAAGAACCATTTTGCCAGTATGACACTCTTCATTCTTTCCCTTAAAGAGTTTAAGAGATCATGTGCCTAACATTTTCTCACATGTAGGATTAAAAATTTTGCTACAGAATTTCTCATCATTGCATCATAGAATTCTTGAATGTTTTGTTAGTTTTTCCACTTATCACAGAGTGACTAATGCATTAAAATTTCGGTGTCTCAGGAGTGCCCATGCTATTCACCACAGAACTGGCTTGGTCCATCAATTCAAGCTATTCTTTGAGTATGTTTGGTATCCACAATTACTTGTTGATTTGAACTTTACTATCACAAATGTTTGAACAAAGCAGATCAGCAAATCCCACGTGTGCCTGGCTGTGCCATCTTTGTGCATCCAGCAGGATGAATAGTGGAAGTGTCAATGCATGGCTTTACAGAACTGTTGGAACCAAGTAGCACATCCTCAATTTTTTCACACAGCAAGTGTCCAGCCTTGCAAACCTGTCTACTAATCAGCCATATCTTCTGCTTGCTTCACAGTTTTTGTTGTTGTTGGAAGGAAAGCTCCATACTTATCTTCCACATGAGGTTTCACTAGTAAACACAACACTTTTGAAAAAGAAATCATACAACTCTATCTATTATACTTGTGAAACTAGTGTAACATAACTTCTAGAAAATTTTCAGCTACAGTTATTTTATTAAGCAGTAGCTATCCATAGATATTGCATGAAAAGAGTCTGAGGTTTTTTGTGTGAGTCATTAATTTAAAAATTATTTACTCATCTTTTATTAGTTCCAGACAGCATATTTTTTTGAGGCTTTGGCCTGAGGACAGAAAATTTAGTGCTGCAAACTCTGGGTGCTCCAGATGGGGCCATCAGAGAAGCTTGCCCTGGTGCATGGGAACAAGCCTGTTACTTAATGGAATTGGTCAGACTGAAAATGTCAGAAAAGACCATTGAAATCACTGAACTTCAAGTATGGTCAGGAGCCCCATGGTTTAAACTTCCAGGCTTCTCTTCAAGTCCCTTTCTCTCTTATGTCTCTTCTCCCACACTGGCATACTTTGATATTTGTACTTAAAAGGCAAGAAGTTAAAATGCTAACTTTCTAGTTTAATTTCTACAGCAAAACCTGGATGTTCAAGTGCAGCATTTACTCTTTGAAATCACACTGCTTGTACGCTACAGGGACTTCAAAGACAAACTGGTATTACCTCCTTCAGGAAAGAAGTGTTGAAGGGTTTAGGAAGAGGGCTGGCAGAAGATGACAGGTTTGCAGGGAAAGCCTGTAATATTTTTAGGAAAATCCATGCAGATTATAGAGAAAGGCATCTTACAATTCAAGAACATAAGGGAGTAGACAGCAGAAAGACTAAAAGAGGTACTCAATAGTATCAACAACTTGAAAAAAACCCCACCTCAAGTAGAGAGCCTTTTTTCAGGCCTTTCTTTGTTTTTGTCTTATGCAAAACTATCAGTGCAGCTTTGCATACATCATCTGGTTTAATTCAGAGAACGGTCTAATCAATTAACTAATAATAATATAATTTTTCAGGTAAGTTTGACTTTTTCTCACTTTCCAGAAGCTCTTCCAAGGGTGTATCCTTCTTTTAGCTTGTGGAGTCCAGGCTTTCTTCACGCGCTCACACTCTCTTCTCAGTTTAGAAACAAGAGATCAAATATCACAGAAGGAACACTTTTAGTGAAGCTTATACAGTCCGTAAGCTATGAAAGCCAGAGACCTCTCTGGTGGGAACCAGCATATTCCCGCTGGAAGCAGTGAAGCTGTGCCAGTTCATGCTGCTTCAGAAACCTCCGTCTCCGTTTGGCTGACATGAGGCTGACACACCTTCTTCCAGCAGTCTGGAGTACAGACTGTGCTAGCTTTTATCTGGTGATGAGACAGCCTTCAGCAAAGGAGAAATTCTAAGCCTTTAAAGGGTGATCTGCTTTTTTTCATGGAAGTATAATGGGTGTTAAGGGAAAATGATGATACAAGAAAAATAAACCAAACCAAGCAAACATCTGGCATCCTTGTGACATGAAGTTGACCAAAATACCAGATTTTTGGGGTCAGGCTATGTTCTTCAATGTTTTAATTTCCACTTGGTTATCATGGTGATTTTGAGATTTGTAGTTGATTAGGCGCAGGGAGTAAAGGTATTACCAAACAGTTGATCACTTTGTCAAGACATCAAAAAGTTAATTGTATGCACTTGAGAAGGTAAGTATTAAGCCTTTCCCATACATATCTGTCAATGTAGTGAAGTCTTTGCCTGCCACTCTACTCCCAGGCTTGGCAGAGAAATAGTTGTTATTGTGATGTGGAAAACCTTCTTTTTGTCATTTGCCAAATACTTCTGCTGCAGTTGGCAGGATAAATTGGCCTGGGTAAAGTAGCACAGGGTGAGTTTTGCATCATCTGCTATATAATTGTCCAGAAATTGGATGATAACTGGGCACCTTCATTGCTATTTTAGAAAAAATCGAGACAACCCTCTTGATAAGACTCTATTTAAATCCATGGGGGATCCCTGAGAATCTGGGATAGTATGAATGCTAAGTGCCGAGGCCTTAGCATATGGCAATTACCTAATCCTTCTCTTTGAAAAAGTCATATCCACTGCTCTGATGTATATTTCTTAAGTGCTCGCTGTCATCTGTTGTTACCTGAAGCTGGTGTTAATAAACTTCAGAACTGTGAACTTCCTAAATTTTGTGTTTCAGGGAGATAATTTAATCACAGAATGTCACTACAATACTGTGGACCGAATTCGCATGACGTGGGTAAGCAGTGTTTTAGTGGATCAAAATAAGTACACAGATAATATTGGAGACTAAAACCTTTTTCTTAAAACACTATTAAAAAAAAGTGAACTTACTTGCTAAGGCCTGTGTGCATGTAATTATGTATTATCTTTCCTTTCATAGATTCTTAGGTTTTAAAATCATCTGAATGATCGTGATCATAGTCTGATCTGTGGCATAAGGTATTCACATGACTAGTCTATAATAATAAGCACTTCAACTCACAAAAAATCTTTAAAAGTCAAACTTTGCTAGTATAAGGAATGCTTTCATCACAACATGTATTAACATGCAAATTCTGCAAATTCTAATGAATTATTTTTATGAACTTACGACATGTTTTTCCCCAAAGTCAAAATTGCTAGTTCTTAGGTATTGATTTTTACTTAAGATGTGACCAGGATGTTACTGGACTGTTTAGTTTTGTGCCTAATGTAGAATCCAGGCAGAATGCAGATCCTTTGGACTGGGAAGAGGAATCAAGGGCTCTCCCCCCTCATCGAGGGAGTCCAGCTCAGATTTGGCACACATCAGTGCACAGTATCCCAGGTGCAGCTTTAGAGGTTGGCACTGGCTGTTGTGATGCAGCCACTTGGTTTTGGAAGTGAAACAAATTTGGTTGTTGGCACATGAGCTGGACTGTACCACCAGTTGGCTACAAAAGTGTAGAGTGATGCCAGCCCCACTATGCCTATGGGAGGCATATAGCTGCCTTTGCCTCAGTCTGATCTTGCTTCCTGGAGAGGGACTGGTTCCAAACCTCTGGGGTGTGAGACCTGAGGGGTTTCTGTTCTGCAGGGAAGAGCTGTTCCTGGCAACCAGTGAGCACAGGGATACTTCTCCCTGAATCATGGTTTATGTGTAGGCACATGCAGTAGTTATATTAAGAAAACAAAATAGCAAGAAGACCGGGTTTTGAGGTTTTGTCCTGGTTTTTTGTGTAGTGACTCTTTGCCTCTGGTTCATGTGTTTTGTCTTCTCCATTCCCATTCCTGTGGCTCCATGAGATTTGTGGAACTGTACTCACACAGGATTTGGGAATATGTAGCTCATAATCTTGTCCATATTTACCAAGACTGATTTTAAATTAGTTGTTTGCCTCATGGTACTCAATGGAAGACTGTTTAAGAGTCTGTTTCTTCTGCTTGCTAGAAATGTTACTCTAATTAGTTATTTTATAATTAGTGCTCATTTTTTCTTGAGTCAACATTGTCTGTTAGCATAAATAATTGTTTTCTTTCTTACTCTTTATCTTCATGAGTACTTACAAGCAGAGTCCAGGGAGATACACATTCCATCTCAATCTCCATTTTACTAGGCAAGGCTCACTTATTTTTTTATTAAACAAATCAATTATCCTACCGGGTTTTTTTCTACCTCTTTGAAGGGTTCCACTTTGAAGCCCTTTTCTGAAACGTTGATATAAGTACCTTGGAGACAACTGAAAGCAAACCTGAACTTCTCAGATAGTACTCTTCAACATAATAAGAGTCTTATTTTATTCATAGTTGTTCTTTCTGATGTCTTTTTATCTAAGTAGCTATTGCTTGAGCCCGCTAAGTATTTTGTAATTTGTTATGTAATAACTTCTTGTTACTTGATAACCTAGTGTACAAGATAAACTTGCCGAATTGGCCTCCTGGTACACATTTCATTAGCATGTAAATGCTAATCGGTGATTTCCTCTGTGGGATTCTAATGCTACCTTGATTGAAAGAAAAATCCCATTTTCAGGGTGGTCTGAGCACCAGGAATGAAATGTGCTTGTCATATCTGCTCTATTACCCGAGAATCAACCTCACCCGATGTGCGAGTATTCCAGATATAATGGAACAGCTCCAGTTCATTGGTGTTAAGGAAATCTATAGACCAGTCAGGTATGTAAAATGTTTATGAATATGTGTAACACCTCTTTTTCTGTCTGTGGTATTATAGGATCATTTTTAGACAAGTTTTCTTTATGGTAGTGCAACATGGTCACTCATGCTGCTTTCTTTTGATCAATACACTGTGCTGATTAGTATTTCTCCTGCCAAATTATTTTGCTTTTTTTTTTTTTTTTTGCTTTTGATAGGAAAGCAGTTTCTCCTTTGTTTTTTTTTTTTTTTTTAACCCCAACCTTATATGGTTGTAGACTATGTATCAATGTTATAAATTTATCAATTTATTAAAACATACCAAAGTTTCATATATGGAGAAATAATTTTGAAAAAGGACTTTGTGAGCGTACGTGCTGAATTACCCTGAGTAGATTTGTTGTCAGCAATTCTGCTGACAAAAGTGCAAAAAGGGGAAGAATTCGTAAGCTAGAAAGGAAGGGAAGGGATTGAGAGAATATTACACTGTTCATAGTAAAAGGTAAATGGTAGATAAGGACCATGATAGAGATCAGTGAAAGAAGGCTTTGGAAGAATCAGAGGTTGATGTGCAAGGTGAGTAGAGAGAAAACCATGAAACCAGTGCTAGAATTCTAGCCAAGAAGAAGAAAATAGCTCTTTAGGTGATCTGTTGGCTACAGGGGCTTGCAATCTTGTGCAAAGACACAGTCTCCCATGTCTTGGACTCCTACTCTTCAGCAAAACAGAACATTGCACATTTTTGAGTAGTAAAATCATGTCAGAAAGGAAAACCTCTAGCTCATTCATCAACATTGGTTCCTAATCAAAATAACCCCCAAGATCTGACTATTGGCCCATTCCTCTGCTCAAAATGGGTGATATTATTTTGTTGTAAGATCTGCCTACTTCAGTGCTCCACAAATGTTAAATAGCCCTTCTGTGCATGGTGGGTTCTGGGGGCTGTTGCCGTTTAGGCAACTCAGGTTCTATAATAACCACTATGGAGGTCCATGCTGACTACTGGAGTAAAAGGCAGTGAATAATTGGTGAATTTTAAACAGCGTGTTGGAGTTTCTCTAGTAAATTCATAAAAGTCTCCTTCTTCATGACAGTTCTCATCGAGAACAAAATGCTTCCCAGTCTGTTGTTGGATCTGCCCTTTCTGTTCTTTAATGTCAGCGGGATGACCTGCACAACAATGTCATTCATTAAGAATGATTTCCAGAATCTAACATAAAACTTAAATTTTGTTAGGAGATGGGAGGAAGTCCAGTGTAGACAGGTTAAATCTGTTTGAATACATAAAAGTCAATAAAGAGTTTATTTCAGGTTTTAAGTGTCCTTCATAGTGCTTAAAATTAAAGCATCTCAAAGTTGATAAAGAGTGAAAGTGATTGTAAACAGTGAGAATAATCAAAATAGGAAAGTTCCCAGATTAATGAAATGA
Source organism: Oxyruncus cristatus (assembly GCA_013399855.1). NCBI lineage: Eukaryota > Metazoa > Chordata > Aves > Passeriformes > Cotingidae > Oxyruncus > Oxyruncus cristatus. Next base: position 1,929,030 of record VXAY01003849.1, on the reverse strand, counting down.
AGAAAAAAAATTAAACAGTAAAAAGTAGAGTACACTATTACTGATGAAAAGTGAATTACATTTGTATTGTTAGTTGTACTAAACTAAGGTAATAGCAAGATTTTAAAATCAAATGGATAGACTAATAGTGTGTCATCACATTTACATTTTAAAAGTTGTTTTTCCTTACACAGTTTATCTTAACAAACCATGTAAAACTACTATTGCAAAATAATTTGATATACAGGCTTGGTGGTCTTAGTTCTGAAATTTATATTCAAGAAAGAAGAGTTTGAAGAAACTCACAGTGCAGTTAATGTCTATTTTCCACACTATTTCCATTTACAACCTCTTTTAATACAGGGAGAACAGAGTTTCTAAATTAGTCCTAGCTAAAAGAGTCTTTCTGAGCTTAGAAAGAAAATATTCTAACAAATGTATGCTCTCTTGAGTGTTCATTCATGATAACTGTACTTAAGGAAAAAATGCACATTTGGCCTGGGGAAATAAAGATGTTCTGAATAGGCTAAGTATGCAGACTGTCTGCCGCAAATGGAATAGTAATTAGAAGAGGAGATTATTAATGCCTCTAGTATTTATGACCTAATCCACAGTTCTTGTTTCATTAAGCTCTGTCAGCCTAAGGATATGTGACCTGATACTCATCTCTCTTGTGTCAGTCTAACACTGGAATTGCTTCACTGACTCCTCTAAAGTCTCTCTTGACTTACACATGAAGACAAACTGGAAGCAGGAGCAAGGCACTGTAGCTCGCTTTAAAACATTTTTCCTCAGTCTGGTGGCACAGGCAATGGTTTAAATCATGAAGAGCTCAGATGAAAGTAATTGGGCCACAATAGTGACAAATAGGTACTTGATTAAAATTATGTGCTCTATGCCTAGTTGTTGAGTGGAGTAGAACTCTGGCAAAGGCAATTTACCCAAAGCAACTGGGAGACAGCCTACTGCAAGATAAGACAGAGTGTTATCTAAAGTGCGTTGAAAAGATAACTCAGGCTCCAACCAAAAGATTAATTAGGTTACTTAGGTAAAGTTTTGAATACTTTTGTTCATCCACTAGCTGTATTGGACTTTGTGTTTTTAAAAACTTGACCTGTTCGCCATATTGTTTTCATTCATCCCAGTAGAGTCAAACAAGGAGAAAACAGGAACAATGGAAAAGGTTTTCTTTAGTTTTGTTTTGGATTTTTTTCTACTTTTCCTTTGTTACTATTTTTTAATTTTCTTTACTAAATGAAAGACAAGAAATCTCATTCCTTCCCTATCCACATCTTTGGCTGGTAGGGAGTAGGATTGTCCCCATTTGTTCATGGGGAGGATTCCCACATGTGGGCAATAGAGCAACGCAGCAGGTCTCTCTCTACCACCTCTGGCCAAAAGTCCCTTTGCAGCCAGCATGTAGGAATATGCCAAAAGGCAGTGTCCACACAACCAGTTATTCTCTGCTGCCAACCAATTCATGTCAGAGCAACTCCTGTGCTAGGCTCAGTTTTGACCTATTATCTGAGTTATGACCACAGTTTGGCAGAACCATCTGGAAGCAGCTTTCTAATGGCAAATGTTTCTTGGCAACCTGGCCTGCCAAGCCTCAGAAAGGGTGTGGCTTTTTTTTGGTTTTGTTTTTCTGAAATCTCTTTTGTAGTGCCTGCGTATTGAGTTTGTAGATCAGAGAACAGCAATGTAGCTCTTGAAGTCCTTCATTTCTAAAAGCATCTGGCAGCAAGTTGTAAAAAGTCCTAAGTCTGTTAAAATCAATGAAGCTGCTTCACTTTTCAATAGAATAAAACTTAACTGCGAATGTGAGCTAAGCATAATATACATAGTAATAGTACTTCTATTTTTCTGAGTAGATTCTCCAAAAGCTTTCCCTCATCAGTTCCAACTTGATAGTAATTATGTTTTGGGTTTTTTTAAATCTAATTGTAATTTTTTATTTTTTTTTTTTTTAGGACTTGGCCTTTCATTATCAAGAGTCCTAAGCAATATAAAAACCTATCTTTTATGGATGCAATGAACAAATTCAAATGGTCCAGATCAGAGGGTCTGTCCTATAATAAACTTGTGCTTAAACTACCTGTGAATGTGAGGTGTTCAAAAACAGATAATGCAGAATGGTCGGTAAGTGTGTGTGTTGAAAAGGAGGCAACAATGTCATGAAACAAATGTAATTTACTCTCATTGCATATGAATAAATACCTGGTTATATGTCTTCAGAAGGTTTACATGGCTATGTTACATTTACATACAATAACAAATGATGAGAAAGTTTTACCAATGCTTTCACCTAACCTGAGTTCTAGAAGCATTTAAAAAGAAAAGTTGCAGTTTTGATCAGCACTTGGGACCAGTAATAGAAGAATGGAGTCTTTCGGTGTCGTTGGGACTGGTCAGAGAGTAACCACATGTGTCCAGATTATGTGACCAAGTCATGAAGCTGTTTTTCCTTGGCTGCCTTCATGATCAGGGACTTATGTTAGAGTGTTGTGACAGATGATTCAAAATCCCTAAATCGGGTCACCTTCTAGTGATCAGCTTATTGACTGCATAAGGAAGCCTCAAGAATTTACCCTCTTAACTCAGGCATCCAGACAACCTAGAGTTATATGAGTACTCTTCTAATATCTCTTGCTTTTCTGTTTGTCTTGTGTCATAGAACGGTCTATAGCATTGGGCCAAAGAAAGTACGTTTGGATTGTCTGTTTTCCCTATTCACCTTTGAAAGATGTTATCTTCCATAGGTTTTTCTTCCCTATTCTCTTGATGAAAAAAGCCTGTAAGATAAAAAATAATTGCCCAGTGAGTTATTATTTATTCTAAATGTCTACTGGTATTTTTCCAGGACTGCTGGGAAAAGCTGTCACCATTAGTGTTGATGTGTGTTTATAAAGAATGGCTAGTGCATGTAGTATCATCTCTAGGAAGGATAAAAGGAAAGGAAAGGAATGATGAAAAACATGCATTTTTGTTTGAACTCCTTTACAGACTCCAAGTTCAAGGCTCTTTTACTTATTTGAGATTTTCTGCTCTGAAGGGGAGATAGTCTGATTGTACTGGCTTATTTCTTGTGGTGATTTCAGTCCAGTATACCAGAGTGGATAGGAGACATTACAAATGAAATGATTCCTAGGAAAGGACATTTGCCTCCTTTCTCCTCACCCTAGAAAACAGCCTGTGTTGCCTCATAGCATGTCACACAGTCCTTTCAGGTGGTGGAGAAATTGCCCCTCCTGCAGTGGGTGTTCTCAGGTTTTTCCAACATCTATCAGACTGTTCTGCCCATGGGATGTCCAAGAAATACTGGGTGCTATAAGTAATCAAAGAGGTTTTGTTTTTTTCCTAGTATTTGTCCCATCATAAACCCCCTGTGAAAAGTAGTTTTTGACGGGTTTATTCACCAGTTTTGGTTAAACTTCTCGATCATGACAGCTGTGGCCAGTAGCAGTTGCATATTCACTCTTTTACTGATTATTTGCCAGAGGACAAGTTAAGATGATGACAGAAATTTTATCAAGAGAGAATAAACTGCTTTTCTTTTTTTTTAACAGTATACTTTCTGGACAATGCTACTCCTCTTTATCTTACAGGATGAAGGAACAACACAGTTTTAAAAACATAGTCAAAGAATGAGCTCACTGAAACTGGGTATTCTTAGTCTTCCTTTTAATCATAGTTTCCTATTTCAAATGAATAGGGCATATTAATCAAAGCTAAGATTAGGACTTCTTCCTTTCCCTTCACTTATTAGTGATATTACACTAAAATGACCATTCACCTCAAAATCAAGAACAGATTTAATGTGAATGGCCAAACAGTCCGTGAGTTGTTACAAGACTGAAAAAACTTGAAGCAGAGGAACTGAATTGAAAATACTTTCGTCCTTCTATGGTAATAGTCCCTTGTTCAGTTTTAGTTTTATGTTGTGTTTGCTAAGATTAAGTCAATATTTAGGTGTTTGGGTTTTTCTCTGCTGTGTAGAACAATTGAACATGGAAAAGAACCCAAAGCAAGCACATGCTGTACAGGTGGACATTCAGACTTTCAAAAGTGGTTGTGCCCAGGAGCTTGCTTTTTGCAGAGATTATTTTATTTAACATGTAGGGAGTATATTTAGGAAGAGCAAGCCAAGCAGCATACACAAATGTGTCTAATTTCACATCAAAACCATAACAAACGTGTAGTTATGTCCAACCCAATAAAAATCGCACTGAGTTCTAAGGGAAAAATGGAAAATGTTCAGTATATAGAAATATGACACTGCTGCATGTGACCTTGCTTGAGCAGGGACATAGGACCAGAGATCCTTCATATCCTCCAGACCTCTAGAGATCCCTTCTAACCTCAATCAGTCTGTGATTCCATGAAATACTGTGTACACAATTAGCTGCTTTGTACATGGAAGTGTAAGCCTTGTACATAGAAATGAATGTATTCAGATATCATCCTATATCCCTATAGCACTGTGACACTGTAAACTTCCATTTTTTTCGCCAGAAGGATGAAAACAACAACCAAACCAACCAAACAGTCCTACAAAGCAGGATAAGGTCACTCAAATCGACAAACCACAGCCTAACCTTGCTTTATTAGAGAGGATGCCAGTGTGTACAGCTATTCTTGAGCTGCAAACATGGGATGTGCACACTGGCTGATCATTTGACATGTAATATATCAATGTTTTTACTGAGTTTGATGTCTCCACAGTAAGAGTCATAACCCCAGTACAAAACTAACAATAGATTCTCATGCAAGCTCCAACCTTCTTGAGAGCAGAATGTAGTTTTCTAATCTTATGTGGCAAAACTCTGATCATTTTTTTTTTTATTTTAATTGCAGATCCAAGGCATGACAGCTTTACCCCCTGAAATAGAGAGACCATACAAGACAGAGCCAGTAATATGCAGCTCATCTTCCTGTTTAAATTGCAGTTTATTCCTCACCCTGTTTGTGGTACACGTCACAGCCAGTAGCATAGGAAACATTGGGCTCTTTGTATAATAATTTTTATTCATTTGTGTTCTGTATGCCATGCAAGTTCTGATGTGTTTGCACTGTTGCTATTGTAGATTTATTTTTTTACATATTAATAAACAAAATTTGCCAGTTCAAAATAAAATGTGTACATCCTCTGGAAACTATGGGTTTTTTGGTTTTCATTGTAAAGTATGTATGAAACACAGTAAGTACACTGACACATTGCATATAGAAATCTTTTCCTGTACCATTTTCTTATACTTTTTGTTGACTATTTCACATGGTGCTTTCAAAGTCATCTATGTATATGGGTGAAATTAATAAACTAAACGCAACCTAGTTAACCACATTCAACCTGATGTGTGCTGTATTATTTTGTCTTGGTTCTTGACAAGTTCTGCAGTTAATGAAATTACAGGACAGCTCTTGTGAACATATGTTTGTCTGACTGACACGTGCCGTAGAGCTACAGGAGGGATTCATTCAGGGAGGACATTTCTGGGAGCAACACACTGCAAACCATCTCAGCTCCTGAGAGAAGTGGGAGCTATGGGTGTGAAAGGGCTGAAAACACAGGCAGAACCCCAAATTTCCCCATAGAGAATCCTGTACAGTTGCCTTTTGGCTTGCTTGGCTTGCTGGTAAGTCTCCACTGCGGGTAGGCAAAATGACAATGCATATGACACAGGAAAGAGGCACTGAAACAGCTAATACCTGTAGTAGAGATGAGAGAATTAACCAAGCATAGATTAATTTTGTAACGATCTTGTTACAGAACTTATGCATAAAGGGAGTTTAAAATGAGCCATGAAGGTAGAGGTTCACAGGGCCTACTATATCATCATAATCTGCATTTGGAGTAGAAAGAAGAACCACCAAGTCCTGGGAAATGTCTTTACCATTGTTGGGCAGCTCCTTGCTCTAAATATTTCTGGACAGTGATATGTTCTACTGTTCTTCCCTTTGGTTCTGGATGAGGTAAGGAAAAGGTGTGTGTGCCAAAGACCATATGGATTTTTTTGGGTTAAACCGCTGAAAATTCAATGGAGAAATGTAACTATTGAGGTGTTTTCTTCCTGCCAGCAGAACTATGTTCTTCTGTTTTGTGTTTCCAAATAAAACTGGTTGAAAAACAAAAAAAAAAACCATAGTCATGGCAAGTTATAGGCAGAAAAGTCTTCTGAATGATTATTTCTGCAGATCTGTTCTGAATGTAAAAAGTTATGGACATCCTCCAGCTAAAATGTCATGGAGTCTAGGATGCCTCTTATTGTAAAAGCAGTCAGCAGGAACCTTAGCCTTTCTTATGCTTCGACCCATCCCTAAAGAGGGCATGTTTGAACAGCTTTTTGTCAGGGAGCAAGGGGAAAAATAACAGGGAATGAAATGAGAAAAGACCATTTGTGTTGGACAGGGGAGCCCTTTCACATGCAATGTAGTGTCTCATTTGCTGCTACTGGCATCCATCCTAGGCTGACTTGATTTGCAACAAAGATAAAACAGATCTAGGGCTATTTTCCTTTCTGGCTGTTCTCTGATTTGACGTGGTTTCTTATCTACAGGGATTTCCTTTCTATGGGCACCCATCCTAAGAACATGTGAACAGATGTGTGCTTGTTGTTGCCATCCAGTATGCCATGAGGTGATGTAAAGCAAAGCCAGCTCAAAAAGGATGTCTGTGAGAGATAGCTGACAGTATATCAGGAAGGCCTGTCATATATGTTAAATATTTTTGTTTAACGCACAACTGTTTTATGACTTCTGGAGGAATGGAAAGGAAAATTTTGCTTCACAGGTAAATAAAAAGAGAGACTGGTGATACAGTTCTGGGATACTTCCAAATAAAAGGATCCAAAACATGTGAGCACATTACACTATTAAAGAAACTTAAAGCAAGAAAACAAATGAAAAGAACAATCTGAAATTGTTGAAAATTCAAACAAGGATAAGAATGAGAAATGCCACAAGCTAACTCTATGTCACTAAAGAAAAAATGTGTGCAGTAAGGGGATACCTAGTTACACTGCACATGAAAAGCTCTCAGACACAGATTTCTGTGGTTTCCATTAATTCTTGTGCTCTGGTAAAGTATATGTTCTTATTTTGTATTTCTACCCAAAGCTCTCATAATAGTTACAGTTAAAAGTGTATATAGAAAATACTAGTATCAAGCAAACAATAGTAGAGGAGAAGATGAGTAAAATCTAGACTTAAGGGATGATGAGCTCAAAATGACTAAACATGATACTGTATTTTAATGATTACATCATTTCTGTGTAAAAAAGTGAGAATCAAGAGGCTAAATATATAAATATTTTAGTTGGATAAGGTGTTGCATTCCAGAAAAGGTGCCAAAAATCCCATTCTGCTTAAATCAGATTCCCCACGCAATGGTCCTGCTGCCTGTCACCTGTCAACTGCCTATAGTTATACTATTTATACTATTTAATCTCTTTTGTATATATTATTTGTTCATTACAGAGCTTCCATTTAACAAACATATGGCTGTGCTCAAATATTCTTGTTATTTAAATCAGCAAGCATTTGGGTATTTAAATCAGCAAGCATTTGGGATTTTGCCTCTGTGTTATAAAAACAGGACACCGGACGTCTGAGAAGGAAGCACTGGAGTTTTTGTAGCTCTTAAATTTGCCCCTGTGGAGGAGAGTGTCATTCTGTGATCGCATACCCCATCCACAAGACCCATCACACAACTCCGTATCAGCCCATCCGTGGCTGTGTTGCAGTGACATCTAGCTTGGGTGCAAGTGTGGACCAGCACAAGGGTGAGAGGCAGAGTTGCAGCTGGTGGGAGTGCAACTGCACTGGGCTTAATCCCTTTCACTGGGGAGGTCTGGCTTGGTAACAGGACTGGCTGGTTTAAAAGAGGTCTGTGTGGCCATATTATTCCAGATGCTGAAGGGGCGCAGATTTAATAAATAAAACCTAGCAGAAACACTGGCCCCATTCTCCCCTTTCCTCCCTTCATGCAGAAAGTGTATATTTTTAGACCAATTATTACTACTGGAATGTTTCAGAATTTTCATTTCTTCTGCGCTCTGTGTCTTATTTCTGATTGTCGGTATATCCCTGCTTTGCATGAGAGAGAGAAAGAGAGAGAGCAAACTTATCCTGAACCTTTTAACAGAGGGGAAAGCTGGGAGAATAAAATGACAGCTGTGACACAAAGAGCTCTTCTGTCCTTCTTCTTTCATCCCCACAGAGGTTTCCCTAAGTCATAGGTATCACCAGGAGCATTTGCCATCTCCCCAACAGTGTCGTGCAGTTGCACTGAGCCTGGCACAGGGTGAACAAAGGGGTGAGAGCAGCCATGAAGTTTCTCTACTTCAACCCCTGCAAAATGCTTGTGGTGCAGGTGCAGTTGGCCTGTATACCAAAACCTAAAGCCTGGTGCTTAGTGTACTCACGTAGGAAAAAGGTATGAATGTAATTTATGTTTTTAAATTGAAACTAGCAAAGTATACTATTTTCCTAGGCTCAATTTTTATTTTTGTGATGACTCTAGCTTGCAGGAAATCTATAAGATATCAGGCAAACATAGGAAAATTTAAGATGACTAAAAATGTGACTTATAGTCTGCTTCTGAAAGTTGGAGATTTTAGGATGACTAATTGCATCCTGTTCAAAAGAAGACACGCTAAAATTGAGTTCCAGTTCTTCCAAACTACTGAACAAGAATCACACTTCACCTCTTGAACAATTCCACATAATCAGACATGGCTCTCCCTATTACCCACTTGATTTGCATTGCAACCATGGGCTTCAATGCTGAAAAGCATTTTCAAAAGGTAGAGTTACACTGCAAATTTTTTACAGGTATAAATGTGTTTTTCTTCTAAATTTGTGATTGTTTCTCCTACTAATACTGCTCAGTAAGAAATGAGTACTACCTGTATGAGGTAATGCTCATGGAGGACATTTCTGTTCTGCAGTGTATAGGTGCCAACATTAAACGGTGTAAAATGATTTTTAAATGTCATGATTGAAATAATTGTTCTGAAATCTACTTTGCCTTGATTTATGTAACTGCAGAAGACAGAGGAGAATAATATTTCCTGCTTCCAGTACCTAAGCTAAATCTAACTGCCTTCAAGATGACCCATAAAAACTTTAAAGGCTACATGTACAATACCTGTAAAAATATGTGGAGAACAAGAAGCTTTTCCCAGACAACTTTGCTGACTCCAGCAACACTTGTTTGCCCCGTGTTTTGCCTTTCCTACCCTTGTAGCACTGCTGATGACCTGTCATTTATGACTTCAGCGATGAATTCAGCGATGGCTGTGCATGAGGCTCTGCTGCTCTTTGCCCCTTGGCTGTATTGAATAGGGCTGGAACCGACTGTGGCCACTGGCTTTGCCATGGCTGCTCCGCAAATTGCCTTGGGCCTAAATAAAGCTGATCGGGAGTAAGTGAAATATGTTTTTAAAATATGCTCACAAAGTTGGGTAAAGCTGGATTTCAATATGTAATGGGAACTCTAAACTGAAGAAACCGCATAGATTGTATATATACTATGAGGATTTTAAACAGGCATGGCTGCCAAATGTAAAGGTATAAAGAAACTTCTTAACAGTTCCAAGGAGGATAGTTACTCTATATACAAGGAAAATCCTCACTACTCTGATTACCTGCCTTAGAAGAAAAAACTGTGTTATATAAGCATCATGTACTATTAGAAAAGTTGATGAGTGTTGATTAAATATTTGTTGAAGTGTCCTTTTTTAAATTACTGAAGTTTAAACTGTATTTTAAGGTTTTTAAGAAGGTCTTTTGAATGAAATACCCACCTTTATAGTTAAATGCAAACAAACCCCAAAGGTACAAGCGAATGACTTCAGAAACAAGGAAGGATGGTGTGCTGGGCGTGTGCAAGCGATAATGGCTCAGGTGGTAGCACCACCCTTATGACCACTTGCTGAAAATAAAACCATTGGGTGATTCTTTGCTTGCTCCCTTGACTGGAAGAGGCCTGGGTGGACAGTGCAAGGTTCGTGTTATCTAGGACAGGTAAAAACTTTCATCTCCATGACTTATTAGATGAAATTACTTCTACGTAATTTTACTTGAGTTAAACTCTTTCTATCATGTTTTTACTTATTAAGATCATGTCCGTATCATAGTGCAGGAATCAACTTTATTATGCCATAGACAGCATATAGATACCTAATGATGTAGATATATATTGCAACAGTTCTTGGATCGCAGAGCACGCTTTTGGGGGGAGGGTTGACTGTCTATCTTGATATGTGACAACATTTTGACCATTGAAAAATACAGAATATGCAGTAGAACATATTTTTCATTCACCTTATACCTTTGCCTTGTATTTTAAGCTCCAGATGTTAAAAGTGTGTGTGGGTTGTGGGGGTTTTTTTGTACTTACTGTGCAAAAGGCAGCCCCTTTTTTCCTAGTTGCTATGCTTCCCCACATACTGTAGTTTTTACCTGGTACATGCCAGAGCTCCTTAAATGACACTAAGTGTTTTTTCTTATACCTAGCCAGCTGACACTTCTAGTTGCTCTTTCTAGCAGAGGAGGACAGTGGAGAATACGGGTTTTCCTGGAGGAACAACTCTCCCCTGACAGTTTTTGATGGGACAGAATGCTTTGCACCAGGTCATACTAACAAAATATTTACTTTATGTGAATGTCTTTTTATGCTTGCTGCTCTGCATGAGACAGATTCATGTAAGAGAGAATCTGGGGCTTCACATCTGATCTAGTACAACATATTGCAATTTCATTACCAATGACAACTAACACTGTGGTGTTGAGGTGAGCTCTGAGAGACAGAAAACACAAAGAGATTATGTAAATAAACTCCTGGAGACTCAGAGAGTTATTGGCAAAGTAAACTGCGTTTTGTGAGGCTGTTGTCTCTTTTCCTGTGGATGCCTCCCATGGGTCACATATACATCACCGTATAAATGCTTCAAGCTTCTTCCAGCCTTGTAAGCAAGAAACCAACTTGGAGCTGAATGTGTTTCTGTCACTAATTAAACACCAGACAACGATTGCTGGGGGTTTACAATTCTGTTACAGAATAGTGGCAAAGAAAAAAAAATGACTCTGTCTTTTAGTTTTATAGGCTTGAGCAACTGTTTCCTTTGCACATTGCCATTATTTAATCATTATTTGAACTGTTTATTCCTGTTTACAGTGATTTTTGAGAAACATAACAGTATTTTTTCACTAGAAATTTCTAATCTCTTGAAAAGAAACCTGCCAAAATCTGAGCTGCTGACTCCTTCCTCTGCTCTAACCTGCAGCCTAGAGAATAAAAGGTTCTTACACCTTGACACAATACTGTGAAGAATTCTGCCTTATGAGAGAGTAAAAATAATGTGACAATCTCAAATGCCTTTGAGTAGACATTATCAGAACAAGAGAAAATATGTTTAAAAATACCTACTTTGTTAAGACAAAGAGCATTTCTGTGGATCTTCTGTTGGTTTTATGGAGAATTTATGCTCTTAGGTCTAAAAGAGTGTGTTGTGCAGTATATTTTTCTTTTCCACTTGCTGTTGTAAGATTGTGTGACTAGTTTGTCATCAGAGGATATCTTAAGGTATTTAAGGGGATAAAGTCCGAAAACTTATTTATAACCTGTGCAAAACTTTGCAAAGCATTTCTGGGGAATACAGTAAACTTCTATATATATCTATGTCTTTTAGACATCAAGTTACAGGTCTGCACTATGCTGTGAAAACCACAAAAGCTGCTGAAGTGTTGGCCATTATTTGTGGAATCATGTAATAAATCTGGGAGAAGCTATTCCCAGATTGTGCCTCTCTGGGGAGACTCTAAGTGGAATACTGAACCTGGACACATTTTTAGACTTGACAGATTGGATTTGCTGCTAATGTGAGGTGACACAAATCCATTATAGAGCTATATGAATCTACCTCATCCTTCAGCAGCAGAGGAGTTGGTCCTTCAAGGCTGGCAAGATATAGAAAAGCAGGTCAGGAAGCTGAGAAAGGCATCTTAGGAACCAGACAGCAGGGAAAAAATTAAAGGTAAATATGTCCTACTGAACATACCACCACAGGTTAGTGCTTTTTAGCTGAGGTGTAGAAGAAGTGAGCCATATAGAGAAGAGACATGATCCCTGAATACGAAATCTACAGGTATTTTTAAAAAGCATGATGGAAAGAACAATTGGCTTCGTACTTCATGCATTGAACTGAGCCTAGGAGTCCCAAGTTCAGTAGTCTATCCGTGCCATCACCAGAAGTATGTCTCCAGTCAAACAAATACACAATCGAAACCACTCCAGGCAGGGTGAGGGTGGATAATTCTGTGAAAATTGATACCACAGAGCATCAGAGGACTGCCAGAAATGTACAGAGACTGTATTGGTGCAGAAGAGGAGAAGAAATTATTAAAGGGATTTTTTTTTTGACAATTAGGTAAACTACAATTACGAAAGGCGGGCAAAGACAATTAGCCAAGATTTTCTGATTCTGAAGTCTATTCATCTCCTATCTGAACTCCTGGCAATTTATTCTCTGGGACAGGTGATCTTAGATTCGGCAAAATCTGTCCACTTAAAAGAACATTGTTCTACCTGCAGAAGGTAGTCTGGTAACCAGATAAGAACCTTCCCTTGTAAATAGAAGGATAAAACATGCCTTTTCCAAGGACCACTTTTTCTTCTGTAACTATCTAACTGTGTTAAAGGCTTAATATCTGTTTGCTAAAATCGATTCTTAGAAATGGTTCTTTTCTGGATCTTTTTGTTTGTTCGGTTGATTGGTTTCTTTAAACCAGACCCATGGGGTTTTTAGAGTGTGTGTCTCTCTCTTTTATTTTTTTTTAAAGTGCTTGTATAATATTGCAATAGTTTAGAAATTTTGGAAATTGCAAGTTGAAGAAAATATTTCATATAAGAGAAAAATTAATATGCAATTCACTAGTTAGCCTCTATCCCAACAGGGAAAGTAAAATAGATCCAACTATGCAGTGTCCTCTTCAAAGTTTAATTTTCACTGAAAACTCTCAATTTTCAAATACTGCACTAATAGGAAAAGTAGGGCTATTCTCTTTCCTTTTTCTTTCTTTTATTTTCCTGTTTTCTTTCAGTACTTGCTAGACTGGGTGTTATTTTCATTTATTTGGATTTAGCTCCCAGCTGGTTTGCTACTATAATTTCCTTTCTCTGGCTTCCCTCCCTTTATTCCTATTCCAGCCCTAGCTAGAATTTTCCATTCCTTTTATACCTTATCACATGTAACACAAGATCCCTGCTGATCATGTTCTTACCACCAAGGTTTTAATTTTTCTTTTCTCTCTTAAGAAGAAAACCCACATACTTTAATCTAGCTGGGGGTGCTGCTTATGCCTGTAGAGTGGGTAACAGCAGAGGAGGAATTTTAAAGTGTTGAATTCCGGAATTGGTAGCAGGTAATTGCCACCTTCCCCATGCTGTGCTATGGAACTATCCCCATCTGCCCAGCCACTAGACTTGAAGCAATGTACAGCTGAGATACCTGGGCAGGAGAAATGGACTTGTCAAATTCACAGTGAAGTGTAAGGGTCTACATGTCTTTTTTGCTCCCATACCAGCTTGTATTTGGTACGCCACCTAATTTGCAGAGTACAGTGGGCTCTTACCAATAACAAAAGGAATAAAATACTTCTGTTCCCCCTTTTCATGTTTTCCTCTCCAATTTTGCTTTGAAACTTGAAAAGGAGAGAACCAGACTAAAAAAATAACTGCTTATTGAACAGCACTCTCTGCTGCCCTCTGAGAGATTTGCATGCAGTATCAGTTCAAAGCTTTTCAATAGGAGGGACACTTCATAACGTGGAAGAAATTCTGCCTTCTGACAAGGCACTAGATACATGGTGTTAAGCAGTCTTTTATGCCCGCCCTAAACCCTGCTGTTTGCTCTGCCAGGCAAGGGGGAAAAGCCCATTAATAATGAAGGACAGGAAGGTGGGAGGCTTTAATGTACACTCATACATTAAAACTCCATCCTCAGCCCAGATCTGGTTTACTGCCTACTGATGTAGCATCATGTGCAGGTGCAGAATTCAGAGAGGAAGAGATGAAATCAGACAATATCAGTGCACTTCAAAAAAACCCTTTACAACAGCAAAAGCAACCCTAACAACACCTAAACATCTGCCTTCTTCAAATAAGTTGTTTTACTAAGGTCTTGTTCAGGCACAAAAGCTGAGACATTTTATGTGTAAACTATTACATCTGTAATTTATACCTGAATAAAGATATTTTCAGTGGCCAGTCTACTCCAAGAAGGAAAATGAAATAAATGATACCAAAATGGAACCATAAAAATGCACTTATCTACAGAAAGTTATACTGGTAAAGCAGTGTAATTTTTTTGAAGTGTTTAATCCACTCCAGAGCTAAAGCAAAACTGCTAGGCAGACAAAACCTCATCATTAAAAAACCATAATTTATACTCATTTTCTGTGGTTAATAAAGAGCAGTATCTTGAGAGTGTCAGGCAGCTCAAAAATGAAATTAAAAAAAAAAAAAAAAAAGGCAAGAAGAATTAATAAAACAGGAATGTGAACGATTTAAAATTAAGGTCCTGCCATCTTGTGGCACTAAGAGAGAATAACTCGATTGCTACAGCTGTCCTGGTCTTGTTTCCCCTCCCTGGCAACCAGTGGTGCCTAAACATTAACAGGTGTTAAAAAACATGATAGGTCATGGGAGACGCAAGGGTTCAAATACTGTAACATTTCAGTTCTCACTTAATGGGAACTATTAAAATAATTTTAGTTTTATCTGCCTATTTTATTTGTCCATTTCGTCCTCCCATTAGCACATAGGGTACTTATTCTACATTTAGAAATACCATAACTATTTGGGTTTGCTGAATGTGACATCCCAAAACAGGTGAAGATGATGCTGCTGCTGCACGTCCCCAGGTCTGGCCAGTGGCAACACTGAATGTGCGTCCCCATCTTGCACACGTGCACAAACATGAGGTATGCATATATGTAAATATACATATACATGTGGCTGACCTCAAAAAGCAACACCAACAGTGACACACATGAACTGACAGCACAAACAGCTTAACTCCATTCCCTTCTCAACCCGTTCATGATGAATGTCCATCAGAGGGAAATATATGCCTATGCATAATGCGAATCCCTCTGATAGCTGTCCCCTGGACTTACAAGCCAAAAAGTCCCACTGCCCTGCTCCATTTGCTGGTGTTCAAGTAGACACACACACACACAGTCCCCTCAACTCCCAAGAAGGTCCCTTGTCCTGCTCATCAGCTGGCCCATGTGATACTGGCTGATGGTTGCACGCTGACACCCACACCCTCTCCAGCTCCAGATGCTGGTACCTGGACACATGGCCCTGTGACACGTGGTCATTCTCCAGCTGCTGAAACTTAGACTTCACCACATAAACACATGCAGAAGAAAATAATTAGAAGTGGAGCTGAATGAGAAGCCAGGACAGGATGCGCTGATGCAGTGCAGGGCATGGCCAGACAAGCACACAGACCAGCACTCTCCTGGCAGTGCCCCATTTCTTTGACAGATTGTTGGATTCCCTACTAGCACCACACCTCTGTACTTCCCCTGTGCAAAGAGATCAGACACATAAAAATGTATCTTTTCCAATGCTGACTCAGCAGATGTTGTATTGCTTAAAACCTGCCAGCCAGTTCTTAGCACAATTTACTATTTCCCTCTATTTATTCTCTACAACTGATGAGGCAGAGATCTTGTACGAACCACAGCACATAATGAAAAGGCTGGACTCTGCAACCTGGGAGACCTTCTTCAAAAATAGTGGAGTTTTTTCTGCAATTTTGTCTTTAAAAATAATAAGGCAAGAAAATCGGAGAGAAGCCACTAGATGCTGCCCATGGAAATGCTGACTGCTCTTCCCAGGTGTTGACAATTCAGCAGCCAAATGCCCACAATTCAGCTTCTCTTGGGTGAGGAGAAAAGCTTCTACAATTTTTAGTCAGCCAAGGAGTATTGCAAGCACGCAGCCCAAAGCTCCCTGGTTCTTGCAGACAGCTGTAGAGTATTTGCATGAGAGTGGCAGATACGGAAGAGAGGAAAAAGATGAATGACCTAAGAACAGATTTGTTGGACATCTGTTGGCAGAATCGCAGTGAGGAGAGACTGCTGGACTTAACTAATTTACTACCCGTACATCAGAGTGTGCTCTACACCCACCTGTACTGCCTAAGCACCCTCTCCTTTTGACCTTCATGCCAAGCCCAATTCCAGGTTTCAAATGAGAGGAGTACTTCAGTGTCTTCAGAGAAAAGGGATCAGAACATTTTTATAGTGTGAAAAACAATGTATTTTTAAATAACCTCTTACTTGGAAAGCAATGAATCATTTTGGCTGATTTTTTCCACAAACAAAGCAGCCTGAAGCAGACACTAGACATGGAAAATTTTGTCCAAATGAAGCATTCCGAAACATTATACACAACTGAAAATAACACCTCCAAATGGTAAATGATGGGGAAACCTTAGTAGTAATTGGTTCTGTTAAGCACTTTTACAATAATCCTACTGGAAAGATAAATAATTCAACAAAGATATTTTTTATTCTTTTGCACCTTTTTTTGCCAATGCTGATTTTTACCTGTCTTTTAACTCATCTCCTATGCAGATATATAGCAGTAGCTGAGACAATTACTGAACATTTCAGAACCTAAATATAAAATATTACCATTCAATATTATCTTCAACATTTTTATCACATGTGGTGATAAAATTGGCAAGATTTTTCTGAATTGTGATTATTAGAAGTGAGTAAGTTAGGGAACAGTTCCTCGCAAAATACTGCATATTGTTTCTCCTGTATCATCCCTTTCTTGGAAAGATTCATGCTTGCCCCAATAACAAGAAAATAGTGGAAAAGGAAGACATTGTAGTGTGCACAATATACCTGAATCCATCTCCCCACTGGCTGTCCTGGAGTGAGCGTTCCCCAGCTCCCCTGCCAGCACGGGGCAAGGGCCTCTGGCTGCCAGCCTTCTCCCACAAACCAGAGGCTGCATCACAAAAACAAAGCCAGCTTGTTATTACCTCCAGAGCTGAGACAGCAGGTCCGGAGGTAAGAGGGACCCTTTTATCCAGTTCTGTAGCTTTATTCAGCTCTTTCAGACTGGGTTTTTGGACTATTTTCTATTAATCTTCCTTTTCTGTTTTCAGCCCTGTACTCTGGTGGGTAGGTGACTGGACACGTAGGCTCCCTCAGCCTCGTGTGTCTGTTTCTGTACTGCTGACAGTCAGGGAAAAAGCAAGTGGGCATTGCATCAAAAGTAAAATCGAGCTCATGACATCAGAGGATCACAGGAACAAAATCCCTATTCAGGGTGAAAAACAGGGGCAATGTGTAGCCTTGACTTCCACACAGAATCCAGCTGAGAGCTATTTTAACCAAATACAATAAAACTAATAAAGATTTATGCTACAGCTGTCAGTACTGAAAAGACTGCTTTCTCATTCCTCCCACAACAGATCTCTGGAAGCATCTGAAGCTCACCAATCAGCACCCATCAAACTAACTTTCCTCTTCCAGGACTTGTTTAGCAGAGCTTTAATAGACCCACTCAGACAATTTCGGAAAACATCTAACCAGTTGTGTCATTAGAAAGAAAAATGTAAATCAGAAAATTGAAGACAAACAGAGGGTTAGACATCATACGGACCAGACAACAGCAGGTAATCATTTTGCTCATTGTTTTGGCTCTCTGATTCTCAGTATTTTCTTCTGGTAAATGTGAGCTTAATGTACCTCTGCCCACCCCAGAGTCTCTGCAGATGAGAAGCATCATTAGAACAGTAATTACCTCTATTACCTGCAGCGGCTCTTCCAAGTACCCATATCAGTCACTGGCACTCATCCTTTCTGTAACTGTGGCCTCAATACAAGCCGTTCTTGCACCTTTAAGACTAAAGCAAAATTGACAAATGTGGCAAAAGTTATGTACAAGGGAATTTGTTAGGAACAAGTTTTAGGTGCTTATTAAATATTTATACATGGTCTTTCAGTCCATGTATGTCTCATGCAATTAATCAGTCTCCTTGAAGATAATTATGCACTTTTGGCTGTAATATTTTCCCTTCTTTAAACTCACATTCTTTCCTTTCTTTGGACAAGCCAAGAAATGACATTTTCCATTGGAACCACTGAATTAATTAAGCTCATGTCTGTTAATTCATGCTTTCTTCAGTCAACCTGGAAAAGGTTGTTTCCTAGGAGTTGTGGCGGTTCACAGGGCTTGTTTTGGAGAGTTGCGTTTTAACGCTTCACACTTTCTGACCCTGGATCCTTCTCCAGAGCTCTGCAGAGATAGTCACCCTCCAAGTCAATAACACAGTGCACCTCATGACTACGGAGTTTGTCAGGAAAAATAGCTAAGTAAGGTCCGCTGGCTACTGCTGATCAGCTGTGTTTACCTAGACTGAGTTAATAAATATGACCGAGTCAAGATGGTAAATCTACTGTCTGTGGCAGATGGCCAGAAGTTCCTGGGCAAAGAGAGAAGCTCAGTGACACAGGAAGGTAAGAGGCGAATGTTTGCTGTTGGTACACAACTGCTAAAACAACTTACGCAGATCACGGTGGACTGAACAATCAGCAAGGCTGATATGATGACCTAGGAAAAGGCTGGCATCCTGGTATGAGATCTGGAAAAACAGAGGGGTTTTTTCTTCCTGTTTTCTTCAGGCTGCAGTTTGGAAAAAAATATGAAAGCAGTCTGATGGGGAAAATATTTTCTCAGTACAGGGGCTGTCCTCATAGTAAATATTAATCAATAGCCAATTCTATCTTTTCACTCTCTCTCTTTGTCTTTTCCTTTTTCTTTATATCACCTACATTCTATTTTTCTCTATGTACACACACATACACGCATTGTTGAGGAATCAATAATCTTCATTATCTGCAGGATGCTGTTTCTCTCACCATACATCACAATGTAGTACTGGATGACTGGCTTACTGTAAGCAGGACAGCAGCACACAGGTTGAATTGCTAGCTAAGGCTATAGGCTGGAAGTTGAGAGATGGAGAAAACAGAGAACTGGATATCTGGCAGCCTCTGACTAGCATTCAGCCTGAATCACTTATTATATCCTTGAAGGTTCTTGGATTTGTGAACCTGGATGCAGACCAATTCAAGATGTTCTCTCTGCATCTGAGCTTATCCAGATCATCTGTGATCTTTAAATTGATTTAAACCTATTTTAAATTTGGGCTTTAACCACTCTCTTCATCTAAATAAGTTTCTCTTTTAATCACAAGTATTGCAATTTATTTTAAGGCATGTCAAAATACACTTCCTGTAACCTCACTGAAAATAATTTATGATCACGTCCATGGAAGTCATAGACAATTTGAAAAAAACAATCTTAAAACTATACAAGAAACGTTTATAGTATCTTATGCTATGTCTCAGGAGTGTATTTAAAAGGTAAATTCTGATCCTCTTCAAGACAGATAATCCGCTGCATCCACAATTAACAACAACAACAAAAACAACAATTAAAAACAGCAAGAAACTTATCTCAAGATTTTGTCGTTCTGAAGTTCCATTAGACAGTGTCATCCTACTGATGTGCTAATGAAATGAGTTACTGATCACTTATTTATTTCATTCCCTTGAAGAAAATTTTTATGCTCTGGACTTCTGACAGGCACATGTTACTTGTCCAAGACTAGGTGCTTAAAACCGTTGGCAAGGAAAAACAATAATGATTTTTGAAAAATTTCTCATACCTTTGTATATATTCAGAAACAATAACTCTAATTCAGTTTGTAAACAACGTTTACAGACACATGCAACCTTTAAAAAGCAACCTACACTCTAAATATAATTTCTTACTTACATCTATTATACCTTTTGTGGCTTTGTAGATCCTTACCATTCCTGCACTCCACTTATTTAGGGGCATGAAGAGAGACACACATTTTTAAGACATTATCAATGATTATTTCTTAGCTGAGTGGTATAACTGCTGGTATGAGCCACAACTCTGTACTTAGCTTCAACGTCTCTACAGGTCAAAAAGAACTATAATAATCAAAGAGCTGTGCCAGCTTTTCACAACAGAAGATGTCATCCATGGTGTTCTGCCACCATCTGTGCTCAGCATCTCCAGAAATGCTCTGGAAAATGGCTGGGAAGTGAAGTACCAAAATTTACTGATAATAACAAGTTATTTAAAATGATGAAGATGAGAGTGAACATTGAAGAGCTGCAGAAGCCTGTCAGATTGCCACTGTAGTCAATAGGAAGAGGGTCCAAAAGGTTACTCAAGTCTCAGGTAACATTGGATGCTCCTATGAGCTTACTACCTCCCTTTATCACTGGGAACCTTAAGTAGCCAACTCCTGACTCATCCTTATATTAATGGGCATTAAGCCAAGTTTTAGTACTGATGTCTCATAGATTTTATCTTGTGCCGTTTCTCTCATCAAGGTATAACATGAGATTCTTTTTACTCTGTTAATCCAGAGGGCCCTGGAAGGATGTAAGCAATGGATAGGAGTTTCATTAATTCCTTCTTTGGACTTTGAGCCCAATCAAGGGAATAGAGATCCATGTTCTTGTCCTGAAGTGAAGTCAATGTCTCTCAGCATGCCTGCATAAACACCAACACTCTTCAATTTCCCTCAAATATTCCCTCTGGTGTTTTCCCACATGTATTATAAAGTTAGTACAGCTGGTCTTTTAGTGCCTTATTCTACCTCTCCTGAGGTTCACGACATGCAACTGAGAAAGGGTGGGTTGTTCCTGACCAGTTCTAGGTAGTAGAAATAGAATGGAGACTGTAGGTTATAGAAGCTCATATATTTGCCCTAATTTGTGCTCTAGGTACCACCACTGCAGCCAATAATTAGAACATCTAACAAACAGGACTGAGCAAGAGATAGTGATCTGGTGAGCTACAGCAAACCATGAAAAACCACAAAACCTGTTCATGGCTGCTTCAGAAGAGGTATGGGGAACTTGATCTGTGGAAAACAAAATCACAAACAGTTCTTCTGTTATATTGTACAGTAACACAAAGAGCCATTTGTAGCTATTCCTGTGCAATAATTTAACAAAAAAAATTGTCAATTTTTTGTTAGTCGGTTTATGCAATTCATGCCTTACGTTTTTGAAGAGTCCAATGCACACTTGGATTTAAAGTGGGTTGGATAGGATTTTTCTAATACCGAGGGTTATTTTGTTTTAGCTTATAAAATAGATAGTTCTTGTGATCAGAGACTGAATGGTTTTCAGTTACCCAGCACTGCAAAGGGATGTTTCAAAGTATGTCCTGTGGGTGTAGAAGTATTGCCTCTAATTACTGGGAAAAAACTGAGTAAATTAATTAGTGGTAATATGGCATTAGAAGTGATTCACTCCAGTGAATCTCATATATTTTTAGAGATAGCATTTTATATTCTCTCCCAGTGTGGAAATATCTCTGGAAACATGTAAGACAACAAATCTCTCATGTCTGCCAGTTGAGACCTCCAGGTGGTGTCCCACAGACTTTTCAGTGGAGAAATGAGTGTGATCCCTGCAAAGGTTCCTGTCTTTGTTCCATGAAAAGCACGTGTATATGTCTCTTCCTCTGTTGACAGCTTACCACTGACCAGGAGTTACCTCCTCCCAGCAGCAGAAACCTGTCCAATTCTTCTCTGTTCATGAGTACCCACTTGAGTCCTTCCTGTCCCAGCCGTGGAAAAACACCCACTCCTTGGCCAAGAACACCCAGGTCTCTTGGACCGTCCAGACAGAGCAGATTCCAGGCCTGGCTGTGAATATAAGGAACAGACCATAAACAGTACAATGCCAACAGGCTTGGCCTGCAGTCAAAGTACTCAGGGCTCCCTACCAGGCTCCTGTGGGATACACCTATACTTGCACCTGGATTATCGTCGAAATACAAAGCCTTATTATTCCTTGCCTACCCTGGATCTCAGTACAAAGTGCACTCTAGGTTATTGATTTCTGAGAAATGTAACATTGGATCTGTGATAACAAGCTACAGGCTACATACGAAATGTTTATGTTCCACCACAGAGTCCAAATTTGTGAAATAAATATTTGCTCTCTCGTATGTCTGTGGGATCCTGTCATAGAGAACATTATGTGCTATAATGTGTTTCGGAGGCACCCATGGCAGGACTTGGACAGACCTTTCACTGCTTGTTTAGCATGGGATTTTATTCAGACTCTCTTCCCATTTTCTCTGCTTTTTTTGAAAAAAACCCCCTTAGAATGTATTTCTGGTAACGTATCATCTATCACATAAACTATAAATTGTATATGGAATATTGTATAACGTATTTTTTGAAAGGTTGGAGTCCTACTGTGCTGAAATCTACTCAGACACATTAGACAGAATCTCAGCCCAGAACCAATAAAATTCAGCAATATTTACAAATTGAAATGATGGAGAAAAAAGAGGTTGGAATACAGATAGGAATGTACCACATGGACTGAGCACTTACCCATTTAACAAGTTTTACATAGTTAAGAAAATGTACTATTAGTCTTGTTTGGTTACATATGTAATCCCTACTGTGTGTCATTAAAAGGTATCAAAGAAGTACACGTCCCCAGATGACCTTGTATCAAATGATCAGGTATGTTCACTAATAGCATTTAAAATTAGAGAGCAAGTGTTCCTGCCAAGAATTTCTTGTATTCTTGTTTAAGAATAATATATTTTTTACTTTTATCAAATTTAGGTTGCTTAGTACAAAACTTTGCTAGGGGATGTCTTTAAGAAGAAATTCAGATCATAGGAAATGTACAGAGAGGAAAACAATACACTAGGAAACATTGGTCCCAGCTTGAATGTTGTATGTACCTTCTCCCTTGAAAATTCACTTTTCCTTTTACCTTTCAGACAGCTATAACTTTTCTTTCTGCAATGTATGAAACAAACGTTTTACTAGTAAAGATTTTCTACTTATAATAAGCATTTTCTCACATAATTCTTCTGATTGTTAACATAAATATAGGGTTTCATTTTTTTTTAAATGTTACATTTACCATTTTAATGGTAAGTAATAAGAATAAAAATAATCTTTTTTAAAGGGTGAGCAATGCATGGGGGCATGTTGCTTAATTAATGTTTTGTCCATTTTTTTTTGTTTGTTTTAATATACTGTCTTGTTCCTGAATTCCTGAATTCAATCTTTGTATCTTCACCTTTAAAATAATGTAATTTTGGTATGTTGAGGCTTCTGAACAGTATGATTCTACAATGAAAGACCAGGAGATAGATCCTCATATCACAAAAATTTTAAATAAGGTGTCCTTTGGATTTGGCTTATTTCTCCTTCTAGGACTTTGATCTATCACAGAAAGAGGCAGCAAGAAAAATGACAGGTAGTAACATCATCAGACTGAAGGCATTAAAAAGGGATAGTAAGAAATCTAGCAACTAGTTCACCACATGCTTAATATTCAGCCCAGAGCAATGGACCTGTAAGAAATAGTTACAGGGCTCTGTCTTGCTGTTATTTATTAGCCTGATTTGAGAACACATCAGTGTTGTGACCCCAGAGGCATCATCTTTGATCACCTGATAGAGAATTGCAGCATGTAGCAATCAGGAGACAGACCTGTTCCTTTGCCACAAGGAAATAAACATTCTAGGAGGGTAAAGGGAGAGGAGCTGTCTCTCAAGCTTGCCTGTTATCACAGGATAGCCCTTGTGCTGGGTATTGGGGAAAGCCTAAATACTGTCCCATCTCAAGTGCTTCTCTCCAGCCATGGCTGATGCACTGACAGCCCTCACCAGGATCCTAACCTCCACAAGTTGCAAGTACTAAGGAGCAGGGAATGAAGTTTTCAGCCATGTTCTGACAAAAAGAAATCTGAAAATTTGATTCCCCATGTGTTTCAGATAATCAGGTCCCCTCTCCAAAATTATCTGATTCTTTAGTTACGTTGATGCTGCCTTGAGTGTGCTGCTTGCTGCCTGCTGATGGTTGGGGTAGGAGGAAAACTTGCTTTATATTCCACCACGGGCACCAAAATTGCTTGCTTTGGCTCTGCTTTCAGTGGGGGTTTCTCTTCTCTCTCTGCTTCTGCACATTTAGATTTTGAGATGTGATGATGTTTGAATGTCTCATGCATGATGACATTTTGCTAGAGTAACTAGCTGGATTAACACTTCAGTCCCATTGCCAGTGACAATGACCAAGACTTGCAATTCCCAGAGGTGTTTCTGAAGACTTTTTTTGTCAAATTAGATTTGTGAATAAATTATCTCTCCAAACTTTATTCTGCATCTTTCATTATGCATACATACACATATGTTAAACACAAAATTTTAATCCCTGAAATTAGTTACAAACACAACCTGAGCACAATCTTTAAATCTATTTGCAAAAACTGCATACTCTTGAACACTTAATAATTATTATCTTTTAGCAAGAACTTTACCATTTGAAATATGTTATTCTTGGTGGTTTATTATTATCTAGATTACCACGCTGCTGACTAAATCACAGCAAGTCATGAGGAGAATAGGGTATCCAAACAAAATATATAATAAAATTCACAGCTAGGATGTTTTGGAGTCCAACAGCACAGCTTTTGCTACCTCATGCAGGCTTGCCAGTGACGCATGCTGAGTTGTCACAACCAGTAGCTCTGCCACACAAAGCTGTTCCACAGCTATGCTGTCAAACCTCTCTTTTACCATCTCTTGAGTGAACTATGATGGCTTTATTATTGGTGAAAATTCTGGAAAATGCCCGTCTTCCTCAGCATGAGTTTCTGACTAAGCCTGTACAAGCAATGAAAATAGCCATTTACATACTTTCCAAATGAAATTCAGATCAGAAAAGCATGGAAATTCTTGCAACTTCTACCGGGAAACAGTGAAACCACAGCAAGACCTGACCTTGACTTTTGTGATCTGTGTTCTCAGCTGAGCTACATTCATATTTTCCATGTTTTCAGTAAAAGACATACGCTTTGAGTGAATGTTTCTGCTCAGGCCCATCTCCTCTTCACAGCCTGAAAGGAAAGGTCTTGTAAAGGGCCAGGGCTGCCATATCAGTTCTCCCCAGGGCAGAGATGGGGAGAGGTGACTCTCCCCTCTGACCATCAGTTATCTGCTGAAGTGTCCTTCATCCAAAAGTCGGAAAGAGAGAAATGTAGCCACTTACATAAGCATGGAAAAAAGACAATGAGATCTTTCTCAGGCTTGATATTTTGTTATATTAATAGAAGCACAGACACTAAATTACATGATATTTCAGCTCAGCACGTGTCAAACCACGTGTAGGTGCTGTCTTCAGCTGGGACCTCTCGGGGAAAGACATGGACAAACTGGAACAAGCTCAGTAGGAGCCCCTGAGGTGTTGGGAACAGAGCATTCTTCCTGTGCAAGGAGGTGGACAAACAGGGCTGGTTCAGCCTGGGGAAGGGACCAGAAACTGTGAGCAGACAGCTGAGAAGAGGCATCCAGGGTCTTACCTGTGCTGCATGGTGGGGGCACAAGTTGAAATGAGACGTTCAGACTGAGTGTAAGGAAAAGCTCTTTCATGCTGAGGACAATGGGACCCCTCAGGCATTTGCCACACCTGAGTGGACACAGTCCTGAGCATCCAGATCTGAGCATGCATCTGGCCCTGCTGTGAGCAGGAGGTTGAAATAGAGGTCTCCTGAGCTTCCCATTCAGCCCTGTGATTCTATTATATACAAATAAATAACTACATAATAAATTAGAACTGTTCTTCAGAAATGACTGCATGTTCTAATGCATATTTGACTTCTAAAATTGTCAATCTCTCCCTTGCTCTCTTTTCTCTACTGGAAAAAACTCTACAAAATAATTGGCAATATGTCTGGATATCTTTTTCTTTCTGCAAAAGAAATTACCAAAATTTACCAGTGGAGGGAGATAGTGATGAATCTTTTGCTCTTGGATGAAGCATAACAGTATATGCAGAGGGGAAAGACAGGAGAAACAAATGCTTGAAAGCCAGGTGGTATACTTCATATATTTAAATTGACAGTAAGTTGCTGATTTCCACTGCATTCACTATTACTATAAACTCTAGGAACAGATATTGCTTTGCAGCCAGATGAAATAGCTGGTCACTGCCCTGGAGAGACTGTGACCTAAGGCTGCAGAGTTAAACTTCTAAAAAAAACACCTGGACTGATGTGAATCAATGGGAATTAAACTCCTAGAAGCCTGCTCCCTCAGGATGGGATTTTCAGTGTTATACTGCAGCTTTACTCTTTTAGATGTCTTAATCAACTCCACTGCTTGAAAGGGAAGAATCCTATCCTCCTTTCACAATATGCAGAGAGGCCTAAATCCTTACTAGCTGGATCCAAAAAAAGCCAATGTGGGCATAAATAAACCAGAGGAAATATTATCTGAAATTCTACTTCTTCTTGATCTTCAAACTGCAGGCAGTTGGAGGTTTTTTTCATCAGAATTCACTACTCTGAACTCTCTTCCATCCCTACCTGCCTGTGCAGAGCTAAATTCACACAGATTATGGCCATTGTGAACTTTCCTCAATAATACAGGGGGTAGCAGAAATAGAACCAGAGGAGAGAAGAACATGAAATTTAATTCCTTCCCTTTGCCTTTAAGAACTGGGTGCAGCATTTCTTGCCTCCTGGAAAACCATTAAATCACATGGGTACCAGATGTTCTGAGACAGTCTATGGCAAAAAGCAGTATACCCATCCCAGGGTGAAACCTCCATGCAACACAGTTAAGCAGTCAAGAACTACAGCAGGTGAGATGCCAGCCCATCCATGGGAACACCCAACCCAAGAGATTGTTCATTCTCTCTCTCTGATCTAATGAACTTGTGAATATTCACTGTAGTTTACTATTCAAATCATTAAAGCAGTCTATTGCCTGGGACTTATGGTGTTCACCTCTAAATGCTAGCGACATGAAAAGGCCTTTCAGAAGAGGATTGGATTGAGACTGATCCTCTCACGCTGAAGTTCAGAGCTTTTCTTCAGTGAGGAGAGGAGGGTGGATGTGAATATTATCTGAGGCAAAAAGGTGGAAACACTTCCACTGTA
Organism: Oxyruncus cristatus; assembly: GCA_013399855.1. Classification (NCBI taxonomy): domain Eukaryota; kingdom Metazoa; phylum Chordata; class Aves; order Passeriformes; family Cotingidae; genus Oxyruncus; species Oxyruncus cristatus. The sequence goes on along the minus strand of VXAY01003849.1, from coordinate 1,901,985 downwards.
GTGAAACTTCGTTAGTAGAAGTCTTTTAAGAGCACCTACCAGAAAAGATGAGAGAAGTAGACCAGTACTAGATTGAGATATGTTGCATAGGGGTTTAGAAATCTACAGAATGGAAGCACATGCAGGGTCTGAAAGTGGGCAAGTAAATGCCAAAAGGGATTGCACTTGGAAACTAGAGACTTTCAAAGCAATTAAGCTGTGACCTGCTGTGACCTACTGTGACCTGCTGCACCTGTGAACCCAGCCTCAATGCTTGAATGATAACATTATAAGAACATCAGCCAAGAGTTAGCTGATATGGTAACCAGCCAGATATGTATGCCTAGTGCATGTATGCAAATATGAATCAAAATTAGATGTTTTGCCTCACCCTTCGGATAGCATGTTTTTGGCACATTAGGTTGGAACCTACTATAACCAATGATTGTGTCTCATCTGAGGAAATCACTTACTGAATCAAGGTCTTAAACTTCAGCCTGGCAAGTACTAATACATTTGTTTAACTTAATTCATGTTAACCCTACCAGTTGCTTGAAACAGGCAACTTCCAATTCAAATACGTACACAAACATTTTAAGCATAGAGTCAAGCCATTTAGATTTATCCATAACCGACTTCTCATTCAGGCCTTAATTGTCTTATTCACTGATTCTGAATTGATTTGAACCAGTTTGTTTGGAAAAGAAAACACTTAAAAGTGGGAAGGCTTTCCATTTCAGTTCCTCACTCTCCATCTGAACTTCATGGACGCAGCACAGTCTAGGTGTTTGAACACAGACAATGGAAAGTGGAAAGGCCCCAGTCCTCCTATTCATGTAACAACACCTCCTTTTCTAGCAAGGGAGAACACTACCAAATGCATGGTCAGATTCCTCAGCTAGGAAGAGCCTGCTCAATTCTGCTCCAAAAGTGTCCGCTTCAAACACGGTCTGCAAGGACCTGAGCAGTGTCCCAGCACAGTGCCAGTGTGCTGAAACAGGGGATAGCAATGATGAGTCAAGGTATGAGGAGGAGATGAGGGGGAAGGCTGGCAAGAACATCATGCTGTTCTCATATATTTCCAGTGGCAAGCAGCCCCTGAGACAACAGGTCCCTGATAATGTAACACTTTGGTTGGTAGATTGTTACATTTATATGTGTGTGCATGCAGATGTGTATTAGTATATCCATATATATATACACACAATACACTCCTATATATTTATATACGTATATGACACACATATATATGTGTGCACATGTACAAAAAACTTGGTGAAAGGGAATACAAAGAAATGCACATTTCAAAGAAATGTTTAGATTAAATTCTGGATTGAATAAACGTATATCGGGTAGAACAAACTTTCAGGTGAGATTTGCCTGATGACATCATATAAAAAGAGGAGAGGAAAAAAAAGGATTTGGGCATAGGGGCCAGGAGGACCTGGCCAATGTCAGGACAGTATCTGTCTGGGCAAGGCACACAGCATCTTAGTACCTTCCAGATTTCTGCCAGCGCAGCTTTCCCCACAAGGCCTCTGCAGGCAGCATAAAGGAGGAAAGACAAGTTATTGCTCCCTCATTTCTCCAGACACTTTGAGACACTGTCTGGTCTGGAAGTGATAAAAGCGATTCACAGCTTCCTTTCCCACCTATTATGCTCAGGTGCTTGATACATGAACTTTGTGCACAGCAAATCTGTTTCTTTACCACTGGCTTCCCTAACACGTGGAAAAGAGATTACGAAAGGAGGGTTGGAAAACAAGATATTGTAATATCTAGAACTTGGACTGTAAAAATGAACGTGCTATGGCATACTGTACACAGTTTTGGGGTAATGAAAAAGACTAAGTATGTGCAGTACATGCAGAGAGTTTACTTACTTTTATTTTTTTTATATATATCTTCTATTATTCAGAGCTTCACCCTTCCCATTCCCTGTCTCTATTTCTGTCTGTTCCTTTCAAGGTCAAGGGCTCCTACTACACTGAAGTGTTCTCTGGTTACACCATACACTCTACACAGGGCTCCAGAGCGCTTTATAGCTGCCACACCGATTGCACACCGAGCTTGGACATGGTAACTGATACGGCTGAACACAGCTGGGTCTCCATTGCCAAGCACATTCAAATCTAGAAACCGTCAAGTTGTGAGAGTAATTTCTCGGCCTCACTCTCTTGAAACGTCAGAGTGTAGAGCACAAAACCACCGTAAAACTTTTCATCCCTGACAGTGGGGCAGTTTCACCTCTAAAGACACCGTGAAAGATGCAGTAAAATTTGATGAAGAGGCAAAATGTCATTGTATTATTCAGAGATTGCTGTTGGTTTTTTCTTTTATGACTAAACATAAAAGCTGTAAGACCTACTTACATCTATCTGAAAGATAACAGCTGCTGGAGTGATTGACACACCTTTTAGATTTGGAAATTAGAGACTAATTTGAATTTGATGAGAATAATAGGTTTCTATATATGTACCTGGAAGTATTTTAACCATCACTATACCAAGTTAAGATCTTGCCACAGTCATCCAAAATACTGTAATTATGCAGGTCTAAGATTCTAGTCTATTTGAGTATTCTTACAGCTTTTGTAGTGTTTTTAAATAAGAGAGGCAATATTTAAAATTTGCGCTTCCAAATGGGCTTTATTTCCTTGCATTCAGTTGCACAAATTGAAAGACTAACACAAACACACTTAAAAGTAAGTTTCTTGGCCATATAAATGGTTTTATTTTCCCAAAATTTGGGTTCCTTACAGTTGCCTTTGGAATGACTAAGTCAACAGGAGACGCCTGGATTCCCAGTGTTTATGAAAGTCAATCTATTTCATTAGATGCATAAGTAAGAACTTAGGGCTCTGACACATAATCTAATTGTGTGGTTTAGCAAGCTGACACTCATCTTATGATGTGTGATAAACTGTCCTTTCACTTAATACATTTCAAGTTGTCCTCAATTATTTCTTCCACAGATGTAAATGGCAAAGCTCCTGTTGCCTTGAGGGGAGTAAGTTCATTCCAAGCCCAAGATATTTTGCTACAAACTGCATGTACATTGACATGCCCATATGGCATTTCTTCTGGTATTTCTTCTCGCATTTCTTCTCATCTCCTCTCTTGAGGCTGGTGTTTGCTCAAGTCTATGGATGCATATTCTTTTCCTTCTGCAGCTGTGCCAAAAAAGAGATGACTGTCCCAGACTCCCCCCAACTCTGCTCCTGGATGTTACTATCCCCTCTGATCTGCTGGTCACACTCTGCATGTGACTTCCCATAACTTGTTTCAGTCAAAGTAAGCTGCTGTAACAGTGAGGTCTTCTTTAAATTCTTAAAATTGTCTTTTTGATGGATGTTGGATAGGGATCGCTGACAACAGGTGATGAGTGCATGGGGATGAGGTGTTGCTTCAGGAACCTCTTCAACTGGTTCAGCTACAGCCCAAGATGGTGCCTGTCCACAGCCTATGTGTAACTGCTAACTGAGTTCGCAGTTGTCAGGAATCCTTATGTTTTGGGAACAAGCTTTCTGAAACAAAACCATTTATATGGCCCAAGGAATTCCTGCAGGCAAAATGAATGCAGACTGATGAATATGCTAATACTGGTCCATTTAGATTTCTAAAAAATAATTAAAAGAAAGCCATTAAATAAATGCTTTATATTGAATAAAATAACATTAAATTAAAGGAAACCAGAATTCCATGCAGGATGGTGAAGCTGAACAACACAGGAACAGAAAAACAAAACATTGCTGTAAAGCGAGAGGTGGCTACCAGACAAACAGAGGTGTTTATCTTTGAGGTATTTTTAATTTTTTGTGCTGTTTCATTTACTCTTATACCAAGTCAGCATCAGTTATATTTCTCTTGGTTTCTGGTGACCATTATTTTAGACGGTATACATTGGTGAAAAACATGAAGAGGACTTAGCACAGACAGCTTTACCAGGCCAATGAGTAATTTTTACTTCTGGTTCCTTTCTGGATGACTTTTTGTGATGAGTTTCAATGAATATTCAGTTTGTACCTATGATAGTTAAGAGAATGTTTTTCATTTCATGCTTGGTTTCTTCCTGCGCACCCTGTTAACATGTGAGACAGACTTCTTGGAATTGTAAACTTGGTGAAATTCCTTGTACCAATAAATCGCAACACTAGCAAGCAATTAGAGCTAATCTGGGATTCACAGCAAGGCATGAAGCAGAAAGTCAACAGGTTACTTTGAATGCCAGAGCTCGGTAAGAATAAGACAAAAATAAATATGGAAAACATCTTTCCACATGAAATATCTTGCCTAGGAGAGCAGGGAGGCCCAAAACACCAGATTATGCAGAGGGGGAGGGTGAAGATTTGATCTCCCATGGGAGCAGCAGACAAGGGAGTGTCCCTTCAGTAAAGCTGTTTCCTATCATTCTTTTCCACCTTATAGTAGCCATCAACAGGGGGGAGTCCTCAACCATGCAGAGTGGATAAGGGGTGGAATAGGGAGGTTAGCATCATAGATCACTGTAATACAGTATTATATTATGGATACATGTTATTACCTATGAATATGTTATGTTTACATACATGTAGCTTTTCCACACTTTGAAGCCAGGGATAATCTAGGCCTCAAAACATGATTCCTCTCTAGATGATAAATTATGCTAATTACAGTTAAGCAAATTCTCAAAAGGCAGTTTAGAAGCAGAGGGATGACAATCAATTTAGCAGTTGTGGTGCGAAGAATGGTGCAAAGAAAACTTGAAATGAGGCAGTCTGTGTTATTGCCCTGGATTATCAAGGCGTGTTAACATTACACAGTAAAGCTGACGAGCCAAAACACTGAAGCAGTTTTTGTTATTGTTCAGATTGAGTCATAATTACGTATGGTACAGTTTCCAGTAAGAAGTTATCTATCAGACAGCTTACGCATGGATTGCCATTGATCAAAGAATTTGTGGTCACTGTGAAAAAAGATAAGCAGTCAGTCCTGATAAATTCAAAGAAATGGATCAAAATGAATATTGGAAGTAATTTCTGAGTCAAAGGCTCTAATCTCATTCCTGAAACTGATGTAAAAAGTATGATTCCATTAGTTCTTGTTCACCAGCTGAAGCAAAGCTAGCAGTGCTGTTTCCCAGTAGGGAAAAGTACACAGCACCTGGCTCAAGATACTGGCCATTTTTGCCTAAGTCGTGCAATTTTCTCAAATCCCATTGCCACAAGGGGACAAAGACGTAGCTGAGCCACTGTAGCTGAGCTTTGCCTTCATGTCAGTGAATGGTTGATGTGGAAGAAAAATTTGACACTGAGTCTTTTGGGGTTTGAGCATTTATTTTCTCTAAAAATAGGTCATAATGTTGGTTTCTTTTTTTTCTATCATATGACTTTTGTGGTTTCATCACGGACTCATTAAGTGAAATTTTCTTTATCTGGGGAGAAGTGCAAACTGAAGCTAACTTTGCCTAAATGTATCAGCCACCCTGAGCTCACCAAAGAGCCACTGGGGAGAGACAGAATCCTCCACGACTTGCTCTGTAAAAGAAGGCATCCTAAGGGGACCAACTTTTCTACAAATGCACAAAAATATCTATTAGATTGGGGATGCCCCAGGGAATATCCTTCTTTTCCCATTCCCAGTGGTGTCTTTTTTGGACTTAATTTGCTTTATTTTGTCTAATACCCTTTTGAACCTGGAGGTTTTTTCTAACTCATCACCATGACTCCTGTTGGCAGCATGTGTTATAAGTGTACTGCCTGTTCTGTAAAGTGACTTTTACCTGTTTTAAACTGAGTCCTGTTCTGCTGGTAGAGCATTTGGGTGAACACCCTCTCCCTCACCTTCTCCACTTCCTTCCTCATTGTCCAAACCTTACCTATACCATCACTCTCCCCTCCAGGTGAGCTGTCCCAGCCTGCTGCACCTCATAGCCATTTCGTCCCCTAAAATGACCTGCAAATATCCTCATCCAATCCCTTAGGGTTTTAATGCACAAAGTACAAAACTCTTATAAAGCAGAGTTTCCGGAGAAAAAAGTTATGCCACAGTAACAGCCAGGAGACCCACTGGTACCTAAGGCTACTGTACCTGATTTGTACACTGAGATAGCTGAAAGTCACCATGAAAAACCACTCCACGACCTACCACAGCAGTGCATAAATGCACACCTTGTTGCCCACTGGAAGTTTTGAGGTATTTTGTTTTGGAAGAATTTAGATCTGGTGGTGAAATTAGACAGCTCAAGTCCATGATTCTTCATAGTATTACGTTTTTCCTTTTTCATGAAAAAATGGGCACTCTAACCAGCCAGCTGAAAACAGTCTCCCCCTGCACAGCTAAGTAAACCATCATTGTCAGGAATGTGGGCACACTCCAGTTTGTGCCAGGCTGTGTGTGCGCGCCCTGCTAAAGCATTTCCTTTAGCTAAACAAGTAAGTGCCACAACGACAAATACTGCAACAATCAGTCAATTGATGAGCTGAAACACTCCTTTGCCATCATGAAGTGAATCTCTGCATGAAAAAAACAGGGCCCAGAGAATCACTTTTCCTGCGTCTTATATCAGCATTGTATTTTTTTTCCATGATCCAGATCTGACATGCATTGCTTCTTAAAATTCAGAGACCTGAGAGATTATTATGGTAACTCAGTATAATACTATGTTTAAATTTGGTCTCACTCATACTCTTTCACATGACATGAATCAAACATGGCGCTGGTTTGTCCCGGTAGAAGCACGGACCTATCTGAAGAAGGCAATCAGGGTATGTGTTCTGGTGGTCCTTCTAAGACTTTATAGAAGAGCAGCATCTTTAAAAGAGCTGGCTGTCTTGGAATAAAATAGATATTTCAGGCCATGGACCATAGCTACATAGTTCCTATCACTCATTTTGAATTTACAGTGAAAAGTGTCAAAAAGCACAGGGATATTTTGGCTCTCTTAAAAATAACATATATGGTAATAGTACTTTTCCTAGGATGGTGCAGAAACACAAGCAAAAGTGTGTGTTTCTTTTTTTCCCCTCTAAACTACCAGCATTGGCTGGGTGGTCATTTGGTCTTCTTCTGTTTAAAAAATACAGTACATTCCTTACTCCCAGCCACCTTGACCACTAGCTGTTGTGTTTCCTATGTCAGAGGATATGAGATCATTAATACCACCAGTAATGATGTCTGCAGAAGTTCCTCTTTTTGCCAGATCATAGAACGGATCTGGATGAACTATGAAAAGGATCTACAATCCATTTAAACTCCTCACTGTTTAAATTGGCTATTAGAGATGTGCTGTTATTGTCATTTCCTGGCTTCCTGATAAAAGATTTACTCTGCTGAGCTATCTTGGTTGAGGAACAGTGCCTGAAAGCAGAATTTTGAAAAAATCATTGAAGAGGGAGGCAAGGACATAACTTCTAGTAAAGAAAAAAGAAAGAAAAATGGGAAAAAATAATATAGAAATACTAGAGAAGAAGAAGAAAATGGTAGGTCTACAAGCACAACAGTGGAACACAGTTGCGGTCAGATTGTATCTCATCGTGTCTTCAAGGTATTCAACAGAGGCCTGACCATGTCCAAATATTGCTGAACTAAAAGGGAGTGATAAGGTCTGATTTAAATGTTGGAAACTGGTTTTGCCACAAACATATACAGCAATAAATAAGGTTTTTCTTATTTTACTGACCTTTATCCATAGGAAATAAAGAAACCAGAGAACACAGACAAACCCACCAGTTTATAGATAGCACAAGAAACACCTGGCTCATCCTACTGGACAGTGCAAGTTTAAAATGAGTAGTGACGTGGCTGTCTTTGAAAAGCAACATTCAAAGCTGATATTTAACTCTTCCCCCTGTGAGCATATGAAAGAGGCAATTCAGATTGTGAAACAAGAGAACTGACTGAATCTCAAGAGGATGGCTCTTGGACGTCTTCTTCGAGGTGGTCTGCTGGAGCTTTGTAGGCATGATTCTTCAGATGACCCACTGTCTCCTGAAAAGAGCTTCTGCACCCTTGCAAGGTAAAAAATAAATACAGGAAACAAAGGATGAATTATTCTTTCACTTACTGATGCCAGAGTGCAGAGTGTCACAGACAACAAGCATCTACAGAGTGCATAATGGGAGATATGATGATATTTTAATTATCCCTGACCTCAGTCCTCTAGCTCAAAGAAGGAAGAATGTATTTAGGTATAACTGACAAAACTTTTGCTACTGCCAGCCAGTAAAGGGAGGTGGTTGTCCCATTCTACTCAGCACTGGTGTGGGCTCACCTGGAATATTGTGTGCGGTTTTGGGTACCACAATATAAGAAAGATATTCAGCTATTAGAGAGTGCCCAAGGCAGGGCAACAAAGATGGGGAAGGGCCTTGAGGGGAAGGCGTATGAGGAATGACTGAGGCCATTTGGACTGTTGAGCCTGGTGGAGACTGAGGAGAGATCTCATTGCAGTCTACAACTTCCTCACAAGGGGAAGAGGAGGGGCAGGCACTGATCTCTTCTCTGTGGTGACCAGTGATAGGACCTGAGGGAATGGCCTGAACGTATGTCAGGGCTGGTTTAGGTTGGATATCGGGTTGGATATTAGAAAAACATTCTTCACTTGGAGGGTGGTTGGGCACTGGAACAGGCTCCCCTGGGAAGTGGTCACAGCACCAAGCCTGACAGGGTCCAAGAAGCAGTTGTATGATACCCTCAGGCACATGTTGTGACTCTTGGGGATGGTCCTGTGCGGGGCTAAGGGTTGGACTCAATGATCCCTATAGGACCCTTCCAACTCAGTATATTCTGTGATTCTGTGAGAGTGTCTTCAAGGAGGCTGCCTAGCAGAGTAAGGGCCTGTTGCTGCCTGTGTCCAGCAGACATGAAGAGGGTCTGCAAAAAGCAGGACTAGGCATGACGAGAAATTGTTTGAAGCAGACTGCAGTGTGGATTAGTTTCTGTTGCTGTTTTCATTAATGTGCTTCTTCATTTGCTGGTCAGTTAGCACATAGGCTGTGACATCTCTGAGGAGATAGTGATGCTCTGGGAGCTGATACCAGCACTGTTGATACAGACTGTGATTTGTCTCAACAGTCCACAAGGACACAGAAAAGAGTGAACAACAAAAGGGTGTTTTCTGAAGTCAGCCTTCCTACTTCTACATTCACCAACCCTTATGAAGCTGGTGAAGGCTAGCTGTAATCTAGCCAGGAACCAAGTGCTTCAACAGATTCAGTTGCAAGATGTCGCTTACTGTTCAAACATATGGGTTATTTGAAACTTTATTTTCCTTATACACTTCCTATAAAACCAAGTGTGCAGCAGCAATAGTTAACCGGATATTCTTCTAAACTTTATTCTTTTGTTATTTCTGCAATTCATTGACTTCTGATACTAATATGACACATATCATAATGAATGTAACACATATCATCCACATCTCTGAAGAACTGAGTGTTTTAAGGTCCCGTTGACTGAAATCTCACACATTATACTTACCTCAATGTACAGCTTTGCTTCTGTGGATATGCCTTCCATTCAGGGTGCAAAATACCATCGGAATCTCATTCATAATTAATAATATGAGGGGTTTTTTATAGGTGGATGGTTTTTAAATTATGCTTATCAGCTAAACACCTGTACCTTGTGCAGATTTTAAAATTCAAAGTGCATAAAAAAAATACAACTTGCTCGCTCTTTTTTTTTTTCGTATTTGCCAATAGCATCTGATTGAGGAGCCTAGGAACAAACCACAAGTGATAATGGACTGATATTGACAAGGATGAACTACACTAATACAGAAAAGATGATGCTGCACAGGTGTCAGCCTATGCGTAACAAGTAGTCTGACATCCAGGCACTCAGTCATTTGTTGTCTTTTCCCAGAAGGGAGTGAGCTGGTCACAGGGAACTATACACCAAAGTAGTCATATGCTCCTATCAATATTTTCCAGAGTACATGAATGCAAACAAAATTTGGTCTCAAATGTATATAATAACAGCTGAAATATACCAAACTGGTGATGTTTCTAGGCTATTTACTCTCGTAATTGCTTTTTGATTTGCAGATGTTGTTGTGGTTTTTTTCTGAGATACAAAGTGAGAGAGTTTGTTGGCTTCACAGAAAGCTATAAATCCCAACAGATTTACCAAATGGAGGTGGTCCACAGTCTGCAACGGGGTTGATGGTGATAAACAGAACTTTATTAAATGGTAAAATTCTGTTACTACCCAAAGCTCAGTCAAAATGATTTCTTGACAGGAAATTGTTCTTCAGTCAATGGGAAACGGTATTGGATATAACCAGCACAAAAGCATATTGCCCTCTTTCCGGTAGTCATCAAATGCTTTGTTTTCTCAACCTGAAAATAAAAAAGCCTAAATAATTTTGAGGTCTCATACATCTCACACACTCTTTTGAGTGTTTGTTTTTTTTTTTTTTTCAAAAGTGGATGGATTTGCAAATATTTAAAAGTTGTGAAGCAACCTTCCACTCTGGTAAAGAAGAATGAAAAGAAAACTCCTTTTTTTCATAGGCTTTAAACAGTCTATCCCCAACCCAAATTAAATACTTGGATGCAAACAGTTGCCACTGCTGCTTTGGAGGAATATAGCACTTTACAAACGGATTTTAAAGCTTGAATAGATTGTTTAAAGTTGTTATTTTGCCCGCCTTTAATCTCACGGAGACTATCTGACTCGCTGCTTTGCAATTTGTAATTTGTGATTCAGTTTTGTCACTGTTTGATGTACAACATACTCAGCTTCCCTTATGTGTCTGTGTGGTTGACCCAGTTCACTTTTAAGAATCAAGGTTTTGTTACCAGATGTTTGTGCTATTGTGCTGTGACAATTTTTCTGCTAAATGCAGAGTCTTTCTGTGTAGATTTTTTTTTCCTGAGAGCGGGAAACAGTAGCCACTTCACTTGGCTTCTGCCACATGAGAATCCTGTGAATTCCTTTACGTGGAAGCCTGCAGTGCAGTTCTAATGGGACTTCCAGGCATGCTGGAGGTGTACAAGATTATCCACATCCTAGAGGAGTGTTTTTAAATGACAGGGCTTTAAATTCCCCTTCTGTGGAGCCAACTGCATGAAACTGATTGTGTGGTGAGAAGTAGGCTGAAACCTACAGGAACATGCCTTGAAATGTCTTGGTAATTTAGGAGATGTGTCTCAACATCCTCGCTGAGGGTATGAAACGAAGATGTAGTGATACACCACAGCTCAATTTTGAGTGTTGTTCTTCCCATTTGCAATGATTTTCTGAAACTGTTTTACAAAGGACTGTGTATAGATTTTACAGTTCACCAGCTAAACACAGTGGAACTGCTTCAAATACTAGGAAATCCCACTGAAAAACCTCAGTTGAAATCTTAAGATGTCAATATTTGTATCTCCAACATTAGAAAATGAAAAATTTAATCTCAGCCTGTCAACTCTGATGACATGCTGCAAGGGTAGTCTGGGAAGCTCTGATCTAAAGGCCAGACTGAGATGCATGAGCTGCATTGCGAGAGTGCCAGTACGTGTTGATCCTGTTTTCATCAATAACTGAGAGACAGAGGGAGAGTTAGCTGCCTTTTTTTTTTAATGTATGATTATATACGAGTTTAAAATTCTGCAGTGCATTCTGACTATACTGACAGCCAAAAATACACTCTGAGGTGTTTGTCTATATGTATATTAACAAGGTGCTAGCATCTTTGAAACCCTGTCTGGTTTCTCAATAGGCTGTTACCTAAGTTGGAAGATGTATACCCTAATGTCAAGTCAGTTTATAAAACCCTCTGTGATTTGTGTCCCCAAAAACCTCACAACTCATCATTTTCACTATGTGCCACCTTATTTTCTGAACTGCTTTTGGTAACAGAGTTCAAGTTTAGGTTCTGGAAGGAGAGGATTAGGTTGTTTCTAGCAGGGACATTCCAGTTTGGTCATCTGTTTCATCATTTAAATGAACCCCAAGTCTGCTGTGCTGATAAGGCTTAAAATTTCTCAGAACTTTTCTTGGATATGTTGGGTGTCACACAGCAGGGTGACTTTTGTAGTAAGAAATGCAAAATATTTTGACATTGACTTTCATACCTTTGAGGGATGCAGTTCCTAGAGACTAAAAAAGTCATACTGTCTGATAATCCGTGACAGGATTATTTAACTACAGGTATGGTCTGAACTAGCAGCACAACTGAATCTTTAAAGAAATATATTAGTCTTGTTATTTATTGTTTATTGTTAATCTGGTTTACAAAAATCTCATTTTAATTCTGATGGTAACTGTTTGGTAATAGCTGTGACTTTAAATAAGAATTATCTGAATGAAACTCTCTCTCTGCAGAGTGTTTTGTCCTTCTCTGAAACATGTTGGTAGAGGGCATACATATATAAAAATAATTAATCAAAATAGTGTTCTGAGACACTCAATAAAGCTGTATCAATTGCCTAATGAAAACATCCATCTTCCCAATAATGGGTAGACTTTGAAATTACTGGTAGAAAAAGTACAGTTTGGTTCTTTTCAGGCATTGGACTGTTAAGTAAGAGTAAAATCTAGGCTTGGATAGGTGTGCTTTCAAAATCTAGTGTGAATTGTGCACATATATATTGTAGTCTGGTTTGTTTCTGCTCCTGGTTTTATCTTTGACTTCTTCTGTCACACTCTGACAAGTTACTTTACATATATTAGTGCTGGTATCCACACTGTAAATTCGGGATTGTGCAGGAAATTAGCCCACAGAAATCTCAGACTCCAACTCAATTAAAGGTTGCAGAGGAAATTTTGTTCCTCAGAGACTCAGGTTTATTGCAATTATATTATTATTGTGGTAATTATAATTTACTGTAGCTACTAAGTTCCATTTGCTTCCCCTAGCTTTATGCCAGTGTAAATCATGCAACATCCATGAAGCTTTCCTTCATTTAAATCAAAGCTGTTGGGTACATATCAGCCACTAAATGTCCTGGACAAGACATCACTCAGGCACTTCTCAGCTTTTGAGGGATACTGTGAGCCTCCAGTACTAGTTTTACTTCTGCTCAGTTTGCACAAACTCCTCGAGCCCACTTAGAGAGGCCTGACAATGGTCTTGATAGCAACTGAGAGGAATAGTAAAAAATATGCTCTCAATCAGCACTTACAGGAAACACAGGACTGGTAACTGGGAAAAGTGACATATTTCACTGTGCAGGAATGCAAGCAACAGAGGAGAAAGAGCCTCTGTGTTTTACCTTCCTCCCAGGGCTAAACAGCATTTCCCCTCAGTAAAAGATATCAAAGACAGCTGCAGGATATCTAATTGGAGCTAAATTGCCAAAGAAGGTGGGCAGGAGTGACTAGAGAAAGCTGCGGGTTTGGATTCCTGTGGAATAACAAACTCCCAACTTCCTGTGCTGTTCTTTCTCTTGGGGATGTTTGGGTAACCTGCCAGCCCCAGTATGGTAGTAGCTTGAAGGAGGGTGGCCAAGCAAATAGCCCTGATGATGTGAATAATGATTAAAAGGTTAAAGAAACCACATGTGACTAGCTGGGATCACGGAAGCGCGAGTGAACCTGGTACTCTAATAAGCAAACAGTGGCACGTTTACTTCAGTAGTTGGAGACGTATATCATGTATAGACATTTCTCCTATTTATGGCTTCAGCATGCTTATCCCTAGCTGCTGAGACATTCTTTCATCAACATCAGTAAAAACATTATTTGCTTGAACTGTGTGAAATAAAATAGAACTTGATCCCAGACTAGGAAGTTTTTCTCCAGATCATTTCCACCTTTCTTTGCACCTTTGATGTGTGACCCTTGCCACCCACCACCCTCCCTTTTAGCCAGCCCTCCCTGGAATAGCCTCCAAGTGAAACGATGGTCTCCAGGACCAAAGAGGAGGCTGTGGTTTCCACAGATGACTGCCCACTGCAGGTACCGCTTACTTGTGGTGCTTATTTCAGTCCCTCCTAGCTATGGTGCCTGGAGTTGGAAGGGTCAATCCGCAGTTTAAATTGGCATATTTTTAAGATCCTTTCTATTATGAAATATTTATGAGAGGAAACAAGGTTGGACATTCCTGCAGCCAGTCCTGTGTAGGAACGCTATGTGCCTTCCTCCCCTAAACATGTAAATGCAGTCAGTTATTTAATGGAAGACTCACATACCTTGTTCCTTTACATTTCAAGTGAGCTGTCAGAGGAATGTAAACATTTATTTGGAGCAAGCCCTCAGGTAAAGGATTACCATATGCCGCAAAAGGAAATTCCAGCATGCCCACCCAAATTTATGCTGTGGAAGAGAGCTATGAATAGAAAGTTTGTACACTGTTATGAATATGGATAAAGTACATCACTCATGACCAGGCCATGAAAAATTGAAAAACACATATTTTGGATCACACAATATTTTCAAAAATATATTTAAAAGAAAATAAACATGAGATTTTGTGTGTTCGTTTACTGTTTGAAGTACCTTCAGGGAAGGCAGACATCAACAAATTTTCTTCCAGACCACTTACTTCTCTAGATAACAGCAGGTTCCTTGGGAGAAAGGCAGCAGTCTCATTCCTGTAACCTCTTTGTTTCCTTAGCCAGTACCTATTTATTAAGAGTTTGTGTTATGTTTAGCATTAACAAAAAGAAATGCATTTAGAGGGCTAGGTTCAGCCTTAGAGGTCAGAATTCCCCATTCTCGGCCACCTTACAAGGTGACCTTTTCATGAGTGTTACATGACCCTTGCTCACCTTGCAAATGAGTTTTTATTGTTATTATTCTGCAGCCTGGCTGCATATTGTTATTATTCTGCATCACTGATGTTTTGATGTGGTCAGCATCAGTTTCTTTTGAAGTGAAAGGATTTCTGATAAATGTGTTAAAAGTATGTTAAAACTGACTTCTTGGAGGACAGCCCAACCATGCAAACCAATGGCCTCTGGACACCTCAGCAATGTCAAGCTGTGCAATGCAAAGGTTCTGTCCATGCTCCACAGTTTGTTACTACGACCTGACGCCACACAGAGCTTCTGCACTGAAATCTTCTAAGCTGACCCCCTCTACCAGAAGTGTTGTACATGCTCCTTTAGGTGTAAGGAAACCATGAGGGGTGGTCTACCTATGTTTGGGCCAATTCATGAATTTGCTCTCAGGACCCTTCTGCCGCCTTTTCCTCTCTGCTTTCTCCCTGCAGCATCGCTTTCCATTGCAGAGGGGTTTTTTTTGCAAATATGTTGAAGAGACAGAAGAACAATACTATCCTCACATGAGAACAAGTAAAACAACCTTATTGTTAGTGAAAGAGGAGTGTGAGACAGTCGAAGAAAACAGTATTTAGCAGCAGGAACCCTCAGAGTGGCATCAGACCCAAGCCAGAGAATGTTAACACAAAGGGAGGAGTTTGTTGTGGGACAGTGAGCTGCCTTGATTATCTTTCACTATTATCCCAAAGCCAAGTTTATTTTAACTGGAAAATGCACATCACCCTGAATGAGAAACACATGCAAATAAAAAGTTACTGGTTTTAAGTCTTAAGATTCATCCCACCTAAGGAATGACAAACCTTTCTTAGGGGTAGCTGTGGCACCTGGTATCAACGCTCAAGCAAAATATGTTCAAGACAAATACCCATGATCCCCCCAGGAACACACACACCCTTGTACCCTTTTCCCCAGGCTGTTCATACACAGGACGACTTGAACCACAAGTTTCCTACACTCACCTGTCCTTGCTCCCCGTCCAGTGCAGTGCCGAGTAGTTACTGCTGGGTGTGGTGCAGCACTCCCCTCACGGGAAGTTCTGAGTGCAGAGTGGTACCTAAAGTTATTGTCAACAAGGAGAAGTTTCATCACCTTTAGTGATGAAACAAAAAGATACAGTAAAGGTGTAAATTCTCCCTCCCTACACACTGAGAAAAATGATAGCTTATTTAGCTAACTTAAAGCCAATTAACACCTGATAGTTAGAGAAAGAGCCATTGAGTAAGAGCTTTACTACAATGTAGGTGAGTTTCCAGGTGAGGATGGGAACAATCAAACTCAGTCTTTTTGCCTTCAATCAGGTCTTTTAGACAGGGTTAAGAATATGAATTCTGAAATTCTGGCGACGAAGACATTATTTAGAGTAAATATTTGGAAGCTGGAGGGTGAAAACAATTACCTTTGTGATTTTTGCACAAATACATTGTTTCCTTTGAGCATCAAA
Source organism: Oxyruncus cristatus (assembly GCA_013399855.1). Lineage (NCBI taxonomy): Eukaryota > Metazoa > Chordata > Aves > Passeriformes > Cotingidae > Oxyruncus > Oxyruncus cristatus. The sequence goes on along the minus strand of VXAY01003849.1, from coordinate 1,885,870 downwards.
TGCCTTAGCTGTTAATTCTTAACCTTACGTAGCAACTAAGCACTCTGACCTTACTGTAGAAGAAAAACAAAGTACCACTCACTTCAGGCTACTAACACTGAGATTAAAAAATAAAAGTTCTGATCTTTGGGTGAAGATTGGTTCTGGAGGCAGCAAAGAGATATGTAGGAAGAAATACAGCATAATAACAAAATAATGGCTTCAGATTGCTCAGCACCATGATACTGTGCATGTCACATTTGATACAGTGAATGATCAAGTTGTTATTACCTTTTTCTAGCTAAGGAAACTTAAGTAAGAAGCTTTCAATGATGGGACATAGAAAGAAATTAAACTATAATGTGCTCACTTGCAGACTTCTTCTTGAGATGCAGATCATTTGAAACCACTTTGAACTTTTAACATCTGATGAATTTTTAAACATGAAGCTCTACACAAAGTATCTCAGTTGGGCAAACAGGCTACACAGTTTGATCCTAAAGTGCATCAGTCACATCACTGTAGGTGCTGAAAAGTGCCATCAGAGTCCAGCACCCACATTTGAAAGCTGAGGGTGGGAGCAGAGCAGGGCAGGCAACAAAGAGACTTTTCATCCTTGTGCCCACTTGCACAAACATTGCAGATGGTCTAAACCTCTGCAGTCATACTGTGTGCCTCTGTGAGCGTAAATCACATCAAAGAGATTCCTGGAAACTCTATCCCGAGGAAGCCTGCAGCCTGCCCATGGTTCCGGGGTGGTGGGATCCTGGGCAAGATACAACTCTTCTAATTACGTCCTGTTAAGGTTCTCAGGGTGGACACAAAGTTAAACACCACCTTTTTCATGGAAAACATACTGAGATGAAACTTAACTGGCACACTCACTGTGTGGACCAAAAGCTGTAATTTGATAGGAGACTCAGTCTGGGGTATGATAATCCATGAATATCCATGTCCCACCGCAGGCAACCTGCTAAGCAAGGGAGAAACAGAACAGACTGTCCTGAAGGGTTCCTGACCTGCTGACCAAATGATGACCAGCTGACCTTTCAGATCAAACCTGGTCAGAATTTGGGTCCATTTTTTTTTTTGGTGGAAATTGTTTCTACAAGAAAGACGTGTCATACGGTGATTTACTGGTAAGCTTGAATCCCCCAGACCTTTGTTGTTTCACCTGCAGGAACTTTTATTGGGCACAGTCCAACTTCACGCACAGCATTATTACAAAATGTCTGGTGTTCTTGAAGTTGACTAAGACTAACAGGTATCTCTGAGTTTGTTTATGATCCTCTGTCTCACAGTCATCTGCTGTGTTTGTACATGGAGTCAAGTTCCTAACACATACTGATGTCTGGGTCATGTAATTTGATGGCATGCTTGCAGATACAATGAACACACATCCTGTCAATTGCTCTCTGATTGTACATCTACATGAATATTTTACCTTGAATATTAAAGCCCTCAGGGAATTTCCTAATAGTGATATCCAAACTGTAGCCTGAGAACAACCTGAGCTCTTTTGAGGTTTTTTAGAACATCTGCTGTCAAAAGAAAATTTGTGTTTGATTAGCAACAAATAACTGGCAGTTCTGATTTGCAAAGTGGGGGCTCGAAGCTGATTGACTTCCTTGGGGGGCAGGTGAAGGCACACGGCAGGGCAAGGAGTATGCTGGGGGGAAGCTACCACATTAGATAAGGACTTACAGGGGATAAAAAGCACAGGCAAAGCTCTTCCAATGTGATACATAAACTCCCTAGGGATCTTTTTTTTAAAAAGAAAATATCTAGATTGTTTAATCAATTTTGTGATTCAGTGGCAGGAATGGAGCTATTCAGTAATGTTTATAATAACATATTTACTGTTATTTTATGGATTTGTTTTAAACCCCTCAGTTGACAATTCCCATTGGAATATTCCACGTACACCTGTAAATCACATGGTGATGTTCCTTCTTGTTTGCGTAAACTTAGCTGTTCTTTAAAACCAAAAAAAAAAAAACCCAAACAAAAACAAAACANATGGTGTTTAAAAAAAAATCAGCATTAAACCCCCCCCCCCAAAAAAAAAAAAAAAGAAGCTCAGAAGCAACTTACAAAATAAACATATTTTATTGGGTTTGTGTGGCCAGGTCTTGGTAGTGGAGGTGCTACAGGGGTGGCTTCTGTGAGAAGCTTCCAGAAGCTTCCCCCGTGTCTGATAGAGTCAATGCCAGGGAGCTCCAGGATGGACCTATTGCTGGCCAAGGCTGAGCCAATCAGGAACGGTAGAAGTGCCTCTGTGATAAAATATTTAAGAAGGAGAAACAGCTCTTGCACAGATGAAATTGCAGCCAGAGAAGAGAGAGTGAGAATGTGTGAACAACTCTGCATACATCAAGGTCAGTGGAGAGGCAGGGAGAGGAGGTGCTCTAGGAGCTAGAGCTGAGGTTCCCCTGCAGTCCATTGAGGTCCACAAGGATGCAGAGATCCACCTGCAGAAGGAGACCCATACTGGACCAGGTGTATGCCTGAAGGAAGCTGTGACCCTGTGGTTGTAACGTATTTTTATACAGAAAAAAATCTGGAACACTGGAGTAATAGCTATGGGGATTTCTTTGTTCTGTTTTTCTTATTGGTTGCTTTTAATTTTTGTGTGACTCTACTTAGAAGTAATGAACACATTGATTAAAGACAGGTTAGTTTAACATTGGTTCAGAGAACGAGCAGTAAGAGAAAGATATCTTGCTGTAAACAATTTATAAATAACACAATCTGTTTCTTTTAAGGAAATATCGGTTCCTGTGGTATTTCCAGACCATTTCTTGAATGCATCAAGTTCATATGGTTTAGTTACACAGATAGGATAAGCATCCAGATCTTACAGTTTTTCATGACATTTGTTGTATTTAAATATTCATGCTATTACTGTGAATGTCCATGTTGATTATCACTGGATGTGTAAGAGACATATTTGAACATACGGCTCTTTCAATACTGAATCAAAGGCTTGACATTAACTTATGAATAATGAGATCATAGTTGCCATATGCTTTTGTCAAAAAATTGAATTGTTTCCGAGTAACATCGTTATCGTGAATGTGACACAATTATCTATAACATTATTATGACTACCACTTTTCTGTGTTGTGAGTATGTTCAAATATAATACTCATGTAAATGTAAAAAATACATGCATATGTTGTGATTTTTTTTTCTGACAAGTGAAGGAACATTTTTCTTTCCTTTGCCATTATCAGTGGCTGTACTGATTTCAAGGAATTGAATTAGAAATTTGTAATTTTATTTGAGTTTCAATGATACATAATTTGCATTCATAAAGGTCAGTTAATTACAAATTTTTTAAAAAGGCAATTCAAAACTACAAAATATCTGTTATTTATGTGTGCTGCCATGCTGATAGTGCAGACATTTCATGCTGAAATTCTTCTGCCAGGCCTGGCATGAGAGCCTGCTGTGCTGGAGACTCAAAGGTGGCCTTTCCTTCTTGTTTGCAGTCACTGCATTTTGAATGGGCAGGTGAAAAACAGATTCTAGTTTGACACATGCTAAGATAGAGATTGAGAGCATATTCTTCCACATGCACCTTGCTCTTCTCTGAACCTGGGTGAATTCAAAGGGTGCTAAATAACTCAGGTACCTTTGTATTTTCCACTGATAGCCTCCTTAACTGGAGACTGGTCTCAGTGTGCCAGGGAGGGATTTGTTGTTGACTTATGGCCCTGGCTGGTCAGTGTGTGCCTGTCCTCTGTGGCCTACATGCAGCATAGGCAGAGGGGCATACAGGTGCCCATAACATACCAGTTGAAAGCAGTGCTACCCATCTCATGAGTGTGGTTTCATAAAAGAGCAGGCATTTCATAGGAAACCCGACAATCTGCTCATTGCTCCTGAGGATAAAGCCCTAACTGTTACTTTACTCAGCAGTTTCAGTGAATGAAATAGCCAAGATAATTGTTTGTGGTTCTGCTTTTCTTTTTGGTTTTCAGACTCTTCTGATTTTGACAACTGAAGTAGACTGCTCCAAACATAAAAAGATTTATTTCCTATAAGGCACATCATAAATTTCTTGGCAGAGCTGGTCTGGAGTTGCTCAAAGTGTTCGTAGAATATGACTGTGGTCACAAGCTCCACCAAAACTTTTACAGAGGATGACGGTGGCAGGAGAGGTCTGGAATAAGCTCCCTGAATCATCACAGATCATTTACCACCTGAAACACTGGACATAAAATGTTGTCCTCCAGCAGTCACCCCTGAGGAGAATTCATCTCTCCTCCTGAAGTCATTGAGGAGATGCCAGTTTCAAGGAGAAGAGCTGAAAAATATTCCTGGTTTCTGTAAATGTTCCCTACCTACTCAGTGGCTCAGTATACTGCTCATTAGCAAGAAAATTCTGACAAAACTAAAAATTACTGGTTTTTTTCCAGATAGATTTCTACCTTTCATTTAGTTCAAGTTCAGCTGTCTGGAAATAAAGAAGGAAATGCTTAAATTTAGCTTCACAGGCCTTCGTCCCCTAAGAGGAAGGAACCAGTGATTGAACTCTACTTTTTCCTTTGTCTTGGAAGATGTGACATTGTTAGCCTGCTAAACAAAAAGTCTGTATAAGAGTGAACAACATGCTTAAAACAAATTGACATTCTGAAGTAAGTCTAGAGTGATCTTATTCGCAGCCTAAGTCAAATAATCTTTGGGCAGGTACTGTTCCAGCTTGTGGAGTATGATTTTTGTTGTTGCTATTGCTGGGTTTTATTCTCACACAGTCATCGCTGCTGTCACTTCTCCCTGAAATGTAGAAAAACTTCTTATATATGAGAATATCTGATAGGCCAGAAAACTATCCCTAAGGAAAAGATGTCTTGATAAAATGTTGTGATGAAAAGCAGGCTGAATTTTACACAGATTTGCATAATTAACATCTTTCCCTATCACACCCAGTGGCTGATGCTGAGGTAGACCATAATTCAGTCTACGGCTCATTCTTCATGCAGCTTCCAGAGAGAAAAATTATAAAATTTTGTGACTTGGACTGTATTTACAAAAGTTTGCTCTCACTTTGCTCATTAGCACAGGAAACTCTTTTTTCCTGTAAAATGTTTCCATACTCCTTCCTGTCAAAATGATTCTACAGCTCTGGGCAACACTTCTCCTTGGTGGATCTACTTTTACAAGGATCAGACTAGAAGCATACCAGCAAAGAAAATGTGAACAGCAGATAGAGATAAGCAGCGCGACAAGGTTTTTTGATGTAGCCACAGACTTTCTAGAAGGGTTATGTTTTGAACTCCCTAAGTCTGTTGCTCACAAATTCTTAAAATATCATTCACTGAAGCATTGTGTTTGTTACACAGAACAAGTTATCTTAAGTATTCTACAGATTGGAATTTGTTCCATTTAATCCCTGTGAAATTATGACCTTGCCCATACTTTCTGCTCATTTGCAAAGCATGTTTGCGTGTACATTCCCATAACTTCATCAATAATTATGTTCTGTGTGTGATAAAAAATTTCCAGAGAAAGCACCAGTATTATTATTGAAAAAATCTTGGAAAGGATTAAGAATAAATTAGTTGGGTCTGATTAACAAATATTTGCTTGTATTTTTGTAAGCTCTGAGGACTCCTAGGGAGTATGCTAGGCATTTCTGGTACTACAAATAGATTGCTTTCACTGTATTATTTTTGCTATTTAGTGGTGAGAAGTGACATTAAGATGATTTCGTAAAATTTAGAACCTGCAGAATCTCAGTTAATGAGATCTCTGTTCATTATTCTTGGCCCAGGCTCAGTTTACTATGTGATGTGCCTCCTATCATGAGACTATGATCTAATTACTGAAGTCATTGGGCATCAATTACAGTTTGGCCTGATCTCTTGTTTTTCAAGAAGATGGACTCGAAATTAATAGATCTTTGTTTAATCTGTTTTCTATCCTAACCTCCACACCTATAGCAGAAAACCAGTGCTGTGCCCAACCTAATACTCTAGTGAGCATTTCTTCTGCAATAGACCCTAGTCCATTTTTAAATTTTTGTATATGCAAATGTAATTATTAATTAATACTAATAATGACTAATTTTACAGATCCTGCAGTAAGCCTTACAAAATCTCTACCAGCCTTTTCCTTTTCCCCTTGAAGTCATATCACAACTTCAAAGAGAGAAGAAAACAGGATTTCATGCATTTGGGATAGTTAATACCACAGCACTGCATCAGCACAGAAATGAGTGCATATTTCTGAAATATATGGAGGGAGCCTCTTTCTATGAATATGCATTAGATCACTGATCTCCTGCCTATTAAGTTCCACTTCTATCAACTGTATTACATCTATACTTTCTATTTCTCTCCTTTTTGAGATTATCCATCCAGTAGGCTTCTGTGGCGAGACATGGGCAAGGATAAAAACAGCCAACTAAGTATTAACCACTACACTCTACTTCAAAAGATGTGAAGATGGTGCTGTAAAGTGCAAAACTTGTAGGTCCAGATGCTTTATGAAAACCAAATCCTCACAAGTTCTGTAATATTTTCTCAAACTCTTTAATTTATTACTGAAGGAAGGAATGTGATATTTTACTAGCATTTACTTAAAGCAGCATGTTTGCTTTTTCTTTTATGACAGCAGCTGGAATAAGTAAGTAACAGCCTTCTATCATGCTTTTCAACAGCTCCATGCTGGCTTTGCACCAAAGAGTTGTGAAAGTACACTGTATATCATACTTATGTATCTGGCTAGGGTTCTTCCTTCCATGTTATGCTGCACAGGTTCAAGGGAAGGTGGGATAAGAAAGCTGACACTGAAACTTAAGGAAGGTGAGACAGATCCTGTGTATAAAACAGAACAGTGTATGTGGTTAATCTACATGCAGTTTCCAAGAGGTACAATGGACCTCTCAATTTTATCGAAACTCAGAGATACTACTGAGCACAATGCCCGTCCTGGGAAGTGGAAGGAATTAGGATAGTATGGTATGACACAGCATGGTATGGCGTGGTCAGTACAATACAGTTTTGTCATCCTCTAGGGTTTAAATTCACGATAGCAAATCTTCTGTAGTTTAAACCCTGCTTCCTGAGTACTTCATGCCAAATATAACCAGAGTTGGGTATTGAAGATAAATAAATAATATCAATATGGTTCAGTAAAAATCTGCTCAACTGAGAATAATGTAACAGTAGGTTTCATTTAAATCAGCTCCAATTAATCTGCAGTGTCTACACTGAGCAGATGTAACATGTCTAATTAGGCAGCTAAAAGCCAGTACAGGAATATTCTCTAGTACCTAATGAAATGGTGTAGAGAATATAAGAACATGATTTTTTCCCCGTTCCTTGTTCTAGGGAGTTAGAAGGTGAGAAACAGAGGTTTTATTTTTACCACCATCACCCCAAAAAGCCAGATTTCTTAAAATAGGAGATCTGAAATCAGTTTACCAAATAGTGAGAATATCGGCTCCCTAGAATTTGTCTTGTTTATGAATCCCATGGCAGGAAGACAGTTGGTGCACCTGGCAAATCACCGAGGTAGCTGTCTACCTTCTGTGAGTCAGTACCATAGAGATCTGTATTGCATTGAGTTGCACATGTCACTATGCTTGTGAATGACTCTAGAGCTCTTCTGAGAAAGCAATTGCCTTTCAGATAAAATAATCTAAGCATCATAGGCTTGTTCAATTCATTCTCCAAAGACAGAATATTTTCAAAACTTGGATTTGCTCTTCTTGTTTTTCTCAGTATCCCAGGAAATCATAAGCTGTTCCCAGCAATGATGAATATATCTATATTCAACTGACAGGAACTCAAAACAGATCCCTCCCTGAAAAAAATCAAATGAAAACACTCATATAAATCTCAAGCAAACTATATCACTGATGCAAGAAAACACATCAAGACCTCATTAATATCTTCTGAACACCATAAAAACCGCATCAAGCATGTGTACATAGCAGGAGAGATGTCAGACAAGGGGCAGGGTGGTTTTGAGCCACAGTTATATGGTGTCAGTGTAGACATCCAGAGCTCAGCAGTGAAACAGAAGCTTAGTCATGAGAAGTATATACTTACAAATACCTTTAAGGTAAGGTTTTAAAACTGCCCCAGGATACCTATTTATCTTAATGTTTGGAAGAGTTTTTATTGACTCCCGATAAGAAAAGTATGGATTTTTTGAACAAAGAACAAAAGAAAGAATGGTTAATTTTTAAGCACATTTACTACTGAGAGATAATTTATGCACATGCATGCTTGTTGTCTATGAGATAGTGTTATCTGTGCTACAGCTGCTGAGGGATGTCACAGTAAGTTAAAACCATAAAACCTAGGAAATACTTGAGACTAGAGTCTAAAGATCTTTAGTAAAGAAAAGAGCAGTATTAATGCTCTTTTTAATTAACATAGTATTAATTATGTGTAATTCTCACTTTAGCGAACTAACAGTGTTTTCTCTGCCTCTAATACAAATACCATTATCCATCCCTCTCCTACTGGAATCTAGTAGGATCCCAGCAGTTGTAATACAGCAGGATTTGCCCTGGGATTTCTAACACAATATTCAGGGAAAAGCATAGTAACGGTTGGTGTGTTTAAACCCTGCTTCAGCTGTTGCTGTCTTATTTCCTCATGTGCTGTTGTCTGCCCATTTCCTTAGTATATAAACAGGAGCAGGAACCATGTTTTCACTCTCTATTTGCATTGCGTTTGCCACAGGGACATAGTGCTCCAGGCAAGTAAACATTCTTAGTATTTTTATTCTTCTTCCTTTTTCTTATTGGTACTTATTAAAATAGCTATAATAAAGTAGAAATGGCTGCATTTTGGTTTGTTCCTATACAAAAAAAGTCTAGAAGAAAAATCTGCCATCTGTTCCATGGAGAGAGCCCTCATGTAACTGCCATGATAGTTCATTATCAATTAGAGAAATGTCAACTCTAATTGGTAAAACCTAAAAGTCTCCTCTAGCTCTGTACTTCTCAGTTTGATTGGTTTCTTAGCAACTCTCCTAGTTTTTCCATTAAATTGTTTATTCACATGCTCTTAGGGATACCTGGAAAGCTCTGGCTACGTATGTGTGACTGCATTTGCTATCATCCTCCTTCTATTTAACAAAAATTGAAGCATTATAAATGCCATACCAAATGTAAGCATTGTCCTACTTTAGGAGCAGTTGACCATTAATGTGTCAAAACATAACCATGTGACTGAGTGGGCTTGGTAGTCTTAATCACGAGCTGAGACACTAGAAACTGCTATGCCTGAGTTTGCAAGGTGAGGAGCCCTGGAGGCTGCTTGCCTGACAAACAATAGGAATAGAACAGGGCTATTTCTGTGATCCTCAGCACTTGGGAAACATTACTTTGGCACAGTACTGTGGCATCATATGGGCATTTTGTCAGTGCCGAACAGGAGCAATGGGAAGCTGAGAGGGCAACTGAAGAGCAGGTCATCTACTTTGCTGTGGGCAAGATAAGATGGAATCCAGGGCAAGGGCAGCTACAGCAGGGTGAGGGAAAGAATTGCTCCTTCTCACTGTGCTTAAAATTCCAGCTTGGTTTTAGCAACCACGGGGATTTACTGCCCTTTCAATTGGTGGGATGAAACCCAGTGGGTGTCCTCTGGTGACCCACTTTTGGGTCATGCCCCAATGCTTGTAAGCTGTTGGTCTGACAGATCTCAGCAATAGGAAGTTTATTCTGATGTGGTTCTTGACTGGTTTAGCAGATGTTTTGGAGGGAGGTTTGATGTAGGTCATGGAGCACTGATGTGGTCTGTCTGTGTTTTTCCATCTGTTTTTGTTCAGGGAGGGACCAAGTTTGGGTTCCTTTCACCACGCGGCAAGTTCCTCATTGCACAGATTTTTGTATGATCCCCCTGCATTTTAGGAATGCCTAAAAGCCAGACTTGACAAAGTATAGGAAGTGTCTGATCCTGAAGGACTGCTAGAAAAAATCTCATCCAAGATTGCGTGCCACCACCACCACCATTGGCACACAAGTGACTAGATTTCAGAACGTGCTGTGTAACCAAACAGAAATACTTAAGCACTGAAGCTGTTTCATTATGTTTGAAATCTCTGTTGGTTGCCTACTGGGAACCAATGAATTGAGATTCAGTGCATCAAAGCCAGGACCGTGTTCTGTTATCATCCAGCTGGACCACTGGATGTTGAGTGGTCAGAAGTAACCTTCCATTTTCTTTTGGAAGAGGTAGACACTCTCTGGAAGCAGATTGACATTCTTACCAGGGAACAAGGAGAGGACTGAAAGCAATCAGTGTGAGTCCTCCAAATACTTGCAAATGCATCTGTCTCTTTCCAGCAACTGAATAAAGAGGATGAGCTTCTCAGCTTGATTACCTTAGAACATTTTTCTTCAGAAAATCTTATCTTAGTTCATTAAGGGACAATTGAATTTTCCACCTACTTCCTTCAGACTAAGTTTCATTGATCTCTGCAGAAGAAAGCTTTTTAAAGGATTTATTCTTGATTTTTCTCATAGTTTTCCCTCCTCTATTTGTGTTCCTGAAAAAACATAGTCTATCCTAACTTCGAAAATTTCACATTTGTGAAAAATATAGCACAAAAACCACTTCTGAACACTGACAGGAAACCCATTTATAACATTCACTTTAGAGATGAAGTCTGCAAAATTGAGTGTCCCATACTAACAAACAAGAGACAAAAATAAAGTTAGAAGGTACAGACAGTAAGCCTTTCTTAACATGTTGGACAGCAGCTGCTATCCTCAGAGTGAGCCTGTGAAACTTGGAGAGGAGGTAGGTAGAGTGGTTTGTGATAGCAGAAGAAAAAGATGAAGTAACTGAGATAATTATGATATCCCATTTCCTTGGTGGATGAGCAGTAAACTGAGGAGTTCTTTGATCTATGTGGATAAAAAGCATCATATGCTGTAGCAGTGAAAACATGTATCTCAGTGTAGATGGTATAAATTTAAGACTAACATTATTGTTTCTCTACTATGCATTGCCATTTCTCTACCAGAAATGACTAGATTTATGCAGCACAATAAATAAATAAATCCCTAAATACTGAGACAATCCAAGAAAATTTTGAGCATTCTGGTTTCCACAGAAGTCTCTCAGCCCATTTGTGGGATCACCATTCTTAAAGATTTTGTAAACCGGCAACCAAAAGGAAAAGATTCAGCATGAGAGCCTTGAGGGTTTGCAGGTAACTGCTGTTGTAAAGCACCAAAGGGACAATGGTTGCTAGCTGAGCCAGAATGAATTGAGCTAAGCTATACTCACCTGGACATTGTTGTTGGACACTGGCACAACAGTAGTAAACAGAAAGAGATACTCAGAAGCCATTCACCTGGCTGCAGAACCAGTACAATCTGTGACAGGAAAGAGCGACTTGGCAAGCAGACCCAAGCCGTGCTTCAAGGGCAAAACTGAGACCAACCATGTTTCTAAATGATGACTGTATAGAGGAGGGGTTTTTTTCAAAAACAAAGGATACGTATTAACAAATAATTTTCTTGCTGATTCCTCTCCCTTTATGCAAGATGTTGTTTAAAATTGAATCTAAAAGAAACACAAAAACATATTCACAAAAACAAGCTGAGAAAAAATTGTTCTCAATTTTGTTAATCACTATTTAGAATGGTGCTCATCATGATACACAGTGTAATTTCTCCTATGGGTAGTAGTACCAAAGTCAAAAACTATTTTTGAGAGGAGTAGGGAACTAAATCTAACAGAACTTTTCCCTTCTCAACTCAGATGTTTTCTGCATTAGTCTGGGAGAAAAACACATCAGGGGATGATTTATATGCAAAGGTATAATTTTTGATTCAAGAGGTGCTTGACCACAAACTCTCATAGGAAGGCAGATTTTTCTGGGAAAATACCTCTATTTTATTCCTCTATGTTTATATTTTATTTATCTGCATTGACAACTCCTGAAGAAGAACAGTGGTTTTTTGGACCTTTTCTCTGATTCATACATGTTCTGTCCTAGATCTGACACAAGAAGTACAGTAATAAAAGGTGTGATGCAAAACATTGCTGCTTTAGTTTTCTAACCTCAGAGAAATACATGTATCACTGCTATGGAAAACAGGGCCAAAATACAGTTGGTAGGCCAGAAGAAATGGTCAGATGATGCCTCCTTAACAATAGGTGTTCACATCTGGCCAGTGACATGGGTCTCTCAATTTCTAAACTTGATCAAAATTATATACTAGTTATGCAGTAATCTTATGAAGCAGATGATATGTCTTGCTAGCACCTGACAAGAGAAGGTGCATGCACAACCACCCTACATTTTGGATTTGAGCTAAAACACAAGAAGACAGCATGTAGAAGCAAAGTTTAACATTATGTATTGTGACAGTTTCATCTTTGTCATCATATAATCTTCATTTAGTTTATGAGCCTTTTTAACCTATGAGAGAAAGGATTTTGGTAGCAAATTTTCATCCTTCAAGGAACACCAGCTGCTGTTATGTTTCCCCAAGTGGCTGTTAAGTTCACACACACATGGTGTCACGTGAAAGGTGGGAGTTTAGATTTTTGCTCGTTGGTCCCCCAGGAAAGTTGAGACCCTGGTGTCTGACAGTCTGTCAGCGTTGGTAAGAAGACTCTTCACCAACAGGTTCACAAGATCAGAGTGTACCACAACCTCCCTTTTTAGGGGAAACTCAGTAGATCCAAGACCCCTCAGTGGGTCCTGCAACTGGTGTTATCCGCTGCCAGCAACTGCAAGGACTCACTTTAACAGTTTATGGAATAACACTTTCATTAGTACAAATTGTGACAGATTAATAAAGTTCAAAGGTTGTCACTGATAAGGTTTACTGCAAAAATATGTTTTCAGGCAATCTCCTGGCATATATTAAGCAAGCACAAGCTCTAATATGAAGCAATCTAATACGTTATTATGGTGTTAAGTACAAACAAAAGCTCTAGTCCTAAAAGCAGTATTTAACGCATGTAGAGCATATTTCTCACCCAAGGCACTCCTCTGGGCAGGGAGAAGATGGACTCAGCCTGTTGACTGATCCCAGCAGTTTTGGTGGAGGTCTTCTCCCACTTACCCCCTATCCCCAACTTACTTTTATACAATTTTCTTTATGTTTGGGTGGAGTCTGAGTGGCCCTAGTCATAAACACCTTTTATTTCTGATTAGTGTATTTAATGGGAGCAGGGGTGCGGTTGTGGTTTGGCTCCTGAGGAGAGTGTTCAACATGCTTGTTGGTGTCAGCAGCAGAACATCTTGATTCTCCCTTATCAGACAGGTACTGTACGATCTCAGTACCACAGTGTTTTCCCATTCTGCTGGGATTAGAATGGCGGGGGGGAGGCATGCAGTCTCCACTTCGTTCCACACTCCTTTCTGTTTCTCTGAGCAGATGTTTATCATTGTACTGGGGAACGTGTCAATCTCAGTCCATCCAGGGAGTTGCACCTGCTTTTTACCTTAAAATTCTGAATCCCCTCTAGGTTTAACTCTACCCATCACCCCACACCTGGCGAAGGTACTTTTTTGAGACTACGCATTATCTCATCATTATTTGTATTCTATTTATGCTCCAGCAGCAGGCAGAGTTCTCAGTCATGAGCACTGGTCTACAGCCCACCTGTGTAGGAGAAGCACAAACATTGAAACTGCCCTTCCTTGAAAAGCTGTGGATCTTTTTTGTGGGGTTCTCTGGAACAAAAGAATGGAGAAATACAAGTGTGAGCCCAGGTAGAGCAAACGTATATGGTTATATGATCATGAACTTACATTGTATTAAACTGTGTAAGCCTCAAATGTTGAAACATGCATTTGAAGTGATTGCAACTCCCCTGCTGATGCTACCTTTTCAAAAGTGTTTTTGCCAATTTTTCTTCCTTTTTAAAAAAATAGCTAGCTTTCTTTTTTTTTTTCCCCTCTATATATTATTTCATCAGTCTTGGACAAGGAACACTGATTGAACATTTCAGAGAAGGTAAAAATGGGGAAGAAACAGGAAATGCAGTATAGAACAAAATGTGGAAAGAACACACATAGGTGAGGAGAGGAAGCACTACCTGAGAACTTCAGCAAAAATATTTCCTAGCCATAGTGGGGGGATCTCAGAGAGGACCTTGTATGTTTGACGGAAGTTCCAGGGAAGACACATTTTCACTTCAAAAAGAGATGTTAAACCCTATAGGTTGAAACAATGCTGAACCACACGCGTTAGCAGACTACCTAAATCTCAGGGCAGTGGAAAAGCCAAGAGAAATATCAGGGAGTCTGTACCTTTTTTAGGAAAAGCCTTTAGAATTTAATGAAGTACTGCAAGAATGATGTAGGGATTTCCATAATTCACAACTAAATCCTGGAAAGATACTTAGAATACGTGGTAGAGATGATGTTATTTTCAGCTACATTTTGAAATCTTTAAGCTCAGAAGCAGGGAGGATCAGGCAAACTCTCTGAGACAGACAACGCAGCAAAAAATTCAACCCCTATGGGCATTTCCAAGCTACCACTGTGTGTCCTCCATTGCTATGTATTTCCATCCATTTGTTTAGGCTGCTAGTGGTAAATACAGAATATCTTAAACAAGTTTCTGCTTCCTCCATCAGCACTTAATGGGTAAACCAAATTTAGGCTAATAGGAATACAATTAACAACATCTGAGGTACTATTCCAGCTAGGATTTGATTATGACTGATTATGTTGCACACGTCAACATCACTGCTAATCTTTGGCATGAGGAACTGATTAAAAGGGATTTTTTTTCCTTTTTACATCAATTGTAGTTTGCTTTACAAACTTCCCACAAACAATCTGTTGGCATCACAAAATGTTTTCTAATCATTGATGGTGGCTGGGCTGAAGCAAACATTTTGAGTGAAAAGATGCCAGAAGTTTTCCTAAGGATGATGACATCCAGATAATTATATGCAATCTTCTTTTCCAATTTGTAAGTTATGCCCTGTCAAAACACTTACCCATATGCTCTTTGCACTTTTCTGGAAAGATGATCATACTCACACTTGCTGTCATAGTCCCAAAGATACTGAAGTTATTTCAAAGGCAAAAAAAACATTTACAGGAAAATTGGCAAACCCACTGATGCTGCTTGTTTTCCAAGTGTATTGTCATAAGGTAGATCCAGAATTGTTACAAGGCAACCTTGGTCACCCTTGGAGCAACCATTTTATAGCTCACAAGTGGAGCCTGCCCCAAGACTCAGGGATGGTTTTGAAAGCCACCGTACCACTCACCTTGTGTTGATTTAACACCAGCAGTTGGAAGATACTCAACCTCTGGGGATAGGCTTTTGTACTACTTTTGCATAATGAAGAAGAGAACATTTATGGTCTGAACCTCAAGGTGAGAAAGGGAATGAATGACAACAGTGACCTTTGTTGCTGTAGAAACATGCCCTTGTGGTGTCCCAGGGGCTCAGGCACAGCTCCAGATAGGTTGTGTCATTTTTGGTGGATTCTTGCCACTAAAAAGGAACTATTCTGAAGTGAAAAATATAAATAAATTTTCTTGGCTATTTTTAATTTCATTTTTTAGGATCAGTCATTTTTCAGTTTCTCCAGCTCCACTATGCTAGACTTCACCGAACATCTCTTCTTTGAAAAAATTTTTGATTTGATACCACAGCTCCGTTTTGCACAGTTACCTTTCTTTTACTGATTCATTCCTGCTAGGAAAGAAAAAAAATGACTTCCTAGAAAAGTTGTTTGGGGTTTTTTTAATTAATTTTGTTAAGAATCTAAACAAGGCTTAAAAGTATTCAAATGCTTAAATATGAAGTAGGTTTTTTCTTTACAAACTTTGGAAATACTAAATTTGACCGAACCTGGCCTTCATTTACAATTTTAATTTGTCAAATATTTGACATTGCTATTTGTCATTTTGGTTGTACTTCCAATATTATTTTTGTTCATATTTAATTCCAATGGACTGAAAAATTATTTATGATATATTGAAAATAATAAATCAGTAAATCTGCTTCGTGCTTTCTGCTAAAACGAACACAGCTAATTAGATATAGATGATAGCAGCAACTCTTCTAAAGCCAAATACTAATTCATCAAAAAGGGTGTCTTTCTGATATCACCACTTGGTCAGGGCTTGGGTAGTCTGAGTTTGATTCCCAGTTTTGCTAGGCACATCTTCTCACATAAGTTATTTCATCCCACTTAAGCTCATTACCCTGGCACAAACTGACATCTTCAAAGTTGAGTCATCCTTCTTGTGCCAGATGCCCCCATCTAGGATAAGACTCTAGGGGATGGCTATTTCTCTGTACTGACTACAAAATTACTGAGATGAAACTCTTTTTTTTCCTCGTTCAGGCAATTTCTTTATACTTAAGAGAAAGGAGGCTTTGGACAAAGATCTATTTTTCTTAATCGCCTTTCAAAACTGGCGAAGGTAGTCTGCTCCCCATCTGAAATTATACCAGAGTTTTCAAAAGGCAATGATTTGGGTTCGTGCCACAGGATATCAATATCATGACTGAATGGCCTGCCAATCGAAAGACTGAAGATACAAGTCTCTCAAAACGTTTGTCTTGTGAAGATAGAAGACACTATTTTTAATATATTCCTTGCTGTTCCCCCACGTATAATCAAAATAATGTGGTTGCTTTGGCCATAACCATGCCTGCCTAGACTGTAGGACTCAACTTCATGTTATTCAGATGTTTTGGTTAAATCCTTGTATGGCCTGGACAGTTAACACAAGTAATTGTAACTGATAGGAAGATCTGCACTTAAGGTATGGAAGAATACCTGAGTCTTTGGGAGCTATACAGTGACAATGAAATTGAACAAAATATTTGTATACAGTTAACCACAGTGTCAGTGATGGAGGGTCTCAGCCCTGTTAAGCACTGATATTTTGTGAGGTTCATTCCATGGAGATATTGTGCAGCTAACTAAAGACCTGTGGTCTCTAATGAGAAGGAAGCAGGCAACATCTCCTGGGACTAGAAGAGATCACAGCATCCTTTTGTTAGATACAGCCTGCCTATTTACCATCTCACCTCCTAGGGCAAGGGTCAAATACCAGCAAAAAGCAAATCTGTACTGTTATATCACAACCTTCAGGGCTACAGGATGTAACAGTTAGTATCCTCTCTTGAAAGGTGGAAAAGAAGAATTTGAATTTCCTAATTTTAGTCAAGATATTTAAAGGATAATTATCCTGTCTAATCTAGTTGTCTAGGTACTACTGAGTGGGCAACGATTGACACTTAAAAGGATAATGCATCATATCCTAAAATAGGTGTCACCAAGAAGTCTTTCATACAGACTAAACATAGACTTGTCTCTCTCCATTGCTGACAGAGGAAATATAAATGACCATTTTAGACTAAATATGTTCCTCAAAGACATCTGAAGTTAGGTGAGATGCATCCTAATTCCAACAGTCTCAACCCACCCACAAAAGTCTCCACTTTATTCTCTACAGTTACAAAATGCAGTTTTAAGACATTCTTCTAAAATGACCTCCCTCAAAAATGCTCTTGATTTCAACATTGCAAACTGTTGCTGCCCAGGGCTCATTGGTCTGGGAAAAGCAGTCCTAGCAGTTCTCATAGATATGGGCAGAATTCTCATAGATTTTTTTTCCAGTCATTATTTCATGAGTTGCTCTTGGGTCAGTTTGCCTTCATATATCACACATAAACTTACTCAGAGGCTTGTGCCTACTATGACAGGGCAGAAGAGTTGCCATGAAATTAGTAAAAGCAATACGTGACATTCTTAAGTACTAAACAGATTAGTGATTCGTGGCATCAATGCTGATTAGGAGAAGTGTTGGATTTGTAGAGAGGTTTGTAATTTGGTATTTCCCTACTAAAGTCCTAAAATCCTAGTTAACCCATGGCAACCATATGGTACCCCTGCTACTCAAGCTTCGTTTTATTCAAAATGGAAGCTGTTCAAAGATTGTCTGTATAAATTGGCACAATGTCAAATTAGTACACTGAATGTGGAAGCAGTTGAAGGAAGAAGCATTGTGAGATATCCAAACTGCTCTAAGCTAACTTCTACTATTCTTGCCATTTTTACCATTATCATTGTTCACATCCAAAACCATATCAGGCATCTCTTACTCCAGAAAAACTTTCTTGGCAGTTTCAGCAAAGAAGCTGAGAGTTGAATTGCCACAGAAAATGGTCTGCCTTCCCATAACTAAGGATGTTTCCACAGGAAAGGGCTTAAGATCTGTTGGTAGTATGAGAAAGCATTGCTACTGCAAGTGCTTTTACTATCCTAAGAATGATACAAAGAACTGAATGCCTATTCCTGAGCACTACATTCACTTTAAATGATACATATACCCACAAGTATGTACTTACTTACTCAACAGAACTATTGTCATTGCTTACAAAGTTACAATGTAGTTCAGGAAAAAAAAAAAAAAAAAAAAGAAAAAGACTTGCTCCAGAGCTCAAACATTTTGAAATGTGGAATACATGTATAAACACACTGCCAATCCTGGTTGCAGTAGTAATACCAATAATGATTAATATTATTAATATTAGTATTAGATAAGAATAGAATACACCGTATGTTGTATCTGTCTGTTGACAACTATTTACACCAATATGGAGACACTCCAGTGGCACTTTTTGTACCATTTCTGAGCTGATTGATACAGAAGATCCCTGGAATACATTCAGGAAATCCAGATCTGATGAAAATGTTTGCTGATTTCCAAACCAGGGAGCCTTGTAAATGCAGTCAAGCTTTTGGATGCTTAACCAAAACAACTTCGTCTGCAGCATGCCAGTTTATGATTGATACCATGTGAAACTGTCATTGTGAAATTCAGAAGTATGAAAAACTCATCTGGTTTTATCATAAAGTTTAAACTCAGCCCTCGAACTTTGTAAAATTCGCGTTCACACTCCTCCTTACCCCTAACACCCAGGGGAGACTATACCTCCTGACATACGTAATGCTAACTAGGAATGTTCATGGTGAAAGTGATCCAGCAAAGTCTGTTTCAAAATCTAAATGAAAATTCCTTTTTTTTTAGCCTGAGGAATGGCAAGGTAGGCAGATGGGAGAAGTTAAATATGAAAATAAAATGTACATGAAATGCCGAATATTGTTATGCTGGTACCTCTTTTTCTACAGACAGCTTTAACCTGTTTCCACTTACTGACATTTCCAACATCAGCAGTGCTTGCAGTATTTTCATGAGTCAGATCATGGGTGGTCTTTGTCTTGTTCTTATTAACTGGAGGTCAGCAAGAACTCAGTGGTGAAGATTATAATTGAGACGAGTCCTCAGAATAAGGGAGCAGTGGAGAAGAGAGTATGAACAAAAGAGACCAAGTTCTCAAATTGAACAAGGAATGTGACACTGTTTTTTTCTGGAGTCTTGCATTGTTGCTGCTTCTAAGCCGCAGTTGAAGTTTCTTGTACTCCTATACCTCTTCCAGGAGAATCCTGTGTGTTACCTCCCTATACCCTGGCACTTCTGGAACTTCCTGAAAGTCTAATGGGTTCCCACAGACCAGACAATCTGTTTTAAATTCTTTCCTCTGCTGTGGTCCTCTGGGCTTCCTTCTTCTCTGGTTCATGAAAGGCAGTGGGTCCCTCCAACTTTTACACCCTTCAGCATCCTCTGACTGTCTTAATATGCTTTGAGAAGACCTTCAGATGTGAGATAGGAAAACTGAAATGCATGAACATGTTAACAGTTGCTGTAAATCTGTTTTCCCTAGAGACAATACTAGGCAATTGGAAGCTGATACCAGTACTAACTACTGGAACTCCATGGCTTCCTTGCTTGCCTCTCTTGGCTGTCACCATAATCATTTGGGTTCATCTCACTGACACTGAGATTATTCTCTGAGATTTTGGAATTGGTTCCACTTACTGAAATATAGAATTGTTAAGAAATGGAGTTAGGGCCTAATTTCCTTCAGCTAGTGATTATAGAACTAACAAAGACTTATAAAGACCATGGTTCCCACAAAGGCCCTTAATATATTCCCCTACATATTGAACTTGAGGGGGTTACGTCTTGCCTCTGATTTTAAAACTAAGAATTTGCATTTGTAGCCACCCTGGGTTTCTCAGGATGTTGTCTCTATGGCTGAAGGTTCAGCTTAGCCTCAGTGATACCTCTTCAGTAGTGGCACCAGGCTGGGTCCCATTCTTGCTAGACAGTCTGAAGGACCCTCTAGGACTCTAAGTTGAAAGGACTCATTCTCTTCCCGAAAGTGTCTGTGTGGGCTACCACCTCCTTCAAGTTCTGCTTCTACCAGCACAGAATGGCTATCCTGCACTTTGTACGCGGGTTTCTCTTCTTAGAAATGACTGGGCAGGATGTACATCAAGAAGCAGAGCCTCTGGAGCCGAGGATTGCCTGGGTAGTGGTCTGTCCCTGGTTTCACTTCAAATGCCCTCAAACTACCCAGAAGGTTTTGGAGGAAAATGATCTTGATTTCACAACCCACAGAGGGTGTGACATTTCTTCACAGTCACATTGTCAGGCAAATTGAGTAACTCTTATCCAGTACTTTGGGAATGACACTGGAAAATATTCCTATAAATGTTTCCATGATATTTTTCCTTAAATAAATATTTCATTTCTTATGCTAAAAACTTCCTCAGCATTAGAGAACAGAAAGAGCCTGAATGTAACTTCGGCCACAGGCAGAGGAATACTGTTAAAAAGGCAAGACTTTCCAACCATTTTTTGTCACTTTCCACTCTTTTAGGGCAAGGCACAGGTGAGTGCTCACACGCAGCTCTCATGTGGGTTTATATGTCATATGCTACCTCTGACTGCAGCAAGCATGTAACTCTGACTTCTTATAGATAAGAGGATGATGTTTTAGTGACCAAGTGTTTCCCCTTCTCAATTGGCCATTTCCACTGCGGGGCAGCTGAGTTACAAATGCAGAGGGATGAACACTAGATGGAGACAGATGCTCCTGCCACTGGGTGTAGATTTCCTGTGGTGAGCTGACATTTCCTATCAAACAAAGAGCTAAGGCTAATGAGGTGCTGACTGTTCTGAAGCAGCAGGAGGATTTAGGCATTAGAGAGATTTTACTCCCCCCACGTCACCTCAGACCTCAGCAAGCAGCTTTTTAAGGGCTAAATTTGAGCTTTGCTGTCATGTGAATGTCGTATTAGTTCACAGCAGAGATGGAGGGTATATGGGACGTTGCATAAACCATGCGGTTTCAAAAGGGTGAATCCAAGGAAAGGGTAACTTCCATTAATCTCCTTCTATGTTGCCTATGCTTTTGATCAGAGGTCTTTGCTAAAACCAGATTTGTATTTGACTTTTGTGACCTTCCGTTTTTCATGATATATCCTGAAGACAGATACTCACTGAAGCACTGGAAACAAACCATATAAAAGAGGAGGTGAGTGAAAGGTTGGGAACTGGGATGGGAAAAATATCTAGAAGTTTAGGGCTTTTTCAATATGTATCAAACTATCCACCTACCTGAAGTGTTCTGCAGTCTTGTAGTAAAAAATCACATAACTAAGGCATGATAGATGGAGATACATTAATAATTCTGTGTTAGAGATGTCCTTGTACTCCAGATGAACATCTGTGATCTTTTTGTTTTGAAATTCAGATCTAGTTTTGAATGCAATAGTTAGTACTTGAGCAAACAAGCAAACAAAAAAAAAATAACCACCCCCAAACAAACAAACCCCCACAACTTTACTACTAGAAACTGACAGCCAAACAGCGAAGCACTTCTAATCTCAAAAGAACATTAGAACATTCAGATTCCAGAAGAGTCCTAAAGGCTATGCTTTTTTTTGTTTTGTTTTGTTTTGTTTTTTGTTTGTTTGGTTTTTTGTTTGTTTTGTTTGGGTTTTTTTTGTTTTGTTTTGTTTTTTGGTTTTTTGGTTTTTTGGTTTTTTGGGTTTTTTTTAAATCTCACCTCTGATTTCAATCATTGGGGAAAACAACTGTGAAAGAGGTAATAGTCTTGTCTGGAATTGCATAAGAGCCGGCCTGTGGGAGGCAGCAGAGCCTGGTAAGGGAGAACAGGGACATTATGGAAGGTGAGTCCCCAGAGGAGTGAGTCTGAGTGACTCAGTACGACCCGCTTGCAATTCTTCACCCTGAGGTCACTGGTTAGTACCTAGGACACCTACATGATAAAAAGGGAGATATATTGTTGGGCAAGGATGCCAAGGGAGTAGGTGTCTTCTGCCAGCTGACACCTTCTCTCTCACCCAACAGGATCTGTGCGTCCATATTTGAGACTCAACTCTGAGCTCTGTTCTGGCCCTGACCAACAGTGTGACTTCGAGGAAATCTTTTCATCAAGGTGGGCCTTCACTTGCCCAGAACAAGGAAAAAAAATGTAAAAATTTAAAAATTCAGTTCTGCCTGAATCAAAGTGAGTTAAAACAGTACAGGGATTTCTCCTCAGGAAAATGAAATGTGATAGACAGTGACGTACCTCATGACAACAGAGAAGAAAAGGGCATACAACAGAGGGGAAGAAGTCACAAAGTTGAGGCTTTCTTTTTTAAATTCTTCATTTTTCTAGGCTCATGTTATTTGATAATTTTTTTATTTTTATTTATTTATTTATTTTAGGAAGAGGGTCATGGTATGAGCATGCATTTGTGTCAGTATATCTGAGCCACAAGATTTGGAAGTCTGCCTTTATGTCACAAACAAGTGTAGATACAATAATCACCAGCTAAGAATAGAATGGGGAACAGCCAATCACATGATTAGATCAGAGTGTTTCATGGAAACAAGACCGATGAAGAAAAACACAGTTTGGTGAAAAAAATACATTAGCCAGATATGTTGGGGTTAAAGCCCATTCTTTGCCTGACATGAAAGCATTTAGGATGAAAAACTAAACTGAGGTCCTGCTCAAAGAAAATCAAAGGCTGGAACAACTCAGTTTTATCAGAAATACAGAGAAGATTTTGCTATCTTTCTACTGCAGAATGAAAAGCAGTTTCTGCTATATAATTAGACATGATATCTTCTGAACAGTTCTGCGTGGCTTTGACTCACACCTTACCTCCCACATTCCTTGGCTTTTTAAGCAAAGAAAACAAGGAAAAGCTGTCAAGAAAACACATTTATTCTTTGGAGGGAGCACTCCAGTCCACACAAACACCTTCATCTAAGCTCTGAATTTCATTCATGAACCAGTAAACTACTTCTCTACCACTTCTATAGTGAGGTAGATTGCTCTGACAAAGAAGCAAAATAAGGGAGCTGCACCAACTGTAGAAGTAAAAGT
Organism: Oxyruncus cristatus; assembly: GCA_013399855.1. Taxonomy (NCBI): domain Eukaryota; kingdom Metazoa; phylum Chordata; class Aves; order Passeriformes; family Cotingidae; genus Oxyruncus; species Oxyruncus cristatus. The sequence continues at coordinate 1,862,661 of VXAY01003849.1, read as the reverse complement.
AAAATCAGAGACTGAGGTAAAATCCTGCACCATCAATTAGTACCAGCAGAAAAAAAGTGGAGCACTAGTGTTCTCAAAAAGCTGATATGTTCAACTCCCTTTGGCTCTTTAGCCACTGAGAAAGGTGAGATTTCTTCTGAGAAAATGCTCTAAGAAAAAGCAGAAAACCATTAATTTTGCCTGTGTTGTATAATTTATTTTTTTATTTTCAAGAGTTGAGAAAGGACAGGTGAAAGGACAGGACATGATTTCAGAAAGGACAGGTTTCTTTGTGGACAGTTATCTGCTAGTCTAATACTAAACGCCATACAATATAACGTTTGTTACGGCCATAGTTTCAAAAACAGGGACTTATCCTATGAAATAAGGCATTCTATGTTCTTTCTTTGAAATGTATTGATAAAACTTTTTTTTATGTAATAATTCTCTTCCTTGAAAATTGTATAAATCCAGCTGCACTGGCTTTAGCTCAGAGGATTAATTATTTCCAATAGAGGCTGTTGAAAGTTTTCCTGGGTTTTTCTTAGCTAAGTATTCAAAAGACTGATGCTTATTCAAAACTTGTCCAAACTACGTGAACCTGTTTGGCACAGAAATACTGAAAGATTAAACCTGAGAGCCTTTTACTACATGCTGGAATGACTGCCCTTCTTGTAGTGAGAGGTGCCTGATTGCTGCAAGCGCAGACTTGGAGAACATTTGTTCACATTCCAGCCTTCAGTTTGTCTATTATTCTCTCCCTTGACCATATTCACACAGAGTTGAGAAAGGACAGGTGAAAGGACAGGACAAAATATCAGCTCTTCATTTGTGTCTGTAAGTGAAAAAGCCTACTTAAGCACAAATAATTAATTTGTTTAGAAACTTTCAGCAGTCCAGTCAGAGTTAAAAATGCAGTGAACTGATCCCACCCCTGAACAATGAATGCTGAGCAGGCAAAATCATGATCCATGAAAATCTAAATAATACAAGCAAGACTACTGGCATTTAGTATGCAGAAACCAAGCTTGATGCAACAAATTTTTGGTCAAAAAGTTTAAATGTCTCAGAAAATTTTTCTCACATTTTTGCCGTTTTCAATAATTCAGACCCATTTTAGCGCTTCTCAGCCTGAGAAAGCAAAGTGTTACTGATGATGGAAGTTTAAAGGGTGACTGTCAACAAACCATATTTTCCTGAGTTTCTAAATCATGCTGCAGAACGCAATTCTTTGCTCTTCCACTTTATTTTGTGTTTTCAAAGTAAATTCATATTTTGAAAGCTGATTATCTCTGCCAGTTTTACTGTGTGTAAATGGCATTCTTTGACATTACCATATCAAATCCTTAGAGAAACACCAGGGGAAAAGTGCTGAGCCACAGCTTGTCAGCTTTAATTGCACCAGCACAGAAAGACAGAGACCAGATGTAAGGTTTCTTTACAGCACTTCAAAAGCAAAATAAGCCAGTGGTGAAAATATTCAAATTTCCATGAATTAGACTTATAGCAGAAATTTGGACCACTTCATGGGCTAGTTGTTGGAGTCTTGAGGAAACCTTGCATGATATTGTTGCTGCTTAGGAAAGAATGTAGTGTTAGGGAAACACCAGCTTTCAAAAGGTCAGCCTCTCCACGGGCCAAGTGCACGGTGTTGTCAAGCACGACACAGTGCTACCTGTCTAAGGATCCTGCCAGCATGACACTCTACTTTTCAGAGAAGGACTAAGGGCAACACTGTCTCCCTGAATCCCAGTACCCCTTAGGACCAGTCCTGGGGTGAGTCCCCTGCCTGGGACAGTGGCTAACAGTGTAAGTAGGACAGAAAAAAAATTCAGAGGCAGTGTAAGCAACAATTGGCACTTATTCATAAGTTTTTTCTTGCAGCTCACCCCCTTTTTAAGGTGCAATTAGGCACTCAAGTTATTTGGCAGAGAAAAGGGCGAGCATGGTTTGTACATCAGTGAACCTGCTTCCTCTCTCAAGCTGTATGTCATTGCCTTGGGGGACTGTTACCACAATCAAGCTCTGAGCAAGTCAGTTCTGCTGTCTAGCCACAAAAGCTTTTTGATACAAACACTGGTGCTGAACGCTGCTCCTGAGCACGGCAGATGTCTGCAATCAGCTGTTGACTGACTACTGTGTTTGTCTCATGGGCTGGCCAGTGCTTTTGGTCGACAGTAGATATCTAGGCTATGAAGTAATGCTGCTGAGAAGAAGCATATAGACATGGAGATTGGTACTGTCTCATAGGAGTCTACTAATCCTTTTGCAGCACAGTCACAGACAGCAGACATGAAATCAACAGTAGAAGCAAGCTCTGGAAGATTTCATTATGCTTAATCTTTCATGAAGGATAAGTATCTTCTTGCAGCTCCTTTGCTTCTGTGTAGTTTTGATAAAACCTTCATAGACATGTTATGATGTTTCCTAAGAAGCTGATAGGCTATTTCCAGCTCTAATAGATTTAAGCAAAATACCAGGCACCTTTCCAGTTTCCACTCAAACTTGCTACAGAGCCAGGAGGAGTTTGTCTGAATGAGAACAAAGAATCTGAGTATCGTGCTGTACTTATTTGAGGGCTGTCACCACTGACACCTGTGAGTGATTGTAAGGTCAATGGTGGCAGACAGCTTAGGCTCAAAACCCCTCTCCCCTTCCAACTCAACTGCTTTTCCCATTAGCCCTTGTTCTTGTTAACATACTGAGCTCTGTGATGCAAAGACATCCTCCAGACAGTGGCAGAGCAAGCACGTGTTGCCCTCGTGGCAGGTGCAATGATTTTTGCAGCATCCAACTTATATCATCAGTCCTCAGGCAGACATCTCTTACTGCTTGTTCACCATCACTGATTAGTACCAAGCCAGATTTTTCTGTATTCTCTGGCCAGGTATTTTTAGTAGCTTCTTAAGGTCTAAACTAGGCCCAGACGTTGCTGTGATACAGCAAGGCATGTGGCCCCAGTCTTTATACTGCACAGATTAATTTGTGATTACTATCTGTGTTTCCACTCAGTGTATTTTTTTCAGTGACTGACTGAATAACTTAATGCCTTTGCTTTGTGTTGGAGTAGTTCAAGAGGTATAAACCTTTGCCTGATGGAAACTGTCACCGCTCCACAAAAGGCATACCGTAACTTTTCATAGGGAATGAAAGCCTTGTAACTAAGGTACGTTTATGGTTCCATGCAAAGGTTTGTGTTAGAGTTTGTGAGGAAATTAAAGCTGTCTTACTCCAGCTCCATCGTGTTTCTAAAAGTAAGTTATTCTGTGCAGCAACTGAAGTAGTATCACACAATTTAGCTAACCAGGAAGAGATTTATGAATAGCAAATGCTGAAAGCAATGTATTTCAAGGAAATATACTGTGTAACTTATGAATGCATCTTAAATAATGGGCTAGCTGAGGAAATAGAAGTCTGCCTTAAGCAACTTGTGAGCAGGTAATAGTGTTAGCAACAAATAAATCAGTAATTTGTCCAACCACTGCAGAAAATTATTAGAGACACAGCAAGTGGCCAGTACTATGCTTTCAGCTTATAATTGTCTTAGTCACTAGACCGTCATAGTACTATTATACTTTTTTGTATGAATATTATACAATTATACCACTATATCACTATTAGACTTTAACAAGTACAGAGTGTGTTCTTCTGGTTCCAACTTCCTACTGAAACAAGCGTAATTCTGAATACTTTGTGCAACCAGCAGACCATGGAAGCAGAGACAGTGTAGACCCTCTTGTTCCAAATACAGGCTGTCTCTTTAATATGCTTATTGATGCAAATCCACAGGTCACAGTTAACTATAATATTTGCAGCCCATGTCAGTGATCCCACAATGATAGTGAAAGTGTTGAGAGCAAGCTGTAAGGTTATTGATACAACTGCACCTACGAAGATCTTGTAGTTCTGTATTATGATATTTTGTTTTTTAAAATATTGATGAAATTTGTAGTCCATTAGAAGGACTAATGTTAAGTCTAGTAACCGCGGTGGTGTTGGATCAAGGGTTGGACTTGATGATCTCGGAGGTCCTTTCCAACCCAGCCGATTCTATGATTCTATGATTCTATGATTCTATGATTCTATGATTCTATGATTCTATGATTCTATGGTATTTGGAATAAAAAGCAGAAGATACTTTTTTGACCCAGCTTTTCCCAATTACCACATTGCTCCGCTACAATCAACCTTAGCTTCCTAAAATCTACTCCTTTTTATGTTTCATTTGTCGACTTTTGATAACTGTAGAAGTGCACAGTTATGACCATAGTGCATACAGACATTTTGCTTGTTATATTGAGTGAATTGGAAAAAAAAAGAAGCCCTTTCCTACAAGAAGAATCAGAATAAAAATGAAATCAGTGAATTACCTCACAAGTTAAACACTGTGAGATATATCAGCTGCTCCTTCAGGGTCTTGCCACTTGTACAGCAAATTATACAGAAGATGGTAAGAGGGAGGAAGAAAACGATAAAGGTGGCCAAATGTATGCAGAGTGAAATAGCAAAATTAGAGGTAACCTTAAGGTGGAGGAAAATTCAGAAGACAGGCAAAGGACGTGTGTTTTCAAGCAAAATGCTTTTGGGTAAGAAGCTTTTGAACATTGAGTAAACACTGTTTTTTCCTGCTTTGTCCATGCCATAATGAAATTTTCCTTCTGCTGGGATCCAGCTGCAGGTTAGGAGGAACATCCGAGTTAGGCTAACTTTTCAAGTCAGGAGAGGTAACAGTAATGTCTCAGTATGCCCCATCCTTTTCTACCTTTTACCTCATTAGCAACCAAATCTGTTGGAGTGCACAGCTTAGGAGACCTTTTAACTTCTTAACATATCCAATGTCTTTCACGCAGATGTTTCACATTCTGAAACCATGCTAGAGAGAATTCTGAGAAATCTCCATCTGTTGTATGACATGCTGAACGCCATCAAGTATCTAAATTGCTTATCCAGTCTGACTTGCCAGTGAGATGACTGCAGAAAAGATGTGAAATTATGTGGGCTGAATTTTTCCTGCATTAATATTTCCACTGAATGCAGTTGCTTTTAGATGAACATGGGCCCATAGGATGGCAGAGGGTCCACTCCTCCTTGAATTCTTGTCTTCGCACTGCTGATGATCTTACTTCACACCGAGTAGTCCGGTAGCAGGTGGCTTTTCACCCTCAGGGAAAAGTTTTACAAGATGAACTGGAAGAGTTAAAAGGGGTGAGCCAGACTTCCCTGTATGTAAACAACTATTTTTCTTCGGAAGAAAACTGTCTCTTGATACTTGCTTGCCCATCAGGCTGGTAAAAGAAGACTCTGAGTCAGATCAAGGACTTTGGAGGGCTACTACTAGTAATCAGTAGTTACATAATTTCCCAACTAAGGAAACAGTGAGATACAGCTACCCTGTATCTTTGACTGGAGGGTAAGATGTTGTCTTGGCAAGGTGGTACCAAGCAGATGTTAATAGGGATGAGGCAGATGATTTGCTCTCTGAAAAATCACAGCAATGACACAATTTTAAACAGATTTTTGGTTGCCTAACTACAGGTAGACAGGTTAGAAAATGCTGTCCTGGGTATTGCCAAATTCTGCATATTAAAGACTATGTCATATACAAAAACATTCAAGATCTACTGCTATTACGCAGGTGATTTCCAGGAAACCCAAGGAAAAAAAAAAAAATGTACTCTTGTATCACACATTTCAATATGTCTTTTTCTTTCTTCCTCCAGCTGGGTAGTTGTCTCACACAAATGCCAAGAAATTAATTATAGTACATACTGTACCTGTAGCTTATGCATCTATTATTTGTTCAAATTTTTTCCGGCAGTAGATCATTTCGGGCAGGAATTGATTGCCAACTAGGAAAGGAGAGAAGGAAAAACAAAATAATGTCCCTTAGAGTGGGTGGTAATAGTAAGCAGAACAGTATTGGTCTGTGCAGGCAGCAAGATCTGGGTTTGGTGGTGTCACTGACATTTTCTTTGAACATGGCAAGGGAGAACTATTACAGCAGCCACAAGTCCAGCATGCAATTAGAGTTAGGTAAAGGGGTTGAGTAATCCTTCAATGGTTGTTGTTATATAACTTATAAAACTGTGCCCAGGGAACAGAGATGTAACTTAATCTTAGAGCAGCATTTCTTAACACTGTGACTGCCAGGGGTCATTTGCTATTTCCATTAAAAACCTTCTTTTTGTAGCTAGTTTAGGTCCCAGACACTTTAATTCACAGCAGGCTAAAGCTTGGCATAGGTGCTATTATTTCTCCACTTTGAGAGCTCAAATTAAGTAGATAACAATAAAAATATGATATAATTCTATTGTTATCATTAATTTAGACCCAAACAATTCAAAAAAGTGAAGTAAGCGTGATGTTTTAGACTTGTATTTTCTTGTGTTAACAGGAGTGCAATTCATATTTCATATATCATTAAGTCAGTTACTTTACTGAAAGCCTTTTCCTTTGTAGTCTACCTACTGCTCTGTTTATTATACATTTAATTTACATTCTATTAATTTATATTTAATCTGAAACTTTAGTTCTGGTTCTCAATACCTAATAAATTATTTTGCTTGATAAGACAAATTTTTTTCCTTTCTTGTTCTACTGAGTGTTTTCCATTCACATTATTTTGTTAGCAGTATTAGCCATTACTTTGCAACAAGATTTTTCAGTTTTAATTGACATCTACCTAGAGATGGTGCCACTCAATTGTAAAAATTCTAAAGTACCTGGAAAGACTTAATTTGAGTCCCAGCTGAATTTCTCTTTGTAATGCACTCTTCTTATAAATTAATTTTTACTTTATCATTTACATCTTTGGCATCTAGTGAACAGTAAAAACATGAACTTCCCAGAACTTGGCAATGTTGTGTAAAGCAACACATAACAGAAGATTTGTTTGATTAAAATCACATAATTGGATATACTAGATAACGACTTAATTCAGACAGATTACACTTGGCCTGTGGTCCTGAGCTAAGCTGCATTGTTACAGGGGAAATCAGTGGGGTGGTGTGCTCAACAACTCATCCCCGAAGGAAGGCTGCAACATTTTGTGGGCACACAACACACACCTCATAATAACAGATTTATCACAGTGAGGACTGGAGGCCAAATTTTCAACCTACCTCTACCCCTATTGCTAAGGGATGCTTCATGCTACTCTTCTCAAAATAGCCATAAACCTGGACATAGAAAATAAAGACCAAGGACATACCTCATTAACCCTATTTTTTTGCTAACCTATGGAAATGCAAGGAAAACACTTGTAAAATGTGGAAATGCAAAAATTCATCAGCCTACCACAAAGAAGTTAGACTTTTCTCCCAATCCTCAGCCAGTCTCATTGGGTTCAGCAGTACTTTTTCCAAGATAGGATTTGTAAAATAGAGTTTAGAATTGTATTAGCTGGGCTGCATTGGCTAATTTTGTATTGGGTTTTAGCTCTCATCTTTGAAAATTATAAAAATACTAAAACAAAATTAGCTTTGTAAACGTGACTACTGAATATCGCAGTATGCAGGGGGAGATTATGTGATGCTGGAGGGTCATCCAAAAATCAGATTATTGATGTTTAATGTTTATATGAATTGAATAAATTTATAAACGTTATCTTAACCAAGAAACATGTAAAGGATTACATTATGCAAATGTACTTCCATAATAGTATTGTATTGTATTATATCCTTCCATGCCTTTGGAAAACGTTTCATTAATTAGATCTTTCTTACTGTAATTATTTAACTGCTGTGCATGTTTACACCTAATATTTTCCAAATTTACAGGAAGAAATACAAAACAGGCATTCATAACATATGAAACAGACTTTGAGTGCCAGGTAGCAAATAGCAAGGGGAGGTAAAATGAAGAAAATTAGTCAAAACCGATTGTAATCATTTGGCACTAGGGAGCATTTAACTTGAGTTTTTTTGTTCTTGTTCCATGTATTATAACATTATTAGAGCTGACTTCATGGATCAAGTGTCACTAAGAAAGTCAAATGTCACTAAGAAACAGAATATTTTATTTAGCACCATAGGTTTTAAACCTGACAGAGAGTCAGGATTTATCAAGCACACTACAATTAATATTTTTGTTTTCTACATAGCCTAATCCATGCTAAAAAATTGAGAACATAGTCAGTGGTCTACTCAGTCTACCTTTATCTTTAACACTCTGCATGTATATTCAAACTACTGGCTGCCAAAAACAAGTCAGAGCTAGAATCTTGTTAACTTATTATTAAATGTTGATGGTTTGCAGTTATCAAACTATCCACAACAAAATTCAAGTTTGGTGGTGGTTTTGGTGCTATTTTTGGACTTTCAGTCACGGAAATGAAAAACTTTCATGAGTTTCTGTATCTACATTATTGACAAAAATTATCTGTGGTTATTCCATGTGTTTCATGGCTTTAATCAGGTGCACTCTATTATTTTGCTCAGCCACAGAAATAGCAACAGTATTTTCTTTAATATCTAGGACAATTTTGAAACTATTTTTTTAGGGGTAGCAAAAATCTTTTTTAAAGATTAAGAGTCTAAATTCAGCAGCATTCTAAATTACCTTCCTTTTGGTTTTCATTACCTATTCAATTCCTTGGATTTAAGATGCACTTAAAATATCAGAAAAAGGCCAAGATAGAACCTAGTTCTGAGATTTCCAAGTGACCGGATGGAATAACTAGAAATTTCACCAAAATACCTGTCCATTGCCCAACCACTTTTGCAGACTAGCTGTTGCCAATACTTATCCTAACTCAGATGAAATTCCATCTGAATTCTTTGAAGTCCTTTTGGAAAAGTAATTAAAAAGAATGACTTGTTAATCACTCATTAACTCACAGGTACTACTTGTAACCTTATATTGTCACTTAGAACTGTCAGTCAGGCTGTTTCCATTTTCCTTGGCATTAGTGTTTTGACATTTGGAATTTTCAGAACCCCAAATCAAGATCTAAATATGAATAACTGCTTTCTCTCTCCTGGTGAAACAGTCATGTAGTTTTTTCCATAATTGATTTTACAATGTTTAGACTTAAAACATTTTGTGTTCAGCCACTGTATGTCAGAGCTATCTTTGATTTTGCAATAGCAGAACAGCAAGGACTTTTGGGAGATGGACACAGCACAGAAGCAGGAGTAGTAAAGCCAGCATAGAATGGCCTTGGTCCACCTCTTCATGAGGAATTACTCAAAAAGAGAAAGCCATTATTATGAAGAGATGTAAGTTTTGAGAGCCCTTTCTTTTGCTTTGTTTTTAATAGATGTTATCTGATATCACTCAAATAAAAGAGGCAAGGGCAGGAAAAGAGGGTATAAGGATGAGTCATCAAGCAAACATTCCAACCTTCCTGTCGATCAGAAGAATTCCTCTGAAGTCAGCCACAGAGACCTTCGTCTGTATCAACAGCTCAAGAGAGAGCCAAGAGCACATGGAAAGGACCTGTAAATTGCAAATGGTTCCTTTTGAGACCTGTCAATACCTTCTTGCACAAAGTCCCTCATCGGTTCTGGGGAAGCTAAACATGGAAAGTATTCCACAACTGGTGACAGCAGTTGTTAGAGCCAGCATCTTTTGTATGAAAGAGTGAAGAGAGCAAGAATGCTGAGCAGATGTGACACTTGTTTCCAAAACATGTGAAGTTATAGAGAAAGCATGTGAGGTCTTATATTTAGCCTTTTTCATAATACAAGAAAGATGGTGTTCTGATGAAATTGAAGGGCAGCAGATGTCAAACAAAAGAAAATGCTCTCAGATATCCTGATTAACTTGAGGAACTCAATGACACTAGGCATCACTGAGGTCATCAGCTTAAACCCAGGTAAATTAGAAAAAAAAGTGAAAACCCTGGTAGCTACCCTCATGTCTAGCTCCAAGGATTTCCCATTCTGAGGGTGCATCTGTTTCAATTGCTATTTGACAGCAAATTGTTTAAGAAGTTTCTCGTAATATAAGCAAAGCAAGGTCATGCTTGCAGAATGGGACCTTGAATTACGATTAAAAACTCACTTTAAAAATTACAATAAAAATGGCAAAACTATCTGTAACAACTGGTTTTAGCACTTTGCTATTGAACATTCCTTGGGGATTGCTGTTGTAAATTTTATTCTGATTTCCTAGGGCAGTCTTTATGTTCCTGTTGTTGGACTTCAGGTAGAGGAGGAATTCTTCTGTTGCCCCTTACGTGAGCCTAGATTAACAGGCTCACTAACTGCACAGACATTTGCTAAAAATTTAAGAAAAACAAGAGCTGAAATCTATGTTTAATGTTCCAGCTGTCTGCAGATTGAAGAAAAAAGTAAAAATTCAAATGAGCTCACCAAAAATAATGAAGTTTGGCTGAAAACCATCTGGGCAAGAACAGAATTTAAAATCTGGAGTTACTCTTAGTACTGAATCTGATTCCAGAAAGACTTTAGTATGATTCCAGGAAAAATCCAATTTCCCTGCTGTTGTTTTCTCAGGGAACTGCTTTATAAAACCAGTTGTACCCATGCCATCCCTTCCAGAAAATGGTTTGAAGTGAATATAAATAAGGATAAGATTCTGACCAGCATTTTGCCATTTGAATGTCCTGATAATTGGTGCAGGCCTAATGAATACAGCAAACAATAAATGTCCCCTACAACTGTATTTCCTAATCTAAAACCTCATACCAGTGGAAATGGAAGCCAGTACTATTGCCTATAATCTATATAACACCCCACTGCAAAATGGAACAACAGAGGGTATGCTCAGTCAAAACAAGGCCTCCAGTTCACAATGAGTAGGCACTACCCTAAGATTAAGTACATGTTTCTTTGAGATCCTGTTTACTGCTGAAACTTCCCATTGGATCCTCTCCCATTGCAAAAGGGTAGCACAGATCTGTCCAAAGCAGGTGACACTGAACAATACCAGAACAGACGCAGGAGGAGCAAAGGTGCTGACTTATCTGAAATATTTGGCATTGGTCTGAAATGAAGGATATATATTACCAAACAGTTGAGTTTGTGTAGTATATCTGGATTTATGTACCAGAATAACTTGGCAAAGCTGAATGCCAAATCCACAATGTACTGAAAACTTATGGATACATCTGAGGAATTTAAAAGCATACTGAGTGTAGAAACCCAGGTTTACCTAAGCAGAAGAGTAAGTTCTTTGTAAAGCAGTTGATGCAACAGATTTTCTGTCAAGTAAATCCCTTACTTAATACAGAAGAACAGACTGGACTCAAGAAAATCCCATTAATTTGATAAAGAACTAATTTTTGATATCCACAGTACACAAAACTGCAATGAAATATCCACTAATAAGTGCAAATCATTACATTGTTCAGAAGAAATGACAGGGTGACATGAAGAGTTCCAATAAATTGTGAGAAGGTTAGCAGACATGAAAGTGTATTAAACAGGAAAGCAAGAAAAGATGAAGGGAATAGTCCTCTTTTTAATGGTATGATCTCATAGCCAGAGGAGAAGTGTATAAAACTTCCAGTAATAACAATGAAAAAAAAATGTTTGTGAAAAATCATTTGACATGTTGTAGGTCAAATGACAAAGCCAGCTAAGAGCAGAGGAAAAGAAATGCCTGACCTGTGACAATAAAAGAATGTTGTTACAGTTTGTAAAGCAAGAACAAATAAGGGGTGGAATAAATTAGACATACAGTGCGGGAAAGAAACCCCATACAGGAAATGGCTTTGAAATATGGAAGTATTGTGACTGTCACCAAGTCAAAGAAACAGTGATACGGAGTAGTTGCACAGCCAGGGCAACAGCGCTAGTTGTCTTCCTGAAAGAACTTTCAGATACAAGCTGAAGAATTAATTTTATTCCAAGCTCAATTAATGCCTAGTACAACATAAAAGACTACGGAGAAGAAGCCCTTTGATAAATCACCAGGGCATGTTGTTTGTAGGTTAGACCGTATGCTTACACAAAGGAAAAACATTGCCCAGAACTATTTAAATTGCTACCATTACATCAGCCCCGAATTATAAAAATAGTAGAGAACCTTTTGCAGATAAAGTCATTCTTAATTCAGTAGAAGGAAATGGATTGCACAAAAACATTATTGCAACAAAAAACAGGCTTTTATTGCACCCCCAAGGTCTCAGGATATTAGCAGTGGCTTAGTGAATGCAATCACAGAACAAAAATGCAAACAATACATTTTCCAGGAAGAATCCCATTTACTTGGCTACCAAATTTGGAGATGACCTTGGAGCAAGAGCTGGAAAATTGAAAATAAATAAATGAAAAGGAAACCTAATTATTAAAAGGAAAATACATGAAAATATGCAACTTATTAGAACCATTGAAAAAAACCAGAGTATCACAAAATGGTCACAAAGCATGAGAACAAGAAGGTTGCTTTTGACAAATATATTTCAACATTTTAGAGAAAGAGATACTGCTTTAGAGAAAGAAGCGGTGATGAAACAAAAATCAAATAATGCTACATTTTAATACAATAAAGAGAGATTTTATCAGTGATTTTTGGACATTTTGCACAGAAAAATGAAACTCTCAGCTTCTTTAAAATGAAGATCTACACAGATTGTGTTATTGTCTTTGAGAAAGATGGGGAAAAAAATCAAAGGAATTGACAAGTTTCTGAGCTCTACTGATGAACATTATCAGTAGAGATAAAGAGACCAACAGTGAGCCATTTTCAAGAAAACTGGTTTTTGTATCCACTTTATATCTCTTCGTTTCATAAAATGCATGACATTTTAAACATTATTTACATTTTTCCTTTAATAATTTTCATAATTTTTAGTACATTAAACTACTTATTGAAAGGGCAGTTTTCATTTTGGAAAAATAATTTTTGCCTGGAAAAAAATTGCAAAACAATTTTGAAGCTAATTTCAGGAGTTCTGTAGACAAATACTTCATACGATGTTACAGGGAAGTAAAATGGGTCATCGAAGCAGTAAGAAATTGGGGACAACTTTAAAACTGCTAAGCACGCAAACAAGAGGAGTGTTCTGTTCCCAAAATACCACTCTGTTCACAAAGTTCAATAAGTCAAATCATCACACTGTGATTACTTCCTCTGCCACCTCTTGTCTGCATTGTCATCATGGATTATGTGGTCTGAGACAGGATTTGATCCTTATGAAGTTCTATCACACATCTTAGGTGCAATCTAAACCCACCAATCAATATAAAAGAGGGATAAAAACACCTTTTAATGTGTTTGACATAATTTAAGTATGCTAAATGTCAGATAATCGAAGACAAACATTGAAATAATATATTTCCAGTGGCTAGCATTGTATTGCAGTTGTCCTCATAACAAATTTCTAAAATCCCTGTGAAATATGTAGAAAACAAGTAAAGAATTCAGTGTAAACGCTTTCATTTGTGAAAAGCTGTGTTTCTCATAACTGGCATTTCAGAGGAATAACACCAGACACCTACCCATGAAGAGGGAGTTCTCCAGGACTTACCAAGGCAGCTGGGAAGAAGCAGCTTTTAGAGCAGGACGGGCTTCCGGACAGCAAGAGGTAAAAAGCTGGCTGCTCTTCTCTTCATTGACAGTGACAGAACAGAAAATAGCCAAAAGCTATTGAAAATGCTTATGTTAACACACAGGAAACCTTGAGAGTTTTTTTGTAGTCTAATCTTTGTCTGAAGGATAATTCCATTTGCTTTGTCATTTTGGCTTCTCCGCCAAGTTTTTCTGAAGCCAGTCCAGAAAAGACGGGGAAGTTCACAACTAGTACTGCTAACTGTATTTCTTGAAGATGAAAGATAAAAAAAAGAGCAAAGTTCTGTCATCAATAAAGGCCTTTTTATTATAGACTTGTTTATTTGTTCCACTGGAGCTACTCAGTGTGGCCAAGGCTCATTGTCATTAAAAAAAGAAAAAAAAAGTAAATGAGAAATTAAAAAAAGGACTCCTACTGAAAGAAAATAATATTTTTCCCTCTCAGCAGGTGATTTTCTCTGAGGTCAGACTGGTCTGTGGAACTTTTTGTTTTTCCCAGAGTATTGTGATCTGTTTCCTGTTGATAGGAAATGTTAACTTCTGTGGCAGGAATATTGCTTGCTTTTGAAATTGTGACATAACTAGTGCCCTGAATCAGATTTTGTTTGAATTGGTGAAAATCTGGCATAATCCCAGACATAAAAGGCTAGGGAAAAAAAATTACAGAGAAAAATGTGTTTGGTACAATTTGGAATTCTCACCTCATTGTTTTTTACTTTTGTGTAGTAGTTATGCCATGTGCAGTATTCTGAGATATGTCAGGAGCCAACAGTACTTTTTCAAGAGCAAATGGTATTTCTAAAATCATGCATAGAGTCTTAGTTTAGTAATTTTGATGATAATTTTAGAATTTTAGTAATTTTAGTAATTTTAGAGAGGCTCTAAAATACTTACCATCTCCATAAAATAAACGCATATTTAAAATAAAGGTATTACAAAAACGAGTAAGTAACAATGTTCAAATAAAAGGAACAAAATACTAGCAATGGATTTATAAGGACTTAATAATGTGTAGCATAGGAAGACAACGGTTTTTCAGAGCCTGCCAACTACTCTCTGTCCTTGATGTTTGTGTGACCAGCAACATTTGTAAGATAAGCTACAGTCTCATTCTTAAAGCCTTTTAGTGGGAATGTGTAAAGAAAATTTCTCAGGTGTTCCAGCCACATAGTGCTCTGAAAAGATCTTTCCTGACAGTCTCGAAACACAAAGGTATGTATGAGATAATGGGATAGCTGCTGGATTTTGTGGTTTGTTTGGTTTAAGTCTCTTTACTGCACATGCCCATTTTGCAGTGTGCAAAGCCAGAAGCAGACAATAGAGGGTTACTCTACTCCACAGAAACACAAAGGAAAGGTCCCAGGTGCTAAAATGGGTATAATGGAAATTAGAAACATTCTCATTCCCAGATGTGGTACTTTCTGTAGCAGAGGTGGCATCTCCCCCAGATCAATTGTAAAAACAAGGCCACACTCTTTAGGCTGCTGCACCTGGTGGTCATATATTTCCTTCCACACAACATGCTGGTCATTACTTTCGTTCTACACAGTCACACTTTTCATTACACACTGCAACATTTTTCCAGGGTGGCTAGGCCAGGTGTTATTTGAGACACATTATCATACATTTCAGACTAATACATGTTTGATGTATTTTTATTTAGTCATTGGAAGATAGCAATAAAGATAAGTACTTTGAAAGACATGTTTTTACTGTGAAAATAAAAGATATCCCATGCATGGGAAAAAGCATGTTCAAAACTTTGCCTGGTACTTTCTACACTTCCTTGAAGTCCCCTCTCAGATGTTTTTTTCCCTTCCCTGAGCATCCTTGGAGGCCCCTCTTCTCTCTTTGTCCTTCCAGTAAGCAAGGTAACTTTTCTCCCAAAGTTCCCAGCAGCTGACTTATTTTTTGGCACAATTCCTGCCACTGATTTCACTTGACAGCTGTGTAGACATAATGGGCATGCCTCAAGTGAATTTAAACTTGTAATGGTTCCTGAAGCACCTGGGGCTTAATCAGTTCCCTATTTGAACCCCTCAAGAGGACAGACCACATTATTTAATCATGTCAAGATGTCCAAGATTCTCAACCTAAGACTAGACCAACCTTGTGAGTGGAGCTCTCCTGAAAAAGGTAGACAGTTCCCTGTGCAAGGCAAGCTCAGACAAACCCCTAGGAACTTATCACCACAACCATTGATTTCTTTGGAGTGTAAAAAACACTTTTCTCCTGTTTCTGTACAGTTCTCAAAATCCAGCTATCTTTATGAGGGGTTTTTTTTGTGTTTTTGTTTTGTTTTGTTTTGTTTTTTAAATACTGGAGCAGCCCTTCCCTGGTTCTTCCTAACTCAAAGGGGGTTTTATATTTAAATGCCAATGTAAACATATCTGAGATCAGGTTATTTTGTTGTTGTTGTTGTTGCTGTTGTAATTAGCTGGCTTATTTCATTTTGTCTATAACCCCTATCCAACCTGCTTCTGTCTCAACTGTGCTCACTAGTCAGATGCTTACTGTTAGTGGAGTCTTCTAGGCCAAACACAATCAGAGGTGTGCAAGGTCATGTTTAATATGCTTGCCCTGGTTTGTTCTCATTACCCAAAAAAAGGAGTTCAGGACAACTGACCTATCAGTCAACCCAATAGGAATTGGCTACATATTTCTGCTTCAGCTCCCGATCTGAATTTCACCATGTTAAATATATTGTGCTCATGTTTTTTGCCGAGGACACGTTAAGTTGCTCTCCAAAGTTCCAAGCTACTGTTGTATTAGATTGTTCGAAACTACATAATATTCATAATTACAGATACTTCTGGGTTTTATACATATTTAATACAAATAGAACAAAGAAAGAGTGGAAATGCACCTATGTAGAGTTCACAGCCATTACACCAGAGGTACGTTTGAGCACAATTTCTCCAGAAAAAACTGTTGATCAGTGAGGAGTGTGCTTCCTTTACGAATTCTTTGATGTTTCATTGCACAGTCTGGCTGTATGATGCAGAATGCAATTCAGTTTAAATCCTAACACCAAGTCCTATTGTCTTCCGTGAAACAGGTGATTCTTTTTTTGCAAAAAAACATTCCTCAAATACAAAAGACATCAGTAGAAAACACAAGCAACTTAAGCATTTATGTGGCAGTCATGCATATTCAGTATGTATACACAAGATATCATGCATGTCTTCTGAGAGAGACAGATTACACTTTCTGCTTAAAAATAACCCCTCTGGAACTTTTGAGATGCCTGAATGTTACAAAGTGTTGCTATTTTCTGGTGAGCAAGGGAAAGTAATAAATGGATGCAATGCCCTTCTCCTAACTGTTGATCCCATTTATTTTGTGCACAAGGTAGAAGAAAACCAGTTTTCAGAAAATGATAACAGCTCTGAAATAGAGTTCAACTGCAAGTTGTGCTTACTGGCTGAAAAGAGTTTTCGGTCCTTTTGGTACAATAATAATAGTCAAGGTTAAGGAACCATTTTTCTCCCTCCTAAATATGTCGTAGCACCAGCATGATTTTAACAAGACAGCTCTTCGTTTTTATTTCTTTCACTCATTCCTTGCATTTGTTGCCAAGAGCAACACAAAGAATGCACCAGGGTGTCATAATAATCCTCCATTAAATCCCTAGTATTTGAATTTTAATGCTATAATTCAACAGCTGACAAAAGCCCATTGAGCAGGTCTAAGGAGAGGAAAAGAGCTGGTCCCATTTTCTCAGGGGGTGATGCTATAGCAACATGGAATGAATTTGGGGTCAGGGAACAAGCTGTCTCCAAGCTTTGTTTGCATTTCCTGGCTAAAAGTAGAATCTGGTGTTATAAATTTTACCAAAATAAGTGGTTATTTGGAGCTGCAGGAAGATCGTTCACTCTGTAAAAATGTGTGCCTTGTAAAAAAAAGTGGAGACAACAAAACCAGCAGCCAGCAAGACAACAAACTAACAGACAATTTTAGAAAGTGCCAGTCTAAGAATTATTTCACAGTCCCTCTTCCTTCTCATGTTTCCCTACCTCTCAGCACAAGCCCTGCACCAGAACTTGAGATGATGTAACACACTAAGTCCATTTTAAAGGAATAGCACAAAGACAGCAAAGTCAATAACAGTGGAACACAGACCTCTTATAATCATCAAAGACCTCAGAAAAGTCTGGTATGTCATTTGTTATGCTTAGCTGTCCCCACACTGAAGGCTTTTGTGCTCTGGGGAATGTTGTTTGGTGGAGACAAATGGATACACCTGGAAGACAATTGTCCATTGTGCCAAACACTGCTCATTGGGTGATGCACAGCCCCCTTCCCTGCTGCCCTCCCCTCCCAGAGCACTCCTCTTCACTCAGGGCTGAAATCACCATGCAGCTGTCAGATTTGGGTTTAGTGGGGATTAGTGCTCAGGGTGTCTATAGGTAATACAGAACATTGGCAATTTCTGTGTTTTTCACTGTACTGTGGAGCATATTTTAAAGAAGAAGGATGATGAATTCTTGTTCACTTTTATAATAATCAAAGATTCATTAAATAATAGCGATACAATGAGATATAAAAGATTAGAAATAACAAGATATGCAATTCTCTGTGTGGACGTACAGATTTTGCCACTGAAGAAAAATATCAATGTTATATTTTGTTTGAGATCATTGAACTTCTTTCTCTATTTTTCCACTTTGAAATCCACAACTGATCACCTGTAGCCAGCCTGCTCCCTGGCTGCTCCACCGCCAGAGCGGGCAGAAGGATGTCACAGTTTTTGACTTCTTGTTTGGGCTGTGCGATCAGGAACACATCAGCACAGGGAGCATGGCTGTTAACAGCCAGCAGTCTGATGTAAGGTGGGTGCAGCGTGTTTGCTAGGTGAGGTGATGTAGCTGGGACGAAGGAGGAACTGCTGTGACTGTGGGGTTGAGAAGTGAGATAGATGGTTCTGAGGCCTTGAGAGGCATTTGTATAGGACAGATGAATAGGGAACTGGCACAGCAACAGCCTCTCTTTCAACTGGTATGTCTATTAGTTGCTTGGTCCTGCAGGTGTTGGTAGTGGAGTACAAGGCAACTGAAGTAGAGCAGGGTGCCTGCACATCTTGCTGACAAAGGTTTGGTGAACAGTAAGAGGTTTAGGAAGCCTTCTTCCTTCCACTCTCCTCCTCCAGACCCCAATAGCAAAAACTTTCTGCAAGAAAACCGCAGCTACGTAACATCTCCCTGTGCAATTTCCAATCATTCCTCCTGCATGCCTCTACATGGGGGAAGCTGCTGAGGAGTCAGTGAACCACTCCTCTCTTCAGCATAGCTCTGTGACAGAAGAGAAGCTCCCTGATTTTGTTTGTTAATAAATTCAATACAACAACTTGTTGTTTTTTCAATCCTGAATCTCAAATTTATACAGGCCAAAAATTGCATTACAGCTGCTACACGTAATGCATGTGATGATTGTTGCTAGGCTGTCCACATACTGTTTTTTGGAAGTGGTACATCCATTTCTGATCTGCATAGTGCATGCATCCATTTTCTGTTCACTATTATACCAATATCATTAAGCTGCTTATTCACAGTCCTTTAAAAACAGAGCACCTTGTGCCTGCATTTTCTTTCTCATGTTTTTGAATTGCTTTCTAGTTCAGTTTTGCTTTATCTAAGATGAACCGATTTTATGAAAATTCCACTCTTTCACCCTATAGAGAGCCATTTTTCAATAGAAAAGCTGTGAGCACTGGAGCCCCACTCCAAAAGAGTTCAGCTCACTTGACTTCAGGGTCTTTAGAGCAGGAATGATTCCTGTCAGCCTGCTAGATCTCAAAGGGAAGCAGTTCATGTGCAAACGGCTTTCCATCATTATCCTGGGAAGAATCCCACTGGGACAATGGAGAGTAGCCATAGGAGAAAATTTTTGCAGTAATGGCATGTCATTCCCTTGACCCTCCACTAAAATGTTCATTTCTGTTATAGATCAGGCAAGAAATATGACATTTTATTGTCTGAGATTTCCAGGCAAGCATTCCTCAATAGGGTGCAGTACTTATTGGGTAATACTCTACAGTCCCATTCTAGAGAAAACAAGAAACTCTGCTGTCATAACTTTAAGCCTGGCAAGCT
Source organism: Oxyruncus cristatus (assembly GCA_013399855.1). Classification (NCBI taxonomy): domain Eukaryota; kingdom Metazoa; phylum Chordata; class Aves; order Passeriformes; family Cotingidae; genus Oxyruncus; species Oxyruncus cristatus. The sequence goes on along the minus strand of VXAY01003849.1, from coordinate 1,843,111 downwards.
ATAAATTGTGAAGATCCTTTGTTAAATATTTTTTATTTAGTGCCCTTTGTGTGACTGAACTAATTTACATACAGAGCTTATTGGATTTATGTATTAGCCGCACAGATTCTGATTATTCCCGTCAATGAAGAACAGAGGCAGAGTTTTGAAAGGTTTGCCAATGTTTTGGAACACCTTTTCTGTTCTGGAATTGGAGATCCAGTGGATAAAATTAAAATCTCACAGCTTGAATTAGCACTCTACTGACTTTTGCTGTAAATACCCTTTCACGATATAAATGCTACCTCAATGTTACCAAATTGATGGCCTCCTCTGGCAGTAAAGTTTATAGGTATGCACAACTGGCACTGCTTGGGATTTGCAATTCTTCACTGAACAGCATTTCACCATACAAGTGCATATGCTGCTCTACTGGTCTAGGTTCACATCAAGGTGCTTGGAGGAACAGTGTGCTCAGGCCTCCAGCAAGCCAAACACATACATGCAAACATTTATTGAAAATCACAGTAATCAACCCTTAGAAGCTGTTTGAAGACTTCTTTAGTTTACAACAGTGCTGTTGGCAATAGGTCTTAGAACCAGCAAAATAAATGGCTTCAGTATAAATGAGATATACATGTGCTGGAGAAGGAAAGCTGACACTGAAACAGAAAGGGCGAAGATGAATCAACACTGAAAACAGCTCACTGCATTTATGATGCTGGGTATGTCTATGCTGGTTTTGCACACTCTGCTGTGGGTTTGTTATGGACAGACATGCATCAGTCTCAGTTGAAAGGCACTTAATTTCAGCAGTAAAGATTAGGCTGGTGCTGAGCTGTAGCTTCTGAGCTGAGCTCTGAAACTGTAGTGGCTGTATTTTAAATATCTCCTCCTCCATTGTGTGTAAGGTACAGTCTTTCAGAAGGTAGGTCTGCTAATCCCTGTCTGTGGAAGTCCCTTGCTAGCTTGGTGCAAATCCTGTGTATCAGTCTTGGTTCTGTTTCAGATCTGCTCAGTTTTGTTCAACAGACATTAGACTTCTTTACATTTTTTGAAGGGCAGCAAGTGATACTCTCAGCAGATTTGGCTAAGCAGTCTTTGACTGCCTTTATGATGAGTTTATCTCTTCCCAAAGGCTTTTTTGAAAGACATAACGTCTTTAGGATAAAACAGGTCTTAGGAAAGGCAGTTGAAGTTATACATATAAATAATTTGAAGTCCAGAATGAAGTCGTCATTGAAATTCACAGCTAAGGGCTCTTGCAATCTACCTAAGTGTCTTCCTTCAAGTTTACCATGATACACTAGGCATAGTTACCAGAGAAAGGAATCCTTGTGCTAGCAAATGTCAACCAGAATCAAATCTGTGATCACAAGTACAGATCACAAATCTGTGATCACAAGAAAGCCTTGGCTTTCTCCTCTTTATTGCCTATTTCCATGACAAGCTGAATGACTTCTTTGGGCAGAGAAGAGGGAAAATCTAGCTGGGATGTAGAAAGAGACCTTCTCACGCTGAAGGTGCTGCTGAAGCATGGGGGTGTTCTCAAAGAAAGACTATTCTCCTTGTAAATTCATGTGAGAGAGGCTCTATACCTCTTTCCTAGGAAGAAATCCAGCCTAATCTAACTGATGAAGAGAAGAAAGTATCATAATACCTTTCTGAATTAGTGAAAGTAAGGAAGATTAGAGGCAGGACATTTAGCTGGTGGCACATAATTTTAAAACCTGTGGTACTACCTTCCTAAGGAAATCTGACCTACTCTTTTAACAAGCGGACTAGCTGAGGTAAGTCCATAGTGAGAGTGATTCAGGGTCTTTTAAAAATGCTGAAGGCGAAAAAAATTTAAATTCATGGTCATTTAGCTTCTAGAACAGAAAATAGAGAGGATAAATGATAAAATCTTTGAATAACTTACAAGTTACTGCAGAGAGGAAAGGGATATTCCCTTCTCCATGCCATGGCAAGGCTGAAAAAAAATCTGTGACTTCAAAAGCATAAAGGTGGTCCATACTGAAGATACACTGAATATCCTTACAGAAGGGGTAATGAGGGACTGAGACAGATTATCTGAGAAGTATTAGGAATCTCCATTAGTGGAGGTCTTAAACACTTAAACACTTGCCAAGGTTGGACTGAGGCACACCAGATCCTTACTTGAGGCATGGGGTGAAACAAATGAGTTCTCTTCCTGAGCTTTTGTGGTGGTGTGTGATTTTTTTAACCTCATCATTGAATGGGTGCTTATGTGGTATGCGTTGTTCAACAGCAGGCATATGGCTTCAAGTACCTCATGACTATACCTCAAACAGCCGAGCCTTCCCCTAATAATTCTCACCAGAGCTATTCTTCCATTTTAACTCAGTTCCTCCTCGGTAAGGAGCAACTGTGTCACTGTACTTTCAGCATCTTTGTGGTTAATTAAATTTTGCATTTCAGGAATGAATTTGGGTCCTCCCTGTAACCTGTGGATGTGAAACACATAATCCTGATTCATTTTTCCAATCCATCAGAGACCATTTTTCAGGTATGGTATTCATTTTTCAGGTGGTATCAAAGGATACCACAACAGTGTATAAGACATCACAAGAGAAAAGAAACATATTATTTCATTTTTTTTACAGGTTGTTTGGAATTTGTTGGTGGCAACTGTGGCCAGTTAAGCACAATCTCCTGATGTTACTTATCTCTAAAAGGAAAGGAAAGCTATTTCCCATGATTAAATGAACAGATGTGAGTTGTACCCTAGAAACTGAATGTCAGATCAAACAAGTACTTCTAGAGAATGAACAGTACAAAAATTAAATTAAGAACAACTTCAATGACATTTCTGGTTTTAAAAAGTTAGGATTTTTTTTTTTTACCCTTTTCTCAGAAGCAATAAGTTTATTTCTTGACAGTAATTTTCTGTGAGGAAGATAGGAAGTTATTGCAGTATTGAAATTATGAAATGTTTTGCTCTGTGTTTGGATGAGTGCATGCATCCGTGTGAATGAAAGCTGATTTGGTGTTCTGTCTGTGTACTGAAAAGGGTAAACATGGATTCAAGACATGCTTAGCAATGGCTACTTCAGTGTGAGCACAGAAAGTGCTCACACTTTTCCATCTTGGAAATCCTGGACCAGAATATATGTATGCATGCACTGCACAGATGGCTAACATATGCAATCAGGAATGTTTTTGGTGCATCAGACTAGATGCAAAGATTAACTCCTGTGAGTATGTGCAGTGAGCCCAGGGAGTCTGTAGAGTCAGCTTGCATCAGTAGTCCAGGGATAGGTCCAAGACGTCTGGATGTACAGCAACCCATCGATAGCTACTGCTGTTGTCTGGCCTGGCATTGCTTGTGCATGCACAACCTTTCACTTTTGCTTTAGTAAACTGCCTTATCTCAATGTACAAGTTGTTTTCCAACTTATTTTCTCTCCCCTGTCAAGGAGCTTGGTGGGAACCTGTCATCCAGCCAAGGTCAACCCACCACATCAGATAAATCATGTGTTCTTAAGTTTTCTTTGGATCATCATTTTAGATATCAATTAACAGTTTTCAAAGAAAAATGGTCAGAATAAACTTTCTCACTTTAAATGGTGAGCATGCCTTGGAAACTCCAGGCCTTAAAGTGACAAGGAAAAATATAGCGTTGTCAGCTGAAAATGACCATCTTTAACTTCTTAATTTGTAAAAACAGTTCCCATTCACCTCACTTGTCTAGATTCAAAAATAGAACTGAGGTCTTGCCCTTCATGTAGCTCATCTGCATTTGTAGAAGAACTACAGGAGCATAATCAACATCCTACTTAAATTCAGTAGTAAAAGTAGCTTGCTTTGTTTTATATTGAGAAAGTCATTGTGAGAGTACAAACAAGAGAGTGAACCTGCCAGAAATTCAGGACAGTCTGTTGCTATGATGTTGGAGTCTTTAAAGCCAGGTGATATATTTTCCCTCAGCTTGGTCAATCCAAATATCAGATTTTAGGAAGTCTTCCTATTTTAGTTTTTCAGCTGCTGTCCAAGATTTACATGTTTATCCTTATATAGAGACAGGTAGACCAATCATCTCCTGAAATAAAATTATGAAAGAAATAGTCGTGCCAAGTCAGATTCCAAGGTTTAAGGTTTCTGTGGGGCTTTTTTGTTTTGGATTTTAATAAATTATTTTCACGCACCAGAGAATCAGCCACACACAAGAGCTGTACTCTGCAGCTGGATCTGCTTCCAAGTCTGAATCTGAAGGTGGGATATTGGGACTTTGGATATTTTTAGCCACAAAATATGTGAACTACAAAAGTATGTAAACTACGCACATATATTTGACTGTTCTTTTCAAAGGAATTCTCTTCATTGCAGTAAAAAAAATACTGCCCACAGAAAGTTGGCAAAGCAGTAGCCCATGTCCCAGTAGCTGCCTATGAAATATTTCTGACTGCTCTGCATGCTAAAATGTGTGACTTTATAAATAATGTTGAAATATCTGAATCTCGTTTTAAAAAAAAAGAGATTTAAAAACATTAATTTATTACCCCCAAAGCAGATGCAGTATGGACAATAAATACTGTGCTAATAAACTGGCCATTCCCTAAATGCTTTTCTCATCTACTGCTTTAAAAATGCAAGCAGAGCGGTCCCAGTAAGGTCAAACTGGACCATTCACTAATCAAAGTAGTACTTTGGAGAGTGTGCTTGATGCAATGCGGTGCTTATTCATGACTGATTTCACACCTAGCTATGCGCATAGGTCTAGATTCAGGAAAGCACTTAGATGAACACACAAGTGTCTCTTCATGACAGTGTATAAATATATATTGTGTTTTAGCTAAGTATCTGTGTCTGTTTTTTCCTGTTAGCTAAATCTAAATGCTACTTTGCTTAACATGTAAGCTGTTTGAATGATTCTTGAAAGCATGCTTAGTTCTCTTAAACATGGAGACCACAAGGACAATTCAGGCTGTTTGAGTATAGTCCAGAATAATCAACTTTAAAAGGTACTTCAATAAAATGGAATTTTAAGGTATGCTTAAAGCTAATACTGTTCTTATTTTTCTTTCTTAAGATAAAATTATTGCTTTATTAAAATAACTACACATACAACTAGTAGAATTTTTTGTTACTTTAGTATCTTTCAATTGATGATCTACAAATATGTTTTAAAGGTGTGTGAATTAAGCTACAAAATATTCCTCTGAAAGGCATAGCTACTTACTCTGCAATCTTAATATTCTTAACAAGGAGTACATTTAATTTCCCTTCTTTTTGAAGAACTTTAGTGATTCAATCTGCATTTTCTCAAATTAGTTATTTGAAAATATTTTCCCTTTGCTCTGAACTGCATGAACTTGCTTCATCACACCGCTTGATAGCCTTGGTCTTAAATTCAACTACTTCCTAAATTAAATGGTTAGCTTCAATCCTATGGTATTTTGTACCTCAATGGAATGCCTGCCCATCATATGCAATGGTCAGCTGTGAATACTCATCCGACGTTGGAAGTCGCCCACAAGATGCTTATTCCTGGTGGAGAAAAACCTCTGAAGAAAAGCATAACTGAAGAAAAAGACAGCTTTGAAATGCAGCTGAACTACTGGGCAACAAATAATTTCTTACCTCAGAGACTATTTTTCATATTACAAGAGTATTATGTTTATTCAATTTATTAACAATGTTATTAGAAGAAAATCTTACTTTATATGTAACCTGCGGTTTAAATCAGTGTCAATTGCTTTTGTGTTCACTGAATATAATTCTTTTGCTTATTAGCTCTTTGTAGTTAAGATTTATAGCTATTCCTCACTTTGTATCTTCCCTTTCCCTAATAGGGTAAGTTTTATCACAATTTACCCAATTATAGACACTTCCCTGCATGTACCTCCCTTGAATCCTCCCAAATTCCAAGCATTCCATGCCCTACCAGATAAAAGCTAGCCTTCCCCATTCAATAAAGGCCCATTTTGTGCATTAGATCCATTTTGTCTTCACCTGTATGTGATTTTCATGCAAAGTGGATCTTTCCATGGTCTATCAATAAGGGGGTGTCACAGCTTCGCCCCCTATAATCCTCCAAGGTTTTTGTTACTCACCTCTTCTCCCCTGCAGCTCAGCAGTTGTATGTCACCATTTGTACAAATTTACTTATCAATTCTGAGTCAACAGGTCTGTTTAAAAAAATGTCTCCATTTTACTTCTCCAGCTTCTTTTTTTCCCAAACTTTTCATCCTGAATGGCTTCAGGTCAACTCAGGTGTAATCTGCTAAAACCTATCTTTTTTATCTTACCTCTAAAACCCTTTCTGCTCACATTTTCAATGGCTACCAAGAACACCCTTCTCCTTGTAATCCAAACAGACAATCTCTGATTCTTCTTTTGATTTCCATGCTCAGAATCTAACTATAAGTAAATAGTCAGACACACATAAATTATTTTGTCTATTTCTTCAAAGGGTAAAAATATTATCTATTGAAATTCATGATTTTACATAACTCTGTTCTGCTTATATTTTGAAAGTGTCTCCTTTACTCTTGAGATTAATTTAATATCTCACTTTTAAGTAAAATTGCTCATAAAATTCTCTTTTTATGTCATCTTTAGAAAAATTTTGCTACAACAGCAATTGTAATAATGATAGCAATAATAATGCCATCATTATATAATAATTCCAAACCCTTCTTATAATTCCTTTTCTTCCTCACACATTTCCTATATTTTTATTGTTGTTGTTGTTGTCGTTATTATTGTTTTTATTATTATTATTATTAATGTAATAAGTATTTGGAAATAAAAAGTCTTGAAGTTTCAGGTCATATATGCTTTCTTTCTCTTTGTTCAGAAAAGTTCTGGTAATATGTGCACATGTGAAAATACAAAAAATATATGAAACTCCAGGTTTCAGTGGTCAGCATCTTTCTTTGGAGCTGACTCTATGCCATGAAGATCTGTCCTTGCTGTGGAAACAGTTCTGTTAACTTCATAATGCTTCTTTGTTTTGGAGGCAAAAAAACCTCCCTTTGAATCAGCTTTAAAAAATGTGTTTCAAAGATTCATGAAAGAAATAGGATTTTTTTATTTTGAATTGAACAGGTCAAAAGGTGAAACTGCAACTATGTTAGGCTCTGATTGATAGACTTTGCTGTAGAATATCTGCCTGTGTGATTCCCCAGGGCTGTTCAGCTGAGAAAGTGTTGTGTGATCAAACTTGTTCTCAGCAGCTTGGGTAACAACAAGGGGAGTCAAGGGATGGATGGTAGCTCACTGCAATTTTATTTGTAATAATTCATTTGGTTTGTTTTGGTTTTTTTCTTAAATCCCCATTTCCTGAGAGGAAAAATCCACAAGTCAACTTGAACCTAACCTTTCTTGAAATTAAATGCAAACTAAGTTTCATGTTACTTTTTAAGTATATGTTTTCAACCAAGGATATCAAAACAAAATCAAGAGGAGATATTGCTATTTCTCCTAGAATGAAATTTTTTTGGACTATGTGATTCACATTATTAAAGCTCCAGCCATCACTTTTCTGCAGTCCTAGTCCCACATATAAAAGAACTCTTAACTAAGAAGTGAAGTTTCTGATACAAAATTAGGTACAAACCTTATTGATGTCTCTGCCAGAAGTAGAGCTTTCATGAGATCTCCCTTTGGTGATGTTTAGCTCGTGTTTAGCTCACTGCAGCCTTCCCGCACTGAGCACTCATCTGTCTTCTACCTGTATGTCATCTCTCTTTTCAGGTCTACCGAGTTCATTTGAAATTGGCTGAGGGGCTCAAATGTAATACTGAAATATCTGACAGACAGAGATACACACGACACAATCTCCAAATCCTTCGTGTTTCAGGCAAGAAATCAGAGTAAAAGATTATGACATAAAATATCCACCTCCACCCTGCCCCAAAAACTGAGGCATAAACTGGACGACCTTATACAAGAAGTTTTATTTCTGAAAAAAAAGCTCTAGTAAGTCCCAGATGCCCAGGGTTCTGACAGTGCTCCTGATTTGATGTTAATATCTCTCCTTTTCAACCGTGATGGTTATCTGTACACAGTGTACAAAAATCCCCAGCAGATAAAACATGGTCTTCAACAAGTTACTCAAAACAATCACCAAATAATTTTGCAGATCATGATCATCCCATGTATATTTGCTCCATCATTTGTTGCCAAATATCAACATAAATCAACATAGAGTGGTATAAATATCATCACAGTTTAGGCAGCATTAGCTGTTATCTAACTTTTACTTTGCATCTTAAGAAACAGATGAGGGAATTCATTTACCATCTAAAAATGCTCAACCAGTTTAAATTTTGAACAATGCTTTAACACTGAAAAATCATTTGGTGCTGTGAGCTGCATTTCTCTTTGAGCTATTGCTCTGTTTCCATGCTCATCTTCTTTAGACTTGTGTTTGTTGTACAGGTATGAAAAAGTGCTATGCAGTTTAACCATAAAACTCTTGAAAAACAAGTCTGCAGGGTATGAAGTTTGTTTGCCTCTGAAAGGTTCTCCTGTTTTTCTGTATTATATAAATACTGGGAAAAAAAAAAAAAAAAAAAAAAAGTCTTAAAACTCAGGCCCTGTCATAAAAGTTTAACCAGCCAGGTGAAAACTTGTTCTAATAGCAGACCTTCTTCAGAAAAGAAATTTCAGATTTCATTTCTCCAAAAAGCATAAACTATAGGAAAAAACAAAACAAAACAAAACAAAACACAAAACCCCCAAAACAAAACAAACAAACAAACAATAAAACAAGGGGAAAAAAAACAAAAACAAAAAACAAATCTGCCTTACCATAGTTTACTGGGTTGCACATATAATGTCAGTTTGTACTTCAGTAATTAAATATGTAAACTATCAAGGTCAAAGTTAAACATGAAGTTTTGACCTTTTGATGGCTAGATTTATTGGCCTGTTACTAGTTCTGCTTTAGCATCATCATTTCTCTGATCTGTGAGCTGCACTAATTGGTTATTGTAAAAATTGTAACTGTATTTACTTTACATGTTGCCAGTACATTATGAGCTGCTCACTGATTCTTGAATTTCCTGTCCCAAAAGGTAGAAGAAAAAAAAAGCACACTTGACCCTCATTTCATTCCACTTGATACTCTATAAACTGAATTTTGCCTTTGGTCTGCTTCATATTATCCTATGCAGATGACTTGACTGTACGGGGATTGCAATCCATGTATGTATCTGAATTAACACGGATTGCAGGTCAAGTGGAGACAATTCATAGAGCTAACTAGTTGATTCTGAGGATCTGACATCCAAAATCACACACATTTCAGGTTTTTCCAAATTTCAGACTACCTCTTGCCTGGCACCAGGTCTGACTTGAGCTGGAGGGTGCTAGCTGGGGTTCCATTGTTCAGCTATGGAAATAATCAAGTTCTTGAATCCTAAACCAGCTCCATGATGCAAACCAAAGATCAAAGCACAGGAAGCAAGCAGGACTGCCATATTCACTTCACAAGTACAGTCCTGGTTCAGTTGAACTCTAAAGCAGATACAATCCCTGTATGGACCATTCACTTTAAAGCTGGACTTGATGATCCATGTGGGTCCCTTCCAACTCAGAATATTCTGTGAGCCCTTGTGAAAATATTGTCTCAGAACAAAGACCTGCCAAGACCAGTTATCCTCTCCAGTAGAAGGTAGTAGTTTAGGAGAAGGATTCAAGAAGCAGGACAAATGTGTGGTGATTATTAGAGAATACTGATGCCCATAGACAACACAGATTCAATGAGATGGTAAATCCTGAGTCAAGATTATGGAGATGACTCTCTGTGAGGGTTCACAGGTCCCAAGACTGATTTTCCACAATTTTTCTTGTAACAGTTATTAAATTCAGCCTAACGGCAGCTCTGATACTCTGTAAACACATCCAAATGTGCCTGTTTGTAGCACTTTGGAGCTTTCACTTTCACTTTTTTCCTCTCACATTAGTGTCTTTCAGCCATTTCCAATGATGCAGGCAAAGTATCTTACATGAGACCTCAAGAAAGAAGCAGATCCAGGACCTACCGGTCATGTAGCTCCACTGTGCTAACAAGAACAACATTTGGACCAGAATGTGCTGGAATGATGAATGTGGTCTCCAAGTCAGGCATGCCTCATCTCTTCCAAACAACATTCTTGTACAGATTAGAGGCTAATCTGACAGGCAGGTCCAGCCAATTAAAACAGTAATTGAAATAGTTGAGAGTGTTTTGTTTGGCAGAAACTGATTGTTCTGCTTCATTTTTTAATGAACAAACAAGCAGGGTCAATCATAAAAGTTTGATTAATATAAGAAGTCATTTTTCTGTTAAGACAGTTTCCTATTTTGTGTTTCTAAAAACAAAAATAGGAAAGACAGGCAGAAAGAAAAGATTCCTTTTGGCCCTTGGTGGGATACTATAAACATCAGTCAATGAATAAAATCCTGAAATGATGGTGAAACCATCAAAAGAAAAACAGTTCCCCTTTTGGCTAGAGGTAGGCAAAGGTATTTCAGATGCAAGGAAGGGGGAAACCTCAGGAAGCCCAGACTCATTAAAGGATTGAGGTTCATTTTCCTGAGTCTCAGAAACATTTAGGAAAACAACATTAAACAAAAAGCAAACTAAAACTTCCTCTGCGACTTCTATAACCTTATTGAGTCTCTTTCAAAAAGCTAGGACTTTCTTTCATTCCATTTGCTTTTGACCAACCCTGTACTATGAAGAAAAAAAACAAGAAAAAAGAACCTAGTCCAAAAGCAGAATTTCAGCTAGGAAAATAAATGTATTTTAAACAACCAGCACCCATCACTAATTGACAGCTGCTTAGTGATTTACAGGAGACAGCTTGTTAGCACTGGTAGAGCACCAAGTGGTACCTGCATCATCTCAGCCGGCATTTAGGCACGGAGATCTCAGACTCCACTTCCTACTGTCCCCAGTTTAGGAAAGCATTGATATTCATCAAAGTACTTAGGCCACATGCTTAATTTTAAACATACGCTTTCCTCAAAAGAGTTGCATTTATACATGTGCTAGGGATTTAAACATGTGTTAGAGTTATTTATGGAATTGCTCCTTCCAGGAATGGCATACATCTGAAGGCAATATGGGCAGTATTGACTGCCAAGATGAAGACTGTGTGTTTTCTGTGGGTGAGTTGTAGATTTGAGTCCTCAGACCAGCTAATTTGGCACCTTGCAGAAGGAATTTAAAGGTGTCAGCTGTTTCCTGAAGATAACATGTGTGAATAACAATACATTGTGCTCAGTCAAGGGTTGGAAGGATGCATTCATTAATTTTCACAAAGAATACAAACATTGATCTGTGCAATTTAGTCTGAAGTGAAGGTGACTGAGGGATCCACAGTGTATGTTGAACTCAGGAATTAAGTACCTTCAAACATTTTCATCTTCTTTAAGCATGTGTTAGGTTTAGCAGTACTACATGACTGTAGAGGTAAGTTGGTTTATTCAGGAATGTCACTCCAAAATAGTGGAAATGCCATTCCATGCCTACATTATATTGCAGATACACATTAAGGCCTGTCTTCTGGGAACTTAACTTCCTTGTAGATTTTTTCCATTGCTGCTATCTGGTTTCCAGATATCAAGAATGAAAAATGTATTCAAGTGCAAGTAGCAAGACTCCTTTTCCTCTACAGTCCCATTTTTATAAAGTAGTTTTTACAATTTAGCTGTAAGAAGAATTAATCACAGTAATACTGAAAATAAAGCCATGAACCACTTTCTGGTTTTGTCAGTGAGCTGGAGTGGCTGGTCAGGGTCACGTTACATGCCATAAAATGAGGCCATATGTCTGGCCATCTGTGAACCCTCTCCTCTTCTTCCTCACTAGTCATATTGTAGACCAGGCCCTTACCTGTCTTTTGGGAAGTGCCACAGTTGCACTAGCTGCCCACTCCATAGGGACATTGTATTCAACATGCATGATTCCCTTCAGTTAAGGATTTTGTTCAAATAACGTTCAGGGTTCTGGTGAGTTCCTCTATAGAATAATTTGAGGCAATTTGATTTTGATTTTTTCTTGCAGAAACTGCTGCTTCTACCATTTCTTCATCACTTGCTGAGTCAAGAGTTCTCACAGCTGGAAAGGTTCAAGGCCATGTAGTCACCTGCTCTGGGATTTTCTCTCCTTACTTGTCTCCTGCCCTTTGCTTTGGCTTATTCTGAAGCCAATTGCTATCTTTTCAAGATGACTGAAGGTCAGAAGTTCAAACATTGATGAATTATAGTGTATTGCAGAAAAGCTGCAAGAGGGCCACAAGCAAATGTCTTGGCACCTTCGTTTCCATCTCTTTTCCCTGTATAACAAACACAGGCAAGTTTATTAATATTCTAATTGCTACTCAAAGGCCACAATTCCATGCACTGACTGAATTAACACCAAGTTTTTGGAACAGAAAATCATATTCTATTTATATAAACAGCAAGGATATAACATTGTGCAATCATTTTGTTGATATCTTATTAGGATACTTGGACTATTTTCATGCTCAGGATGGCTTAATAGGATTATCTCATTGTGAAAGAAACGTTTATCCTCGAGTTCAAGAGGTGTTTATTAAAGACTCATGTACTACACCACAGAACGACCTTTACCTCAGGATGTGTGTGCCCTGTGTCAGATATAATTTGTACTGAAAATATCATGAGATTTGCCTCCACTTGATAAAAGAAGCTTTTCTGGAGTTACCAGAAGGACAGCTTTCCCAGTTAGCTGTGCTCTTAGCTTATACTTGAGAGAGCTGTATAATGTTTGAGATTTTTGTAGTAATACAATAAATACATCTTTTAACACAATAAAGTAGAAGTAACTTTATTCTTTTAAACTGGAATTATTGCATACCACATTATTTGAAACTATCAGGTGGAAAAGAAATCACATTAATAAATTATATTATGAAAGAATACTGTGTGGTTTTATAATGCCTGCCATCTGAGGATCCCAACATGCTTTATAAACTTGCACTACCTTTTGTAGCATGTTTGTAGGTACTTGAAACCTTTTTAATTCACATAAAAAAATGAGAGAGAGGAAAAGAGAGAAAGATGGATGAACCAGCCTAGCTAGGGATATACATCTTTTGCAATTTATTAATCTGTGAATATTCAGTCTGAGAAAAATCAAAATTGTGATCCCTGTTTGCCTGCTCTAAACATAAGTTAGATATTATTTTCCTTATTGAATGATCACAAGCAACATGGGAAAAGAGACTGATTAAATTTAGATTATGTCCAAAAAGAGAGAAAAGAAGTTCTTCATTTTACCATCACGATCACAGTCAATCTGGCTGCTGAGCAAGTTACAACTGTCCTAGTGACTAATGGATGCTATGGAGTTAGACAGAAATAATGCCCAGTTGCTTCCAAGTATACTGCTCATCATTTTAATCAGGGAGCTTACAATATGACTCCATTCCTGTGTATATTTGAATTTGTAATCCATATTTGCAGAAGAATGACACTATGTCTAACAGAAGACAGACCATGTACACCCCTGCTGAAGCACCACATCCTCTCCTTTAATAGAAAACACACCAGAGATACCTGAGATTCCAACATGGTATTATTGACAGTTATGATGCTAGATTATAAACCCAACTTTTGTTTCACGGATAGAAAGTTCTAGAAAGAGTTCTAGAAAAAGATCTGTAGGAATTCAAAGCATCAGATAAAGGTCTACAACAAGCTCTGTGGTTTTTCCCAATTTTACTTAATGGAAATTTGCAAAAAGCGTGATTCACTGTTACACTCTATCCTTGAGACTGCTGCCTGCACAGCTGGCTTTCACAGAGAGCCTGTCTTCCATGTAATTACAGCCAACAGGAGAGTTATTATTCTCCAATTTACTCACTTTGTGTCTGTGTGGCGTTGCCCATATTCTTAAGTCATCATGTCCCATCATGAAGAGACCATCTGTGTTTAATTACACAGTGTATTTCATGGGAGCTATTTCTGTCACCCTACACAAAGAAGGTGCCATGGCTCTAGTTCTCAGAGTCCATCTGTCTCTCCCATGAGCAAGAAATAACTTCACTAGTAACTTGCATTTTAAAAGCAGGTGCAGAATGGTAAAGGAAACAAACTGAAGGAATGGAAAAAAAAAATGGAAGGAAAAATGTTGATCTGGGGAGTTGGGGCCAGAGGTGAGGAGACAGCAGGGAAGGCACAGAAGTTTTCTCTGATAAAAGTTGTAGAGATCAACTCATTCCAGTTTTTGTGCCCACTGCCGCCAAAGTGTGGAATACATGTGTAAAGCTTTAAAAACACCTTCATTCAAGCAAACAAATACCAGGTGAGAGAATCTCTTGTGTTTTTCAGTAGCTGTCTACTACCCCCAAATTATTTTATGGCACTATATAGCATCCAGATACTTGCTACACTACTCAAGTAGACCCCCAGACTCCCGTGTTACTGTCTCAAACAGGTATAACATTGATCAGACAGATGTTCTGACCCAACTGGATTACTTTTAAGAATATTTGTCACTACAGATATTTTTTAAACAGAGATAAGTCGTTCAATCAATGATTCAACCTCATTCAATGATTCAACCTATTTTCCGGTGACTTGGAAAGACCACATTAGGAGGTATCATTGGATAGCAAGTTCTACTTATGTCTATGTGCACCACAGATAAAATGGGGTAAACCATACATATATATAACTGGACTGATGGGAAGGTTTACTCCATAGCTCCCCACCATCCTGCTCCCCCACCAACTGAATTTGGAGACTGGCCAGTGACTCTCATCCAGAGTGTAAGCCTCAATTTCCTCCCTATAGGGACTGTGGGGCTTACAGCAGTGGACAAATACTGACATGGAAACATGAATGGAGCGCTGACCAGATACTGGTCATGTTTTCAGTACTCACAGTTTCAGACCTAGTCTCAGGAAATGTATGTGGGTTAAGGACTCTGAAAAGTTGTGCCTTAATAATGCTTGTAAACATTAATCAGCTTCATGGATGCAGTCCTAAACACTGCTCCCCTGTGGTATCCACTGATTGCTCCTAAAGAACACCAATATCTCAGAATCATTAACATTTTAAGAAAGATTTTTCTGAATTATTGTTGATCCTTAGAGCTGGAGGACAATTACTGAACCCTTTGCTCTTCCAGCTTGCATTTCCTCTGCATTTCGCTCAAAGATGCATTTTCTTCTTTTCCTTGGGGAAATTCCTGAACTATAACTCCCTCCATTCATACACCATAGAAGTATAACTGTATGTCTAAAATGTCATGGGTTTCTGAGTAAGAAATTTCAATACTGAAATTTAATAGAAGCACATTTGCAGAAGTAAATTAACTATTCATACTTTTTAAGACGTATCTGAGCTGATGAGTCTTGTGAAGTTCAGTAAATTACTGCAGTGCTCAGCAGAGCATGGACATGCTATACCCCTTTGTTGTAGCGCTGTTAAGGGTCTGGGTTCTTACCTCCGCACCCTGCAGACTCCTATGGAGCTTCCACAGCTGTGGCAGGCATGGCCCTACACAGCCTCTCCTCAAATTGCCTGCAAAAGGCTGAAGCTGAAGCAAGGAGTACATGAGCTGGGGCCCATCTTTTATGATCTGACAATATGTGTTACACAAACAACATGCTCTACCACCATAAGTATCAAACACATTTAATGCTTTTTTTCAAACCCACACATATGGTCCTTTCAGTCAGATGGAACATGGCCAAATTTCAAATAATTTCTGTCTACCTTTACAGAGAAGCACTTACAGACCCTATAGTTACCTCAAACTCAGACAACCCTATCGTTTCACCCAACTGTGAAGGCTCTGAAAGTGGTTGTCATGGTTTAGGAATGTTATTGCCCCATTTAGTGTTCCCACTGAAACACTCCAAACCATATGCAGGGTGTAGAGGAGAATTGGAGGCACAAAAGGTAGAGAAAAATTTACTAGAAACAGCAATGAGATAAGAAAAGAACAGTAACAACAACAATATTAATAATAGAGTGTGCAAGACAGGCAAATGATTCACATGCAATTGCTCACCACAGGGAACCCCACGCTATCCAACCCACCCGAAGGAATCCAACCTTCCCTGGCCCACTACATATTGCATGAGGTGATATGAAACAATCTCAGGGTCCTGGCCATGCCCCTCCTTTCTACTGCAAAGATTAACCCTGTCCTGGTCAGAATCAGGACGGCGGTCTAAGGTTGGCACAAAAGTTCAGTCCTCTGATAGACCTCAGATACCTCCAGATCTCCTGATCTCAACTGACTCTAGACTGAGTTCAGGCCCCAAAGTCTTCTGAACGCTCAGGATTTGTCTCCAGACATCACTATTTTCTGTTTCCAAGAGTTATTTAATTGAATGAATACTTTTGATATTCTAATATCTCATGTGTGTTATAAATTTGATTATTTGTTTCTACCTGTGTCTGCCGACTCCTAACTTTGTCACTGTGCACCTCCAGCTTTGGCTCCATCTTCTTTCCAAACCCCCTTTAATTAATTGTAGACATTAGTCAGACACTCGTGAACCCTTTCTCCTTTAGGCTGAGCAAATGCATCTCCTTCAGCCTCTCTTTGTGCACTATGTGGTCCAAGCCACTGGTCTGGTGGACTTATGCTGGACTCTCTCCAGCGTGTTCATGTCTTGTACTGAGGAGCCCAAAACCAGACTTGGCACTCCAGGTGCAGTCACACAAATGCCATGGAAGGCAAATAATAATTTTTCTCAACTTGCTGCTCTAACCTTAAAGTGCCACCAAAAGACCAGGTCCTGCTGGTCCTTCACCCTTTTTTTTCACATGACCTCTTCCTGTCCTGATGTTAGAATGTGGATACATATGAGCCAGAGCACATCCTGTACACACTGAAGTTTACTTTCTGTACACACCAAAGTTTACTTTCTGTACACACCATTAATAAATATTGAGTGTTTTTCACCCCTATAAATGCTGACTAATCCCCTTTCCTTCCATGGATTGACTGTCTGAAAGACACAGTATGAAGTGTGACAGAGCCTGAGACACAAAGAGTAAGAGAAAAGGTGTGAAACACAATGATTCATGAAGCAACAAAATGAGAGGTATCAACATTTATTCCCATTAGAATAATTCCCTTTTTTAAAAGTATCACTGTTTGGGGAGCATTGTGAAGTTGTGAAGAGGAATAGGGGCTGGCCCAGTCTTCTCACCTCAGAAAGAAAGGAGAATTTTGTCTCTGACTTCAACAGTAGTAAGCCCACAGATCCTTTGCCAAATCATACAGTGAAAAGGGAGTAGAATGTGTCACAGCCACTGCTGTTTAACACACAGCTGCTATTTGCCCTCCCTAATGTAATAGTCACAGACCACTTTCTGCATGGATTAAAAAGTCCTTCGGCAACTTCAAGACAAAAAAGGCAAAAAAAGACTACATACTTTGCTTGTCTTATAAGGCAAAATGAATACAGGTAAGAAATAAGGTGGGATTTAAGCCAAAACAAAAATTGCTAGTTTTTTTGGAACAACCTAAGAGTTTCAGCTGCTTCCCAAACTCTGGAATCTGTGTTGGAGAAAGGAATTTGCAGAGCCTGAAAGAAGAGGCAATGCCACACTGCCTGGCCCTAGCAAAAAGGGCTGGAGGGGGTCCGCAAAATCTCTTTTATGTCAGGGAATAATTATTTTGTACTGAGACAGAAATTATCTCATTTAAATAACATTTTTCCTACATTACTTTCTCAAGGCCGAAGGGCTGCTCTTCCAAAAAATTACATTTTTGGCAGTCCCAGAGCTTTTCTCATATTTCTGTCTGTCCTACTCATACTATAAACAGTAGTCTTACAAAATAATTTCTAGACTACAGTTTCTTCATCAGTCCACTGGAGAAGGAAGTAAAAAAACTGTGTTTTATGTAACGTAGCAGCTGCAGACAGTTACTCAGTTGTGCTGTAAAAGTCTACCATTTGTTAGTCAGACAATCCAATTCTATGGCTGGGATTATATGGACGTCAGACTAGATGTTTGAATAGTGATTTTTGGCATTAAAATCTATGAAAACAACTATTATTTCAGTATCATAAACAAAAAGTTCATTTTTAAAAGTATCGAAAGCTCAAAAGTATTAAAAAGTTATTAAATACAAATTCAAAGTGTCTGCATGCTAACCACCCCTTAAAGTTTTTATGTTGTATTGGAGTCACTCATCAGACTGAATATATTTTACAGTTTGGGGAAAAATTCAGGCTTCTTAGAGGCTGGGAGAGACTGTGGATGGTAACCAACACATACTAGTAAGAATCCATGAGCAACAAAACTAGATTTGATGAAATTGTGCAAAAAAAAGTCTTTGTAATTTTGCATTCATCTTCAAAAGCAAATACCAGTTTCTTTTCACTACTGTACTCAATTTGCATCTCACAATCAATGTAGCCTCAAAGTTAAAAAAAAGGGAAAGGACCATTATATCAAGTATCTCCTGGTAGACCATTTTCAGGGTGTTAAATCTACTTTAGAATGAGAAATTAAAGGTGATTACTTATATAAATTGTGTTAGGACCAACTCGCACGATAGACAACACTGAAAAAAAAAAAAATCTGTTAGATTGACAAAATTCCCTTTGCTTTTATTCCTGTTCATTTGTGAACAGCTGAAGTACACTCCTTGTCCTGCTTAAACTAGTCAGAGATTTTGTTTGAATTTGTGAGGGTATTTTGTTAATAGCTAAAACAGTGATTTTATTAATTCATTCACAACATGTAAAATTTTTGCCCTGCACAGATTTCCAGGGGTATCAGAGGTGTA
Organism: Oxyruncus cristatus; assembly: GCA_013399855.1. Taxonomy (NCBI): domain Eukaryota; kingdom Metazoa; phylum Chordata; class Aves; order Passeriformes; family Cotingidae; genus Oxyruncus; species Oxyruncus cristatus. The sequence continues at coordinate 1,824,384 of VXAY01003849.1, read as the reverse complement.
CAGAATATAGGGAATGTAAATTGCCCCTCCTTCTGGCCAGGGATGGTGACTGCCGGTTTAGTAGTCCTGTGATGCTCTAAAACATCTCGAGGAGGAGTAATTCCCTAGGAGGCTTCCAAACTTGGAACACAGTCACTCCACCTCCTGCTGTGAGCCACAGCTCAAGCAGAATCATGAATCAGAGACACTCACCCAATGCCCTTAGCACCACAGCACCTCCTCAGTCAATTCTTATTAAAATAAAATGGATAGAGGTCCGCCAAGGTACTTTGGACTTTCTAGAGAGAAAGAAAATTATCATGCAAGCAACTAGCTGAAGCAATTAGGGGAACTGTGAATGGCTCCATCAAACAGATGATTAGATGAACAGACTGTTTCCTCATAGGCATTTTAAATAATATTTTCATTTTTCATATGTTCTATAAACAATTTCAAATGCAGTGGAATAGTGGGGATGAAGAGAAATGTAAGAAGTGAGCAGGGTGGGAATGCAGGATGAGGAAGGATATGAAAGACGAGCTGTCTGAAATTTGAAGATCGTAAGTATTGGTGTGTCTGGTTATTTGAGTGTCCCTAGTAGTCAAATAATGAGCCGTCTTCATGTTTTGCCTTTCTGGACTTGGCTTGCTTAGACAAATTTGTAGGCATTAGGGTCTGTCTGGAGTTAGTTCCAAGATATCTTTTTTTTTTTTTTTTTCCCCTTAACATTCTGCAGCTGAGGCAGCCTTGTGAAAAAGATGCTTTGAAGAGAAACATTACCAAATATGTCTTTTCTCCTGCCCATATCTTCTATTTCCACAGGAAAAGGATGAAGGCACAGGCAGCCCAATGGAAACACAGAAGCAGCCACCGTCACTGGAGGAGTAAGGCAAGCCCTGCCTGCAGCCCTGCTTGCAGAGAGGAAGCAACTGAAAGTAAACGTCTTAAGCATCAGTAAAGGGGATTCTGACTTGACTTTTCTGCCAGTTTTGCAAAGGTTTTACTTAGTGCTTCCTCACCTTCCAGCTGCCCTTGGCCACTCCTGGCTAGCCACCTTAAAAGATTGTTTTGCTTCCCTCAACCGCTCTTTGCAAACTGCAGACAGCAGAGTCTGTCTATTTTTGTCAGGGACACCACTCACAGAAGCAGGACACTGAACCCTGCGCCATTAAATGCTTCTTGCCAGAACCTCAGCTGCAAATACAGCAACATAACCTGCTCACTCCTCTATGTCTCCGAAGACTTTGGGTAATCATAGAATGAGAGTGGAGGAAGAGCTTGTTCTTGTCTACTGCTGTTACTTTTCTGATACAAAATGTTACTAATAAACAGCTACATGCAAAAGTCCTAAGGGGGGTCTGCCATGCGCTAGGATGCATAAATCAAAACCACTTCTTACTCCAAATGGTTTGCAATCCTGTTCATTGCTGCCTGCTCCTACAACTATCCCATTAACTTTCCCCCCCAAACCTAGCCCCTGCAGCCACAATTACTCAAAAGTCCTGATTTACAGGTAGTGAAACTTCTCTCCCTTTTCCCCAACATGTTACTGTGAGCTTTAACACATGTGAAATCAAACTACCTAAGTAATCATCTTTATGCCTTCACCATTCTTCCACGCTACTCTTCAATCACCTTTTTCTGATAGTCATGCCAGACTTCAGACAATATAGAATACGGTTCATCCAGACACACATAAATGATGGTTTCTTGTCCTGTTCCTTTTCTGACTAAACGGGCAGCTGCTGCCGAGCAAAATCTCCTAAGGCTTATCTCTGCCTCCTTCTCCTTCCGGAAGGAACTCTCTGCTTCCTTGCTTCTAACCAGCATTCACAGAACTTGAATATTTAAACCTTGTGAAAAGTCAGGTTGAAATTAATGAATGAATTCAAAAGATGCCAGACTTGATCAAAGAGATAGACCAGGTCAAAAACATGATAAGCTATTTTGCTTAGGAAAACAGACAAAAATATTTCTAGACCTTTTCTGCAGATAGGGAGAAAATATTCAAGTTGTGGTTATTCCATTTCAGAAAAGGAACAAACCCAGATTATTAGGGTAGCAAGGTTCCCCTAAGCATTCCTTCTGCAAATTCCATTTTAAATAGAAATTTTGGTTCTGCTTTGTGTGCTGCTTTCTTGTGCCATTGCACTGAAATATAATTCAAATCAAGTGAGACTTGTGAAATCTTGTTCTCCACAAAGAGCTGGAGTGGTATTACACTTTGACAAGCCAAAAAGTTGTGTCGAGACAGAGTTTGGAATTGGCTGATGGCAATTTATTTTGTAGTTAACAGATGAAGCTGCAGATAGGATTGGGACCAATAAAGAGCAAAAAGTTAGAAATATAGTTACATCTAACAACAGCATTGGCCCAGGGTGTGGAAGCAATAGACAGTTTCTGTGTAGAGTTTCAGGCAGCAGCAGTATGTGGCTGAGGTTTATGATATGTCTTATTTGGTGATGGCAGGCTAGCACCTTGCACCAGGTATAAGGCTGCGGTGGCAGGCCACAGCAAATGACATGAGGTTCAGGCCCATGGGGTGGTTTTGGTTAAACGGCTGGCACTGTGTAGGTTATGATTATATCTATTAGTGATTTTCATTTATTTTTGTTAAAATAGGGTTAGAGGCAGTAGGTGTCTGTGAGCAAGGGGTACATTAGGTGTCAGTCAGTGCCCTGGGGATAGTGCTCAGACACCAGGCAGCTAGCAGTTTGGATTTAGCATTAAGACTAAATCCAGCAGATCAGTCTGGGTACTACACCCTTCAAAAGATCCAGTTTTATCTTTAGGCCACTGTCTACTAGTTCTCCATGCAAACTCAAGCCACATTTATACCTATACCTGAGACTACTTATCTTCCTGAAGTCTAACTTATTCAAATTTTGTTCACAGGAAATAATCATAAACTTATTCAGTGTTATCTATTGGCTTCAATCCTAACCCAATTGACAAGTGCCTGCCTACATCAAAAACTACTGAAAGGTACTGCCCTGTGTGCATCAGTCCTCCTTGCCATCTGAATCTAAGTCTCAACCACTATGTTGTTACTGTCTTCACAGATAAGTTTCATGCCAGACAGCTTGACCAATATAGTTAAAATAAAGATTGAAGTTATATTTCTCCACTGAACACCTACAATTACTTTATTAAATTCCTATAGCTGTACATTATTCTTTAGTACAACAGAGAAAAGCACAGGGGCTCAGTTGCACCATCCCATTCGAGGTGCAGAGGTGCCTCATAGAGACTTTCAAGAACTTCCTTGAGGAGAGAGATGACATCCATACCTCAGGAAACACTGAGGTTGCTGCATGGCTTGTCCTGAGCAACACCTCATGAAATGCCACAAGGTTCTGGATACGTTTGTGATGATTTAATTTACAGAAATGAATAAAACTACTAAAATAACAGAGAAAAAAAAAAGGTAATGAAAAGGAAATATATGTTCCTTTTCAAGAAAAAAACCAAAACATACAGACAACAAAAAAGGAGGTCTTTGCATTTTCAGGTTTAATATTCCCTCTGGCCCTCCAGCCAAAGCATATGGGAAAAGTGACTTGTTGGTTTTGTACTAGCTTCAATCAGAAAATAATTCTTCATAATTTCTAACCAATATTCTTTCCCTTTGGAGTAATAGTCAAATAATGCATGATATTCCTTGTTTACTTTCAAAGAAGATGAATAACAACTGCCTCCTGTTATGACTGCATAAAGACCCAACCCCCCTGCAAGTCCCCTGTGCCAGTAATCCCCCTCTTCCCACAAAGCCCTTGTGCCTACATGGGTAATTACAACCATTCTGAATTTTTGATCTCTTGGATTTTGAGGGTTTTTTTGCTTCTTTCCTGCTCCCATTCCTCTCTCCAGCTTTGTAATTCTCTGCAGGCTCTGAACAATGGATTAGCTGTTCCCTCCAGTAAAGGTTTCCAGAAATAGTCTTTAGAGTTTTGCCATATGTTTATCTTTCTTAATACTCTAGTGAGCAGCCCCCTCATGACTCACGGGCAAACAAAGGTCTCGAAGGGTTTGTTTATTCTTCTCAACTAGATGGCATTGCCTGGGGCTCACCATGCGGGCAGCAGAGATCTGAGGAGGTGCATACTGTTGCACATATTTCATTACAAACAACACCATATTTGCTCTGCCCCAGACTGCTATGAATCAGAATGAAGGCTGGAAAATCTAGCCACCCTCAGGTAGTCCCACTCTGATATTATTATTGGAAAGGGTTGGTCCCATGTGCCAGTGTGTTTCTACACGTACACCCATTCCCATGTGGACCCACAGGTGAGAGAAGCGGAAGAGGAGTAGAGAGGAAGTCACCCTAAATAACTCAGCTTCTGACCTTCTTCCACTAAGCTCTCTCCCATTTCTGACACAATCACTGAATAATCCTTGTCCGTCAGTGGTAAGGTGTATTTTGGCTCACAAAGAACAAAGTCAAGAACAGTGCTGGAGCCTGAGAATTCAGTATTAAATAAATAAACAACTTTACCACTCCTGACAAAGACAAAAACCCAACAGCTAGTGACAGAATTAAATCCCCAGCCAAAACAAATGTGCCCACAAGACCTGAGCTGTGGGGCTAAGCAATGTTCTTCACAGTGCTGAATATATGACTACCTCTCATGGCCAGTGTTGTGTGCAAAGCCATGCAAACCATCCAGGTATAAAACCTTAAAAAAACTTCAGGGACTGGAGAAGAAATGATGCAAGTTACTCAGTTATCTATCTTCTCAAGGGAAAGGATCAAGGTGAAAGGAGCTAAGTCTGATCCAAATAGGTACCTAAGCAATCAGCCTTCATGCACTTTTAAACACCCCGTGGTCTCTAAGGGGACTGTGCTGGTCTGGCAGCTCTGATTAGGAACAGCTGTGAGCCCTTGCTTTTCCAGAGAAGGTGTTGGAGTTTGGGCACAGGATGCTATTTAGAGGTCTTCTTTCAGGGCTCAGAAACCTGAGAATCACCCATTCAGTAATCCATCTATACATACGGGGCACACCATGACATTGATTAAGGTCATTGGTTAAAATGGAAAAGTGACAAACATTGTGTGATATTTTGACAATCTCCTCATGAGTAGATCTGGGAGGCTAATTAGATAATTAATACCACCTTTATCTTATCTCACGGTTCCGTCACAGTTCGGTTTATTAGGCATGTTAGGGGAAGGGTGGGCTTCAGTAACCATTTGCTTCTTTGCACAGTTTGCTACAGTATACAAAAGTGCTCTGACATTCTTAAAAATGTTAAAGTCTCTCACAGGTATTTGAACCTCAATGTCTAAAATGTCAGGATGGTACTGAGGTGTCCTACCTGGTAACTACCTCTGTTTTCAGAATAACTTGGGCCTCTCACAGATATGGTAGGTACCACAGGACACTTAAAATGACACAAGTGACTTGTTCAGCATGTGGATGGGTCCCAAACTGTGTGAGCACTTAAAAGTCAAACTAGGTAAATAAGGATGTCTGACCTTTCTGGAATACAGTGAAATCATGAAAACTCAGTCCCTAAGGGAGGACTACATTTCTGTACCTCCTAGCCAAGGTCACAAACCTTCTCCAAATGTTTACTTACTAAGGTGGACTACCCCTGGAAGTTCACCAGATTAAATGTTTGGGGACCCAGGAAACCAGTGAACTCCAGCAGGCTGCTGTAGTGAGCATTCCCTTACAGACAGGGAACCTTCTGTTCAAAAGACTCTGCTGATCACAGCTGTGTAAATAGCAGGAGAAGGAAAGTCTTTTCTGGAGGAAAGATTTATGTCTTTCATAGGTCAAACTCCATCAGAAATCAATGGGAAGACAATAGTGAAGCATAAATATAATATATACACTTCAAGATAGTACTTAGTGTATGAGGACGTTTCTAAATTTTAAGAAAAGATTGACAGTATCTTGAGCTTTCAGCATACCTTGGGAATACTGCCAGACTTCCAAGTTTTCAACATCAACAGTAAATGAAAGGTAAACTCCTTTTCTTAAAGGGTAGAAAAGGTTAGTGAAGGAAGAAAGATATAATGTTGGCAAACATTTTGTTGCTTTCTCTGAGCAACCCTAATCATCACAAGTCAAAATATTTTGCAACAGGAAAGAAAGGATAACTTGTACACTGAGGTCTTTTACAAGAAAGGAAGTTCAGTCAGTGTGTGTATTTCCTAAATATCAGAGAAACAAACACTTCCAGAATCAAAAAAATGGATAAATAAAACAAGTTTACCAGGCACAGCTCACCTTACAAGGTAGGTAGAAGTCCTACAGGAATAGATGAAACACAAGTTCAGATGCTGGAGGCCTAACAGAGTATCATGCTGTACTGAGTCATGTTAAATACCAACAATACTCTGAAATTAAGACAGAAGGCCTGAAGCTTTCTGATGTCAAAATTTTGCACATGTATTTCTACTTTTTTTTTAATTTATGTATGCATCTTCTACAAAATACTGCCATTATATACTGCATTGTTTTATCTTATATAGATTGGCATTGGCTGTACTATCTTGGGAGCACACTAACTGGTGCACTGAAAAGGGAACAGGTCTCTGCCTACATATTTGTAGGTTGCATTTTACTGCTGGAGCAATGGGTTTGCCAGAAAGAAAATCATAATTTTCTTTCTGTTTTGGACTTGTACAGATAAAAATATTTTTTTGCATGCAAATACATCACAAAACTTTAAGGCTACGAAGTCAAGTGCTCTGTTTGAATCTTCTATACTACGAATAATATTATATATGGTAATTTAGAGACAAAGAATCTACTGCAGTGTGATTTCTCTGGCCTTTTTTTCAGTACTGCTACATAAAACACTTCATGGAGTATTTCTGCATATCAAGATCCATATCACTGCAAATCAAAGTGCATGAGTTGTGTTTTGCTTCATTAGGTACTGAGCTATTTGTGTAGGTCATAAGAAACAGGGAGGATCCTGTTCTGTATTTAGTTAATACATAGCAACTACTGTTTTGTGGAACTATTCACTTTTTCTGCTGATTTTTTTGCCCAGGCCTGTTTCTGTAAACCTTATCATTTAATGTGACATTTTAAGTACACATTGCAAACAGTTGATGGCTTCAGCTATATGGCAGAAAACTTTGACTTAAGTCATGCCTGCGTTCATATATTTCCTACTGTTTTCAGGCAGGTTTATTCAATAGAAATAAAAAATGAAAGTCTGCATAGGTACTGCTAGATAGGATGGAAGTGTCCATGTACAAATGGAAGTAATCATAATAATTCATTTGCTTCTTATTTTATTAGTAAGAATAACATTTGCCTTGACCTCATTCAAGTAGAAAGAAAAGGTTAGTTAGGGTAATGTGGAGGGTTGTCCACTCTGGTATTCTGATCATTCTATTACCAGCTACCAGATCCTGACACTCCTTAACCACCAGATTTTGCTGATGAAAGTGCTTTAACTTCAGAAGTGAATTGTTAGCAACCTATATAGGTCTCATTCTTTCAGTGCCTGATTTTGTTTCTGTTGAAACAGGTAGTAACTTTGACCGGTTCCTATCAGCTCCTTTATCCTTTATGTAAATCATCTTACTTTCCTTTATGAGACAAATTGATAACCACAGGACCAATAAATCAACATCGTGGTTCTCTGTCATGTGTATCAAAAATACTGAGAAGGGCTCACGGGATAAATGTAATTTCAGCTCCCTGCGCAGCCTATTCTTGTCCTGTTTGCTGAATGTCAATTTTGGCTTGCCATATTCCTTTCATATTTGGACATTTAGGCATTTTGACTAGCTTGTGAGGACAAGCCTGCAGTTGGTTATTACATTTAGTAATTACTCCTTAATTATAGCTCACATCATTCATGATGCTAGAACAGCATCATGATCATCTGAATCAACTTCCTAGCGTCAGGTAAAAAGTGTCACACAGAGATTTCTCCATCAGAGAGAAAGGCTGAGAATCTCCAGAACTGCCTTTCAAAAAGGAGACCTTGCCTTACTCAAAGTCTGCTGTAGTGCTCAGTGCCAGACTATATTTAAATGATGTATATTAATCATATTATATTAACATTGTGCTATACTTCAACAATACATTCCATAGTATTATATGCTATACATTAAACATTTTGTATATATTGCATATTATAATTAGTTATATACAATATATTAATATCCTAATGCTGCTATCTTAATGTGATTATTGTTGTATTAATTATATACATTGGTATTTTATTATAGATAGTATATATGAATCTGTATGTATACACCTTGCTGTATTTATACACATATATATATATATTTATACACCTGTGTTTACACATACAGGCTGTAGAAGTATTTACAGTTTTCCACTGTAAAAAATATGCTTTTTTTCAACCTGAAATTTATTGAGTCAAAGTTATAATCACTGACTTACATAACAATTTTTTTGGCTAGATTCGAGTGCAAAAAACTGGTAAGCTGTTCTTGGGGATACATGTGCTGATCTTCTTAAGTGTTCTGATAGCGAGTACAACAGCATTTATTGCAGCCATCATCATAATTTTTTTTTTTTTAAGCTGTGTTTGTTAGGTATGTCAGTTACTATGCAACAAGTTGTGTTTAGGAGCAGCACTCCCTAATTTAGTGCTTCCTCCTGCCTGCCCCCCACTCACTCCCCCTCCCCCCTCCAGTGGGAGATACAAAAGGCAGAGACTACGGGTTGAGATAAAACAATTTACTGGAAACAGCAATGACATAAGGAAATTAACAGTAACAGCAACAATATTAATAACAACAGTATACAAAAAGAGGGTGATTTACAGCAAAAAGTGGTCACTGACAAACGTGGCACTGCACAACCCCCAGACAAAGAAAAAAATTACAGTTGACCCTCCACAAGGCACCTTTTTCTTCTTGACCATAAACCACGCCCCTCTGCTTCTCAGAAGTGAGAATCCCTTACTTCTGCTCTCTAGCAGTGACATGGGCATAGAATAACAACCTAGACATGCCCACGGGGTCCAGACTCCACCCCCTCATAAATACTGCAAAAAAATTAACTCTATCCTGGCTGAAAACCAGGACGCAAGTGATAGTCTATTACTGTTTTGGATTATTCCCCATGGCACCCAGGTAAGGTGTGACACATTTTAGAGTCTGTTCAAGCTTAAACCTCATTGCAGCAGCAGCTACCTACTGGATTGCCAGTGAATACCAAGGGCCACAAGCAGTCCCAGAGGGTGGTGAAGGGTAGGCAGTGGTGAAACAGAAGAGGGAAGGAGGCTGGTGAGTGTGCTGGCACCTTCCCCTCATGTTAGACTCAAGATTTTCAGGTGCCAGAGGCTGGGAGTCTATATTTTAGCCCTGGTATTTTGAGGGACAGACTGCTCATCCAAACCAAAGCCCTGGGGGTCAGTGCATCACCTTCCCATCTCTGTGGGTCTTCTCTCTTGCCAAAGCCTTCTGCAAAGTCTTCATATCCCCCCACTTTCTTTAGCCCTTTGGCCTCACTCAAGACCCTAGGTCATCGTGCTCCCCTATTTTTATTTCTGCATATTTTTTGGCACAGATGGAGATGTGGCATGTTTTCAGGCAGCAAGGCTACACCCATGTTATAATGGCAGCAGACTGAATTCCTGCCTGGCTTTGGCCTCATACACCAACTAAACAATAAGTGACTTCTGCTTGCTGTCTTTCAAGCTGTCTCCTGAAGGTGAGTGGCTGATTAGCATCTGAACTCCAATAAGTCTTTTTCCCTGTCACCACAGGACCTGTGTCTCTCTTCCTTAGTCTTCTAACCTATAAGGAGATAAATTTTGAATTGTCCCTTCCCTTGGATTTTCGTCTGACAAATTACTCTTCATTAGTAAAAATTCTTAGGATGCCAAATACCAGAGAGACACTTACGTGCAGTGTGAACAGAATATTGTCTAAAAGCCATGTTTAGTTGCTCAATCAGTGTAGATTTGTATAGTGTGGAAAATCCTACCATCTCTTACTTTGCTTCAAAAAGCCTTCTCCACATAAGCTGTGAGGGAAATTGATATCTAGGAAAGGGGAGGGCATTGTTATTTTCTGCAGGAAAAAGTCTGAGTATTTTTCAGTGTGTTTCCTAATGAGTGCAAGTAGTTGGGTGTACATCACATCACCATGGCTAGGCTTCACGAATGAAGATTTGGGAAGGGCTCTACTCTACTCACGTTTGTTGCAAGCGCGTTGGTGGCTAAAAAGGCCAATATGAGATAGGCAAGTCCAGTTGCAAAAGGCACAGCAGAAAGACTCCTTAGATGGTATATTCTGCAAGGCACGATTCTTTCTGCGTTGTCTTTTCTCCTCAAGGGTGATCCTGCGTGCTTTCTCAAAAGCGTCAGCAGCGTTGTAGATGGTGTGTCTCCAGGCCTCCCGATTGGAGGCCAGAGTAGACCAGTTATGGTGGTCAGTATGGCCAAGGCTGAGATGTTGTTTCAGGGCGTCCTTGTATCTTTTCTTCGGGGCTCCTCTCTTGCGGCAGCCGGTGGCGAGTTCACCATAAAGCAGGATCTTAGGGAGGCGGTGGTCCTTCATCCTGGAGACGTGCCCTGCCCAACGCAGCTGTGTTCTCAGTAACATGGCCTCAATGCTTGTGACTGCTGCTTGTTCCAGAACAGAAGTATTGGTCACATAATCTGACCAGTGGATGTTAAGGATTGTACGGAGGCAGCGTTGATGGAAGCGTTCTAGGAGACGCAGGTGGTGGCGGTAGATGACCCATGATTCAGATCCGTATAAGAGAGTAGACAGCACTATGGCTCTGTAAACACTGATCTTTGTGCTTTTCTTCAGATGTTTATTTCGCCAGACTCTTTTATGGCGCTTTCCGAAAGCACTGTATGCCTTTGCTAACCTGTTGTCTATCTCCCCATCAATCTTACCATCCGAGGAGATGAGGCTGCCTAGGTAATTAAACTACTGCACTGATTTGAGTTCTGTTTGGCCAATGGTGATGTGGGGATGATGGGGGACTTCCTGAGGTGCAGGTTGATGGAGAATTTCTGTCTTCTTTATACTGACTTCCAGCCCAAAGAGCTCAGCAGCATCTGCAAAGCAGGATGTTAAACGCTGCAGGGCTGCTTCTGAGTGGGCAACGAGGGCGGCGTCATCAGCATAAAGCAGCTCCCGGACAAGATGGTTTAAGGTCTTGGTGTAGGCCTTCAGTCTCCTTAGGTTGAACAGGCTTCCATCAGTACGATATCGGATGTAGATACCGTCCTGATCATCGAGGTCTGCCGTGGCCCTTTGGAGCATCATGCTGAAAGTTGGGTGTACACTATACAATGAATTAGGCCTCCAGTAATATTTTTTAAGGCAGCTGTAAGGCTTCACAGAATCATTGAAGTAATGGACTGATTAAATGATCTAAGATGATATACTAATTTTTCCATTCCTACCCTGGTAAGTAATTGTTCTCTGAGTGATGTTTTTCCAGTGTTTTTTCTCAGTTTTGTTTAAAGAAATTAGACAATAGGGGCTTTCATTGTTTTCTCAGTAGGTTATTCCAGTGCCAAAAAATTCTCCATAGATATAATCAACAAATGTTTCATGCCATTATTGTATTTTCTTGTAGTTCCTGTTGTTAATTTCACTCATGCTCAAATAATATCTTTGTGCTGCTTACACTTCAAAACCCTTACAGGTAGTTGCTGTAACAGATATACATTCTCCCAGTTGTGTGCTGATCTTAAATGAGATCTGTATCCTTTGCCTTCCTAATGTTATCTTGGGTTTAATAAATTGGTTCCAAAATAGAGATTTACAAATTCAGAACCTTTAAAAAGTAATTCTTTCTTGCTTTTTAATTCCTTCCAGTTTTCTGATTTTTTTCCCCTGCACTTTCTACAACTTGAATGTTATATTGCAGGTTTAAAATATGTATTTTTCTGTTTGGGAATAGAAGTTAATGTACTGGCTCCTCCCAGTGAAGTGGAGCTTCTGAGGTGCTTTGAGCTAAGGATACACAGAATGAAACTTCCTATCTCTCAGATAAACCCCATACTTTTTCAAATGGTCCATTTATAAGTTGTACAAAATCAAAGGCAAAATATAGGAAACTTGTTCATAGTCAGGCCCAAACTGAAACAACTTCTGCCTTTTATAAACAGGTATAGTGTTTACTAGGACCCACAAGCCACAAAAACCTTGCAGCTGATATGATTTGGTTTGTAATGCAAAACAAATGCCTTTCTATTTACTAAATTTGACTATGAGAAAGCACATTCTTAATAGAAGTAAAATGGGGCTATAAAAGTATTCCTCTGATCTTAAATCTAAGTTAGTGACTCAATTGTATTTCATTCCTGTGCAAATGTGATGAATCCCTAAAAACTTCCAAGTTAATTTCTGCTAAAACTTCATTGAGTTGGAATACACTGTAGATTTTTTCAGAGCACTGTGCAAAACTGTTGTCAAACTATGGCACTTAGAAGTGCTGGATGTTACAAGTACCTAATCAGTACGGTATGCTAAAAGTACCTCAGTTCCATTACACTTGAGATAGTACTTGAAGTAATTTCCATCTGGCTGGTTCTCAAGCATTTGCTGTTGTTCCTTTCTGAACTACAGCTAAACCAAAAATTAGAAAGGCTCTTTTCAACATCGCATTCCACATTTCTCAGCTCAGATTTTCTCTTTCAAGATCCACATAATTCATTAGACTCAAAGGTAAAATGAAAGGAAAAAGAAAATAAAAAAGGACGTTTTTCAGATGATGCAACCTGGACTGCAGAGGACAGAAGTCATAGCCAGAGTGCAAAGGAAATGGAGTGGCTATCTTGTGCAAGGAAGGGAGGAAGAAGCGAGGTACCTTTACAATATGGATATTTCAGCTACATACGTCCTGTCATGAAATCACAGGCACCACATATTATCCCCTCTGTACACGTGGAGATAAGAGCCTATAGACAAAAAACCATGACCGGGGAGAGCTAGTGTTGCATGATTCTGGCTTTGTGACACATCATGCCTTCTACCTACTTTGAGTCCAAAGTTGGTACGCTGCTTTTGGCTGGGATAGAGTTCATTTTCTTCGTAAAAGCTGGTATGGCGTTACATTTGGCATTTGTGCTGAAAATGGTGTTCATGGTATAGAAATATTTTTGCCATTGCCAATCAGTTCTTGCACAACTTCAAGACTTTTTCTACTTCTCAGGCTATCCTACCAGTGAGGAATCTGGGGATGCAGAAGAAGTTGGGAGGGGACAGAGCTGGGAGAGCTGACCTCAGTTGACCACAGGGATATTCCATGCCATATGGAGTCATGCTTAGCACATAAATTTGAAGGAAGAAGAATAAACATGGAGCATGTTTGGAGTGATGGCATTTGTCTTCCAAAGTCACTGTCCTGCATAACGGAGCCCTGCTTCCCTGGAGATGGCTGAACATCCACCTACCCATGGGAAGTGGTGAATGAATTCCATGTTTTGCTTACACGCGTTCCTTGTTCTGATAAGCCCTTTCTGTGGGAATAGTCTGTAGTCAGACATCCCATTTAGCCAGCTGAGCGGGCTTTACACAGACAGGTTTAGATTTCTCAGGTATGAAAGCTTAGTTGTCCCAAAGACTTGTCCTGGCACAATCTGGAAATGACACCCATTTCCAGTACAGGCAACATCACAGGGGCCCTTTTAAAGCCTCAGAAGTCATTGTGACTATCTAATTCATGTCCCACAGGGATTTCAGTGATTCCTGGATTTAACCTTCAACCCATTTGCTGTAGAGAGGCCTAAGGAAAGTGGGATTCACAAGACATCCTCAGCACTCTCCTAGACCCACTTCTATTCAAAGAAATGTCAGCAACACTCAAGAAAGTGCAGGGCATTTCCAAAGGTCCCCCTTTGATCCCACTTTTGTGATGATGGGATAAGGTATTTTTCGTTCTAAAACTTGAACTTTCCCACTCTGTTTTTTCAATGGTGAACAATATTAAGAGGGTTTCTTACCTCAAACTTTTAGGGCATTTTTAAGCTGGTTACTTAAGGGAAGTTAGTTATATACTTTTCCTCACCAAGAAAAAAAAGAAGACCCTAGAAATTGTACCTAATGATACCCTGAAAAACCTTCAAAGAATGAAAAGTCCAGGCTTATATACAATTCTAAACAAGAGTCACTTCAATATATTTTTATTCCTTTAATGAGCTCATTTTTCAGTGACTTTTCTTATCTGATATTCCTGGAGGGCCCTTGGCATTCCTCACATTTTTTCCCTTTTGCTTTCAGCTGCTTCATAGTGCCCTTTCTACTTCAATCTTTCATTGAGATGCTAAGCTGAGTGACATACTTTAATTAGGTGACATTTGTTGCTAAGGAGACATGCTTATTTAGACTAAATAAGAGGAGGTTACTTTAAAATACAAGTGCACTATAAATGGTAGCTTTATGTGTGGGAGGGAACAATAGTTTTATCAGAGAGGTCATTAGCATATTTCTCGTGTTATTTTGGAAAGAAACTTACAATAACATTCTTTTTTTTTTTTTCTTCTCAACATAGTTCCAGTCTTGCCAGTCTGCCATGCTAATGAAATACTTTTCACAATTAAGCAGTTAAAGTTGGCAGTGCCTGGCAAGTGCTTTGATTTAAATCCTCTTGGAGTCAATGTTGCACTGGTATATGAAGTCCTATGCTTTTAGCATGCTTAATTTGGTATTTTTGTAGTCCAAATTCTAGTAATGATAGTAACCAAAAAAAGTAACTAGTTCATTTTCGGAGCACCCAGCCTGGTTAGGTCTTGTCTGAATTGCCCCTCTGGTGAAAGGAGTAACAGATGGGGGATATACAATATTAATTATGGGAACATACACAAAAGAGTTGGTCATTACAGTAAGATTAAAGCGTCAAAGTAGGTTTCACATGTCAATGTGAAGTCCATGAGGATATTCATGTATTTCAATCCATGGGTATATTCATGTGTTTTAATTTGAGCCATTAAGAACCTACGCAAATTTAAATAATAAAAAAAAAGTGGATAACATAGTCAAAAGTAGGGGGCAAAGATTGATATAACAGATATTAAAACATGTAAACAAAATAATGTAGCCAATCACTACGTAGCTGAACAGTTATAGAGGCCTCGTGTAGAGATTAATGGATTAAATACTAAGTTCCAGAAAGTTCTGAACCATCCCACAGCTATTCTTCCTGAAGTATAACATTGTGCATTTTAAAATAATGCCTCTGATACAATCTTGGTTCAATTTCTGTACGTGAAAGTCCTACAAATCCTTGAAAAACTTCCCATAAGAAAAAGAAGTTAAAAAATGTTGTTTTGAAGTGAAAATTAAATTAAATTTTCCCAAAGATAAGAGAAAAATACTTGTTATCTCACTTTAATAAGGACAGGAAATAGGCTTTCATTTTGTTGTAGTAGTAGCAGTGATAAGATCATCACAGCCACTTTTTACTGCAGTTGTTTGTCTTTGACCTTGCCTTTTTCCTGGACAGCATGCTTTGTCCAGTCTGGACAAAATTGATTGCAACAAAACAGGAGGAAGAATGAAACTCTTCCAGTCTGAGTAACAAGTGCCTGAAGGAGCTGTTGATGCCGTTGAACTGATTCAGCCAGTCATTTTGGGTTAGATGCACACTTAGGATAGGAGATTCCACGCAAGACATTTACAGTTTTTTCCTTCCTACCATGACAACTACGTATTTGACCATTTTTTAGTTACTCCATGCAAAATATATAGAATCTCAGTTCAAAGACACCCTTGAGCATCTTAATGTCAGTCAGAACATTCTTAATAATAAGGATAATTTTTTAAGTGCTTTGCTGATCCAGGGAAGACCTTACTCACTTCAGTGTGAATAAACCAATCTACGAAGATTACTTTTAAGCAGAAGGAGTCTGAAGATCAGGCATTTAAACCTTAGAATATGTTCAGTTTTTTTCATGGAATCAGTCCTCATAGGAATAAGAAAGTCTAAAATAGCAATCATATTTTGTAATCTTCTTAAGGTTGGTGTTTGATGTTTTGGTTCTTTTTTTTCAAAATCATGCACCAGTAGACTTACACGTTCTCCCTTGGTCAACTGCCCAGACATGAGTCTACACTGGTGAACACTGCAGACTACAGAAAATAGGTCCATCATCTTACCCATTTAGATGATGCCTAGTAGCTGAAGACATTTCTAGGGAAATTTAATTCCTACAGAAGCACAGACTTTTTCTGTGCAGGTGGACAGCCATGAAAGTCCCAGAGGTTTTGGTTTGAGTGAGCCAAAATTGTCAGCCAATGTAAAGCAGAGATGACAAACACTTTATGTCACTATATGTCACATATATCATTATGCACTGATATATGCACTTGTAGGTCTGTTTCTACCTATCTGAGTTGCAAAGCTGCTGGATGAATGCCCAACTTCAGCAGCATTTGGATGATGTTTGGGTGAGGGGAGCAGGTGGAGCCCAAAGCTGGTACTTGGGCCAACTCTATCACCTGCGGTGCCCGTAACTCCATTATTTCAGCAAAACAGGATATTATCCAAGAGAAAAAAGGAGTGTCCCTTTCTTTGGCTGAGTTTCTCAACAGCCATTTAGCATCAGGATTAATAATTATTGAATCTCAGAAATGGGAGTGGAGATTTCTCCAAGAAGATGAGGGAAATTAAACTGGTTTCCCACAACCTGAGAAGTATGTGAGAGAACTGCTCACTCAGAAAAAGACAGGGTAAAGAGTGCATCTATTCATATGACAAATTATGTGAACTGGTTTGTAGCAAATCTGAAATATCATTGAGCTCTAATAAAAAGAGCAAAAGGATTTTACCTCCATAAAGGATGAAGGCATCTAGGTAATATAGTTACCCGAGTCTTGCAGATTCCGCTCAGACATTGCGTTGTCCCCCTTTTTGTTTTAAAAAGTTTGCAGAAATTGCTACAGTGTTAAACCAAACCCAAGGTAAATGAAGTAAAGTAGGTTGGGTAAGCTAATAATGAAGAACAAATTATAGGGAAAAAAAAACCCAAAACCAAAAACAAAACCACCACCACCACAACAAAAACCAACCAAACAAATGAAAAAAACCCTTTATTAGATTACCTGGCTCTTGCTGAGACAAAAAATAACTTGTTTTTGCACAACATCAAAGAAAGTGAACTCTGATGCTTCAAATACATCAACAAAGCATTTATGCGCATTTTAATGTTTTCTTGAATAAGAGCCCTTTTCCAGCATATCTTAGTGCTGTCGCCTTCACTGCACTTTCTGATGATCTACTAGAGCCATGTTAAATGTGTTCAACTTTTTCCAAGATGAAGAGAGATAGGGAAAATGAAACTGCCACCACTCCTGCGCCTTCTCTCACTTCTATTTTTCTTTCTCTAACAAAGAAGACTTCAGTCTACATATCTACATATCTATCTTAGTATTTCTCTTTATATATGCAATTATATCTCCAAAATACAGGGAAAATTCAAAGATAATTTATTTATTTATATTTATAACGCATAACAAGCCTGCCCATGTCTTTTTTTACAGTTAAATTTAAAACTACCATAGAAAAATATTTAATTTTGAATAAAACTCAGAATTTGACTCCACCCTTCCCACCACATCCCAACCCACCAGCCCAGAGGGACACTAAAATAATAACACAGGAATTCTGAAATATGGACTCAAGGTCAACCGATTCAAGTTCTAAGATCAAATACATTTCTTATCTCAAAAGACTCTGATTGAAACTGTACTCCTCTGCTTAAAATTCAGAATTGAGCATTCAATGCCCTGAGCAGATCTTAGTGGTGTGGTTACAGGCAAACAGGGATATTTCAGACAGACAGTGCTGCTCTAGTTCTTTCTTTTGACAGGTAGATTGTTTCCAAGCCTGTCACCGGCTCTCTTCATGTGAGTGCCCATACCTTTCTGTTCCATGCAGTGCAGAAAAGCTCATCTTTCAGTTCTTCTCTCAGAACCAGGCTAGAGATTTATTTATCTGCAATGTTGACAATGCCTTTTCTTTCTTATGATGAGGTCAGGAGACCATTGCCATGCACTCTGAATCATAACATGGTAAACCTCAAAGTTGTGACACAAACGAAGAGCAGAGCTTATTTTCCCATAGAGAAGGAGAAGGATAGGTTGTCAGAAAAAGTGCTGTGGCTGTGACTCCTGTAATATTTTTGTAATATTGGATCAAGATAGTGTCCACGGTTTGTCCTTACTTCCATTAAAAACCAGTCACTGTATAGTACTTGGCTGGAAAAAGGTATTAATTGCTGGTAATTGCACGGTTCTGCTTGGCTGCAGCTCTTGTAGAGCTCCTAAAGGCAACTGGTTTAATCTAAGTTCTGGTTCCTCACCCTTGTGACCACCTTTACAGTACATGGATCTGAATACCCCTGAGCCCCATGTCTTTTCTGTGAGGTGATGGGAATACACAGGGATTGGAACACACACTTAGGATTGCTTTGGGGCTTAGTTTGCTTGGATAGGATAAAAGCACAAGAAGAAAGTTTCCCAGGGATCACTGCCCTTTGCTCAGGTGGTGTGCTCAGTTGGGTGCTGTCATGCATTTTCAGGTTGTCCTGGAAGAGTCTGGAGGCTACAGTGCAATGTTACTTTTGCAGGATATCTTTTTGCCTATCAAATATTACTACTGTTTAAAATATGGTGGGTACATTAACATTTCCCTGCATAATTTTGATTAAATGATGTGTTATTTGGACTAAAGTCCATGTCTTGCAATGATGGTACCTGTCAGATCAAACCCATAGAGAATTTCAAAGGAGTGCCATATACCAAAGCTACACATTCACTTCTCTCATTCTGTGCAAGTAGTCCGATTTTGAAGGGTATTTTTAGGAAATTTTTAACTTCCTTTGCTTAAGTCAGGCAAAATACTCCACAAATATACAAAAATACTCCACGCCTGTCCTTCTGAAGTACTCATTTTCTACCCGTTTTATGTGCTTTTAGAGCTCTTTGTGTCTGCTGTCTAGGTGAAATAACTGTCTTCTAATGCCAAGTTTTACAGCTTTTTGAAAGCCTATATAATCTTCTGAACACTAAAATCCTAAACAAACAAATATTTGCAGCATTATAAGGAAGAAGTACAAATTAGTGAGACAATTCATGTTACAGAACTGCTGTTTGTTCTGTTTGTAGTCTTTGCGCTTGCACACACAAATTCACCCATGTAATGAATGAGATTTGAGTAAAACAGCATCAGCTAAAGCAAGAACAGTATAAGCCATACATCATTAATATAATAGCAATAAGATGCTAAGATTAGGTTTTATGACATTGGAAAACAGAAATTACTGTTGCATGTTAAACCCCTGCTTATCTTTTCATAAACAATCCTAGTTCCTACACTCTTGTGCCTGCAAATGTGAGGATAAGCAGTAAAATTCCCACCGATGACTGCCATGTAGGCACATGGGTGCACAAGAATGTCTAATACCTTTATGTTTCAGTAAAGAAAACA
Organism: Oxyruncus cristatus; assembly: GCA_013399855.1. NCBI lineage: Eukaryota > Metazoa > Chordata > Aves > Passeriformes > Cotingidae > Oxyruncus > Oxyruncus cristatus. The sequence continues at coordinate 1,804,999 of VXAY01003849.1, read as the reverse complement.
ACCCCAAACAATCATTTCTATGGAAACTTGCGATAACATTTTACATGTCATATGTTTGTCCAAAGTTTGTAGTTTCTTCAGCTGTTATTGCACATCACCACCTTGAGAGAATGAAAGGTAAAGACTACACTGAAGTGTCTAAAGCTCGGAATCCAGTTTTGGGGACGCCAATATCCCCAGACTAAGAAACCACCCTGGGAAGAAGTAAATTCTTAGGCTGATTTTGCGTATCATATATTCAATGGGAATCTTGTTTTAGCTATCAACCAACCCTAGCATAAACTAAATTCTGTATGTGCATCTTCTCGGTTAAAATTTCCTGTGGGTCTACATTGGTTTCCTCACATGCTAAAGTCCCTTCCAACCTGAACTCCCCTATGTTCACATGAACTTGAGGCCTAACTCCCACACAGGTGCAACAAGTATCCACAGAGTAGACTGTCCGTCTCCCTGAATCAAGGGACATACAAAATTCATACCTAATGCAGTACTATATTGACACAAAAAAACAGTGAAAATAAACATTTTCTTTTGAAAAGTTGTCCCAGCACACAGCAGGTCCCTTCTGAGATGATGCTGACTAAGGCAGTCCCTGCTTGGGATGGTGCTTGTCCTCGACCCTGGGTGACAACTGCCATGCAATCCACAGGGAACGTGGATGTTTAAAAGCAAGGTATTACAATGCTCACTGTTGTAGTCTCCAAATAATTTTGTTTAGTATATTTCTGCTTCAGTTTGTTTGTTTTAAATGAAGGCTGAGATCCTGAAGATAAACTGTGGCCTGTTTAATGTCTTTCCAGAAGTGGGTCTCTTGAGTGCAGGAAAACACTGTCCTATTGTAAGTGCAAAGGAAATTCTAAATCTTGTTACAAAATCTGACCATCAGATCCCTAAAGCAAAAGATACAACAGAGGAATGACAAAGGTACAAACACTGTAGTTTACTACAGCTCTCCAAAGCAGATTCCTTGCCCTGTCCTTGAATTTTAAAAATCTATAAACATTAAAAACATCCAGTAAAATACAAGGGATACAGACCTGGAGGACAAAGGTAGCCAGATCTAGTTTCCACCCTTGTCAAAAACAATAGGAAATCCACTGCAGACATGAAAATAAACTTCTGCAGAATAAGTCTGATTCAAGGCCAGAATGAAACATGGTCTCTTCACAAAGGTTTGTGTTGTCAAGTACCTATTCAAGCAAGGTCTTCCAAGCAGCAAATAATGGAACTAAAAGTGCTGAAATACAGAATAATCCATCCAGGTTAGAAAAATATCTTTCTCCGTCCTAATATCTGGAAATTGAGTAGAGTTGTATTACTTTTGATTGTTTGACAGCCACTTTCAGGTTCTTTTATGCTGTATTGCTGTGCCAAATTGAAATTCTAATTTGACAATATGAAATATTGTGGCAATACCGACCTACGGTACTGCCCTCCACAGCGTGACAACCTCGTTTTAGAGGTTGAAATGCTTTCATATACAAAGGTAAATGTGAGGAAAAGAGGAGCTGCTTGAACCTTATACTTCTTTTGTTCTGCTTAGGATATCGTTAAAGAGCCTCTGTCATTTCTTCAGATCCCCGACTATGCCTGTGTTTGGGTTTGCAAGGAACAGTTATATATGGACAGAAGATAACTTTGTATTCTACTGATTTGGACACAAAAGGATAATCTGTCCATTTTCATAAAGAAAGTAAGGGTGTTATTACAAAAGCCTGAGGAAAATAAGATATGAAAATGTCTGTGTCAATTTCTCAGTGACACACTGGCTCACAATCAAACACAAATACACAGCCTAAACAGATATTTCTTACCCATAGACCCAAGCAGATTTCTTTGACTACCACACCGTTTACTTTGAATGCTTTGATTAGTGCAGTACTGTTTTCCCACATTTAATTTCTGGCATTTTTCTATATAATACTGCATTTTCTTCTATAGAGAAATGGGAAATATACTGCCAGAGGGAAAGGGTTAATTCATAAAAAGAAAAGGCATCTTTTTTGAGAAATTAAAATATGGTCAGAAAGGCTAGATTCTCTTTGACGCTTAGCAGAAAAATCTGATTGTCATATTCCAAAATTAAGATTGAGTGGTTCCTCAGAAATTTATTGTAGTCTGTAAGGGCACCCAAAACCAGGAGTGAAGATGAATACTTTCTGAAATCAGATTTCACTGTGCAGTGAAAGTATAACCTTTCCTTACAGAGATACCACAAACAGAGTTACATGTCACGCATGACCAATGTTAATTTTCTTACTCAGTGAAGCAAAATTCAACCTATTTTATGCCCACGGACTGTCAAATTTTTGAGGCACACTTATCGTGTCATCAGTTCCTATTCCATCCATACTGGCACGTGCACTGGCTTCAGTAATGCATGAGGTGACTGACTATAAGGTGAAATAGTTATTAAAAATATCTGTCTTCTCATTTAGCTCTACATTAGAAAGTTATAGCCTGACGAAATTTCACTAAATTATAGAAATTTAAGTACACCAGAAAGTGGTTTGGAGGAAGAACAGCAATTCTCTCCCACAGAGGACTTTGCCATTTCCAAATCTGAGCACAGTCTGGTTAGAAACTGAATAGTCAGCAGAAGAGCCACCAAAGCACAAGAAGCCAAGCAGGCAGGGGAGCAGGGAAGAGGCATGCAGGCAGCCTGCTTGGCTTCTGCCAGAAATTTTTCCGAACGGTCGACGTCTTTTGCATTCTGGCTTGTCACTAGACAGCAGAGGAACTGATGTTGCAACTGGGTATTTCTCTACCCAGCTCTAAATATGGTAGAATTTAGTCTTTTTGGACTAAGAAAAATATTAATTAGTTTTAAATGCAGGATGCTGGTCTGAGCGGTCACCTTGACTATACTTTCAAAGACATGGCTTTATTAAGACAAACACTTAACATACACCTATTTCCCATTTCTAACAACAGTTAAGCACGTATTTTAAACTAGACTTTTTACTGAGTAGCAGTAGATGTAAAAGCAATCCTTGTGTAAGGTTTACCAGACAGTTCCATCGCACCCTTACAAAGCTGGAAAGGAATATCTTCTGAGCAGAAGCTGCCTGTCATGTGTTTTGTCAGCCTGCGGGGCAACAAAAACATATGTTGAGAGAAGACTGACAGGTTCCTCACTTGACCCAAGGTCAGAATTTGAGCTGGAGCCTCAGGTGTGACTCCATCCACTGACTCTCTGGATTGTTCTGCCCCTTGAAGACCTGCCTTAAAAAAGGCTATAAATGAAAAAAAAGCAAATGCTTCTTATACTTTATTATTATTGTGATTTACTACAGAACAACATAAAAACTGACAGTTACCACCAAGATTTCTTAGACTGAGAGTACTTATTACTGGAGTTGATTTCAAGTTTTCACTAGAAAGAAGTAGTTCTGTTACTTTAATTAAAGGTCTTCACCTGGATCAAAGACAACTCAAGGGAAATTTATTTGGCATTCAACTCCACTGTGTATTGCTTTCAAACTCTCCACACCTTTTTTTTGTTTGTTTGTTTGTTTGTTGTTTTTTTTTTCACTAAGGTCTATTTAATCTTGCACAATGTATTTAATCTTGCTGGAGGTGGGGCTGAGATGCACAGTACTTACTGTTGTCCATAACACAAGTAGGCATAGGGTGTGATTTAAGGTTGTAATAGTCATGAATATTTTGTCTTACACAGGAAATAGCATTAATTTTTTCACATGCACTTTCATTGTTGAACAAAGCTTGATTAGAGAAGAGTCTTTCTGTAGTGGTCACAGTGAGAGGGTAGTACTCTTACAGAAAGAACAACACTGTCCTTTACAGATTGTCTCTCAGATGTGGAGTGTCAGATGGTCACAGGCTGTCCAGTTTCACAATTTGTAAGAAGGCTGAATTATATTTTCATTTAAGTGTGTGCTTTCCAAACTGTGGTAACATCAGTTATCTGTTACAGCCTGGCCTACTTCACTAAAGTAAGTAAGTGTGGAAAAGAAAATTCTGGCCTGTACCCACTGAATTCGACAAGGAAAATGGAATTTTATCATGGGCTACCTCAGAGTATTTTTTTAAAATCCCACCCACAGAGTAATTGTATGAACTGGTAGCAGACAGTCCCCACAGAGTTAAGGCCCTGCTTAAGTCATGGTTCAAAATACCTAAATTAGTGGATTCAGCATGGGGAAAGGAAAATCCAGAGTCATGGAGGACTGTGAGGTTTGTGTCTTCTAAATGTTTTTATTCTGAGCGATTTGTTCATGATTGCAGCATCTCAAGGCTGAATTGTCTGGTTTGTTTCATTCACCTTGCATTATACAAAGTGAACGTGTTCTGAGCAGAGGGATTCACTGCTGGAGAACTCCACAAGCCGGGGCAGTCTCTGGACACTTCAGATGCTGTGGGAAAAGCTCTGCTATCTGTCCCTCACACCCATGTCACCACCTCTTTTCCTGGACATTCATGCCCTGTAGTAAGGGAAAACAGAGCACAGATTAGTATTTCCTCTGTGTTTTCCAACTAGAGAGATTCAAAAGAAGAAGTAGGGTTATTTCATAGGGGGTGAGTTGGAGGAATGCTTCTCACAGCCAAAGAAGCCCCAGTTTTTCTAAGCACAGTTGCATAGAGCACTTCTGTGGCAAGACAGTTCCTCAGCATTGTGTCCCTCGCTTCTGCAGGAAAACGATGTGAAAAGCTGCCCCATCATCAGTTGGATGTCCTGCCCAGCCACGCCACCAGATATCCATTTCTTTCCTCTGCATATATTCATAAGAGGTTACCCTTCTAGTCATCAAGAAAGTTAGTACAACAATCATTTTACTAATCTATCTTTTTGACTACTTTCATCTTCCTTCTTTCAATTTAAACTATGTTTCTTCACTTCCATATCAGAGAAAAACTTCAGTCTCATCACTGTCTAGTACCTATATCCCCTCCTATTTCACCTGTACTGATAGTCAACTTCCATCTTTCACAGTCACTTAACCCCACATATTTCAATTTTCAAATACAGTCTCAAAAGCAAAGCCATCTCATTGGTTTCCTTCAAATCCTTATTGAAATCTCTCTTTTGACGCGATGCCTGAGAAAATCTTGACAAAATTAGGCTACCAGAGAGTTGACAATGTCAAAACTGTATATACCTATAACCAGTCTTATACTGGTATCCATCCCTGTCATCTTCTTTTAAGGAAACTATAAATTTGTGGAACAGTCACTCCCTTTTGACCTTGCTCAACAATGTTACTCACACTGTGTTGGCAGTCTACGACTGTGACTCCTAAGCACAATGCAGACATTACCTTGAAAAGATATGAACAGTAAAAGTACTAGACAGGGGTTTCATAGCTCACTTTTCCTTTACAATTGGTTCAAGCATTCAAGGAATTTTTTTTTGTCAATCATATGCTAGGCACCATGGAATGACATCCAAGAAAACAGCCTGTGTGGGTGAAGTGGTGCCTTGAAACAATATGGATATAGACCTCACAGAAAGAAAAATGTAATGTTCATTGAAAATTGGGTAAATCTGTGTTGTCTCTTCTTAATATCCCTTTCCTAACACTCAACTTTTCCCATCTCTTAGAAAAGGAATAAAATTACTGATCCATTTCCTGCCAAATCAGAAAACAGGTACCTGGGCCTGGCAAAAAGTACAGCCCTTGTCAGCTCTCCTACAGTCACATTTGAACAGGATGCTAAAAGGAAAGCTGTTCTGCACGGAGGCTAGCTCTCAGCTGATGACTATTCATTTCTAATGTCACATAAATTCCATATGGGATATTTAAACTGAAAGTAAAAGAGTCACAAAACCATCAAGGCTGGAAAATTGCCATCTTCATACCACTGTGGTGAGGACAAAAACAGATCCAAGATTCTTCTTTCTCTCGTCCACCTCCAGGCAATAAACCAAGGAATAGCAAGTGATGACCAGAGTTACACAGTGAAGTTGGATTCTTGCCTATTGAGCTTTGTTTTACCCTCTACCTCACTCTTAACTGTTTGGAGGCAGAAGATGAAAAGTAAATGATTCTTCTGTATGCAAGTGATTGAACTGTGACATAATTTTTTGAAAGTTACATCATATCTATTTCCTGTACTATCTTTTAGTTGTCAGGGTCTCTTTCATCACTGACTTTTAAGGGCAGAACCTGTCTCTCACCATGTGTTTGCACACAGCCTAGCAATGCAGGCTTCAGTTTGGATCAGGGCCTCTAAGTACTACCATCATATAAATAGCCATTCTCAGAGAAACAGAAATCAAACAAAAACTGCGAGGAGATGAAAAGCACACATGGTTTTCTGGTGACTCATTTTGCACAGTCCTGAGCACGTTGTTTTATTTTGCTCTCAAAGGCCAAGTCACACACGGTGCCCTCTACAGAAGAGGAAGGGTGCCAACACAGAGGAGTAACCTACAGCAGAACTCAGGGCAAGTGTTTAGGGACTGGGCTGCTTTTAGTCCTTTTTTCCTTGACTAAGTACTGCACCACTAAGCAAGTATTTCTCCCTGCTGGTTATAAATAGGCACTAGTGCCTTATCATCTTCTTGCTCACTGGGAAAGAATGTGGATCAGCTAGAGAAAGAGACACCCAGGAAAGCTGCTGAACAGCAACAACAATTTTTTTGTTTAAAAACACTCTCTCCTAGAGTCAGAGGCATACATTCTTTGGCAATGAGTTTCTTGACCTGGTAAATGACACAATGCTTTATATACAAAAGTATTAAGAGAAGATTATGTCACTGGTAAAGATGTGCTGAAATGGGGCCTTTCCCTCTTGCAAGCCTTTAAAGGAACTTTCCAAGCTTATCAAAACTGTGCAGTCATGCTGCTGATAGGCAGCCAAGTTCACATAGGGCCCAATCCCAGGACATCTTCAAAGCCAGCATACTGATGCACCTCCCATGTGAACAGCTACATGTGTTAGAGATTACCAACATGGGATCTCAAAGCCCAGAAATTATAATCATCCTTCGTTCTTTTATCACAAGGTAAATCCTGAAATAGCTATAAATCAGGACTCCACAAAACATGGAGATGATTATAAAAAGAGAAATTATTAAGACAAGGCACTGCAAGATACAAGCCAAGATCCACATAGGTCTTTACAGAATCACAGAATATGCTGAATTGGAAGGGACCTATGAGGATCATCAAGTCCAACCATTAGCCCTGTACAGGACCAACCTCAAGAGTTACATTATGTGCCTGGAAGTATCATCCAAGAACTTCTTGAACTCTGTCAGGCTTGGTGCTGTGACCACTTCCCTGGGGAGCCTGTTCCAGTGCCCAACCACCCTCTGGGTGAAGAACCTTTTTCTAATACTCAACCTAAACCTCTCCTGACACAATTTCAGATCATTCCCTTGGGTCCTGTCACTGCTCCCCACAGAGAAGAGACCAGTGTCTACCCCTCCTCTTCCCCTCACAAGGAAGCTGTAGACTGCAATGAGGTCTCCCCTCAGTCTCCTCTTCTCCAGGCTGAACAGACCAAGTTCCCTCAGCCATTCCTCATATGGCTTCCCCTCATTGCCCTCCTTTGGACACTCTCTAATAGCTGAATATCTTTCTTATATTGTGGTGCCCAAAACTGCACACAATATTCAAGGTGAGGCTGCCCCACTGCAGAGCAGAGCAGGACAATCCCCTCCCTCCACCAGCTGGTGATGCTTTGTCTGATGCCCCCCAGGACACAGTTGGCCCTCCTGGCTGCCAGGGCACTGCTGACTCATATTCAACCTGCCATTGAACACGACACCCAGGTTCCTTTCCATGGGACTGTTCTCCAGCATCTCGTTCCCAGGTCTGTACATACATCCAGGGTTGACCCATCCCTGGGGTGCAGAATCCGGCACTTTCCCATGTTGAACTTCAAATGGTTGGAGATTGTCCGGTCCACTAATTTGTCAAGGTCTCTCTGCAGGGCCTCCCTGCCTTTGAGGAAGTCAACAGTCCATCCCAGTTTTGTGTCACCTGCAAACTTGCTTAGTATCCCTTCCAGTCCTGTGTCCAAATCGTTTATGAAGATGTAAAAGAGCATGGGGCCCAAGATGGAACCCTGTGGAACCCCACTAGTGACAGGTCACCAGTCTGACGTCACCCCATTCACTGTTACCTCTGTGCTCAACCGATGAGCCAATTGCTCACCCACCACATGATGTGTTTATCCAGCTGTGGGTTGGACATTTTGTCCAGAAGGATCCTGCGAGAGACAGTATCGAAAGCTTTACTGAAATTCAAAAAGATTACATCAACTGGCTTCCCCTAATCAGCTGGGTGGGTTACCTTGTCATAAAAGGAAATCAGGCTGGATAAGCAGGACTTTCCTCTCATGAAGCCATGCTGGCTGAGACCAATGACTGCCTTGTCTTTCAGGTTTTTTTCAATATTTCCCAGAATAATCTTCTCCTTAAGGTATCTTCTCCACTACTAGGCACTGAAGTGCGACTGACAGGCCTGTAGTTCCCAGGGTCCTCTTTCTTACCCTTCTTCAAAACTGGGACAATGTTTGCCAGCTTCCAGTAATCTGGACCTCTCTGGATTCCCAAGACTGCTCAAAAATCACCAAGAGAGGTTTTACAATGACATCAGCCAGCTCTTTAGGGTTCTGGAATGAATTGCATCAGGCCCCATAGATTTGTAGGGATCCGGCGATAGATCCCACACAATTTCTGGGTTGACTGGGACTCACAGTCATGGTCCTTCAGCTCAGGGCACTGAGACCCTCTTGGTCCATCATCCACGTTGAAGACAGAGGCAAAGAAAGCATTAAACACCTCTGCCTTGCCTCAGTTCCTGGTTGTGAGGTGACCTCCATTTATTTAATGGTGAGCATTGGTACCTTAAAAGGAGTTACAGCCTTAAATCCTTTAGTAGATTTTGGTCCTCTGTTTTAGTCCCAGGCTTGTCCAGCTGACAAATCAACTCACCTTCCAATGAAGAGTTCATGTTTCCTAACTTGTAAAACATGTGCATAGCACATATATATAAAAAGTGAATCTTCACAAACTCAATGCCATGACTAGAAGGATGACATAATATCTCCAAGTAAAAAACATTTTGGTCAAATAGTTGAATATTCATTCTGTTTGTGTGGTAGGAAGTACTTAATGTTTCAGCAGGTACTGCCAGTGAAGCAAGGCACCAGATTCTCTTGCCAGTTAAACTACAGCCATAAGCAACAGATGGGGTAGGGAACTTCATTTTTGAGAAGGGGAGAGTAAGTTAATTTGAATATTGACTCTGTGGAGACACATTCCTTTCATCCCCTCTATACAGTGAGTGCCTAGCTCAAATTGATCCTACTCAATTCAGAGTTCCCAAGTAAAATTTCTATTCATTGAATCTTTGCCATCCAAGATCTTAGGACCACAATACAGTCAAAGTAAGAACAAGAAAAACCCAAACCACTGTACATAAAAAAAAATGTGGTCAGGATTTTACCTTAAAAGGAGTAAAGATTAATAAAAATGAAAAATAATGATAATCCTCTTTAGCTTTGCAGAAGAATATTTTTTTTTAATTATTAATTACTTCAAGTTTCAGGAATGTTTTACCTAAAGTATATACAGAGCCAAAAGACAGTGGTATTTTTAGAGTGATATTTCTCAACTTGTTTGGCAAGGTAAATACCAAAGCGTTTGTAAGTATCCTCCGAGATTATAAACTTTGAGAATGCACAGGACCATCTTCAGGGGAGGCTGGCAGACATCTACCCACAAAACAAAGCTTTCTAGAAGAGAACTTACTACAGTAACTTATTTAATCTATGAATAGAGAATCCAAGACAAAATAATACTCACCATTGCCCAGGGTTCTATAAAACAGGTCATTCACATAGTATTTTCTATACTCGGTCATTTTCAGTGCTTCCTGGATCTGTTGCTATAATAATCCATCCCCTTCAGATAAAAAAGTAATGGTGGAGATCTATTTTCTTCTACTAATACCCAGAACTCTTTCTGGATCTCAACAGCAACTGCAAAAGACTGCTCCAGTTTCAATTTCAATACAATTTTAGAGGAAAGGGAAGTGAAAAGGGATACCTCAATCACAGATAGCTGCCCCACATACAAACAAGATAAACAGCAACAAGAAATGTTCTTCCCCATATACAATGAAGTTGCATCTAGCAGATCTTCTTCCGTTAGGAGACATGGGATAGTGCAGGAGCCTCGGCATGAAGATTAGGAGCGCCCATTTGCATTTCATTCCCAGCTGTTGTTGTAATCAGAAATCACCTGGTCCCTCTAGAAGCCTTCTACAGTGCCTTTCTTTTTACATGCTGCTCTGTGGTAGTAGGTAAAACAATGGGACCACTTAAGTTAGCTTAGTCAGTGTAGCAGCTAGCAGACCTTTGTTTTTAAGAAGCAGAATTCTCATCCCGATTTTATGAAGAACTGTGCTAGAGTGACAAAATATTTATTTTGCTTTTTTTAATACCAAAAGAGACATTTTCTAAAATAAACATAGCTGCAGACAGGAATCTGGGCTAGGTATGGTAGAATTACACAAGCAGATGGACTGACATGAAACTTAGAGGACTGCTCCCAAAACGTATACACACCCGTTATGCTTGAAAGTGCTGGACATTGATCTCTATTTCAATATAAACCACAGCCTGGGTCTAATTTCCCTTTCTTCACATTTTAAATTTTCAAAACCAGCTCAGCAAGTTCTCATCCTCCACTGCACCTGGGGAGAAAAAAGCCAAAAAGGCAAGAGAAACAGCCAAAAGGAACAGAGGTGTTCCTGGGTTGCTAAATGACTTAGCTCCAATAGGGGGTAAAAAAGTTTACCTACTCCTAGAAGGTATTGCTACTCCAGGTCCCACTGACTTTCAAATGTTTAGGATGCTAAGCAGAGAATTAATAATAGGATGGTACAAGATGCTGACATGGACATGCTATCTGGTTCTTTGTGAGGATCTACCAGAATACTCTTTTTAATGTGTCTGTATGTATGTGCATCTGTTCTTGGTCAAATAGTAGAGGGATCCTCTGATCAACCCTGACCTTCCTGAGTTCTTAAGCTTGTTCTGAATCTCATAAAGTAAGTTTGGAAACAGTATTAGAAGAAAGACTCACACTGATTCCTTGTTGTTCTTTATTTAATTTCAGAATTTGCATTTTCTAAAACATACACACAGATTTAAACAAAAATTCTAGTCATATCCATAAAATTCCTGTATTCTACAGCTCTCAGACTTGAGTTCAATGGAGGACACTTGTTTTTCAGATTTGGGAGCCTGTGTTTTGCAAGGATAATGCAAAGTACTTCCAAATCTCATCTATTAATTCCTCTAACAAAATAAAGGAGCCTCTCCTGAGAGGACCCTCCACGGCTTTCTCTGCACAATATCAGCCATGCAATGTGTCTACAGGGACAGACAAAATCATGGTGGCAGTGCACTGATACTGTCTACAGCTGTGTGTCTGAGCCTTCACAAAGAGTCCGTGTCCGAACATTCTCTGCAAAATGTTCAGAGGCTTTTCCATAGTCAGATGAGGCCAGAATTTTAGTTCCTCACAGTGCAAACACTCAGCAGTTCATGCTCAGAAAATGGTAGAAACAAGCCCAGTAGGAAGTATCTAGAGTTGCATGCAGTCCTTTCTGTCTGTTTCATGGCTCTGAAACAGATACAAAACAGATGCAGTTTCAAAGCTGAGCTATAGCAGAAGTGCAGCAATAAACTCAAACCAACGTATCAGTTGGTTGCATTAATCAGCTTTAGCCCAGCACAGTATTGATGTAGTCAAAGCTTGCTTTAGGTTCGACAGCTTAGCTGGCTTTCCCCTACTACTACCAGAACCCTCTTTAGAGTACTCAGATAGTGTAAGGAGTCTCAATGTGAGTTTATCTGTAAGTCTTGCCAAAGACTTTAATGCATCTCCACTTTATCAAGGCAGATTATGCCAAAGGATGTCCATAATGTTGTGAAATGAATGTTTGGCTATTGCACTTGCTAGCGTCACAAGCAAAAACTGGGCAATTTTTATTTATTTAATTAGTTACCCATTAACAGAAAATTTTGATCATTGATCCGGGTATTAGACAACAAAGAGAGAATATAAAAATTAAACACTTAAGTAAACATCTTTTTCTCTCCTTCCTCAGGCTCCCTTTTATCCTCCTTACTTCTTAGTCTCAGTTTCCCTTATTCTTGCTGCAGGATACACTCAGTCCATCCCAGTTCCTGTGGTGAAGCAATGGGTGGTCCTGGAAGTTGAATTGTATGCATAACAGCTGCTGCCTGTTGCCCTGTGCTCATTGACTTCTCTCTGCTCTGTTGTGCTTCTCACCAGTTTCTTAGGATCACCTCCTCCAAGTTCAAGAATGGCCCATTCTGAAATGAAGAAAATCAAAGGTGATAGGAGGACTGCATGGATGAACAAGGATCTGCTGATCAATACCAAATATAAAAAGGGTCTATAAAAGGAGTCAAAGCAGGGAAATGTGACACAGAAGGAATACAAAGACATGGCTCTGTTGTTCAGAGATGGGATTTGGAAAGCCAAAGCCCACCTGGAATTTATTCTGGTGAGGCACATGAAGGAAAAGAAAAGACTATGGAAAATGTGGGCCTGCTGCTGAATAGGGCAGCTGCCCTTTGGCAAAAGACATGGAAAAGGACATGGTGTTCAAGTTCTCCTTCACTTTGGTCTTTACTGGTAAAAACAGTCTTCAGGAATCCCAGGCTCATGAGATCAGTGGGAAAGTCTACTGCAAGTAAGACTTACCCTTGGAGGATGAGGATTGGTTCAGGGAACTTCTAAACAAACTGGGCAAGCATAACTCCATGCCACCTAATGGGATACACTCATGAATGCTGACAGATCTGTGAAGAGTCACTGGAAGGGTACCTGCAACTTGTCTTAGACAGATCAGGGAAGGTTCCTCAAGATTGGAAGAAAGGACATTTCAATTCTATCATCTCTATGTGACACAGTCCCACATGGGTGTCTCTTCTCTTTATTGATTTTATTTAAAAGAAATAAATTTTAAAAAATCCAAAATAAGAAGAAGTTGATGGACTGGAACCCCAGTGATCAGACTCCAATCAGGACCTGAACTTCAAAACAGTTGTGGATTGTTGGAAGACTAAGAGAATTGCCTACTGTCTGTTGTATAATTGCATTGTATGAACAACAGGTTTGCATTTTCTACAAATAATTAGAGTATGAACTGTCTTTCTTTCTCTAGAGTAAATCTGGTTTGAAAAGCCAATAAGTTACATGAGGCAGGCTGCAGCATCTGTCACCCTTTAATGCCTTTTGTAAACCTTACCAAGTTTCCACCTTAACCATAGTGGGGAGAAAAGGAATAAACATTTACTTAGAAATCTATGTAAACTTTTCATTAAAACAAGTTAATTGATCATGAAAAGAGTATATGGAATTAAAATAGCTAAGAACTGAAGGAAATCACATTTGTTTCACATAAAATGAAGTGAGTAAACGGGGCAGGAAGACACTGCTTAACACCTTAAGAATGCTATTATGACTGACTACCCACATTAAAAGTTGTAAACACTGTAGAGTGAGACGAATTGCATATAACTGCAAGTGATAAAATTATATTGAGCAATGCATGATGTTGGCTTCGTATCTGGAAAACAACCCTCTTCATTAGAGACAAATCTTCTATAGACCAACAGACCTAACTCCACACCTTACTTTTCTGTAAGTGTTCCAGCGTCAGGCTAGGGAGAGTTTTGGGTGATGTACCATACACAGAGTACACTACTGGCAAAATGATAATCACATTCTCCTTGTCCCTGAGGACCAGAATGTCACCTGCTTAATGTCCATATACTTGGTCCCTCTTTCCTGATACTGAATATATCTTCCCATATAATCCCATTCAGCAAACTGTGTCTTAAAACCGTTTAGGTTCCTTGCCCCAGACTCATACTCTGCTAAAACTTTGCAGTACAGCCAGTTCTTTCAGTTTCTAACCCAGGGTGATTCACAGTCATATTTAAAAAAAGAAAAAAAAATTATTCCTGGGAAACGTGGTCTTTGAGCTCAGATAGTGACTTCCCCTGCTTTCTTTTACTCATCAGTGTACTTAGGGAATGCAACTCTATCCTTTCCTTCACTGACCTTCTCAGTCTCTCCTTGTAAGACAGGACTCTCATCCCCTGGCTATTTCAATCATTCTCTCTGCACATGTTTTGTTTAAATTCACCTTGCTGGAGAAAATGTACTAGGTGCCAGAGGTTAACTTCCCAGTGATGCCTCAGAATAATCTTCGGGCTATGCTAAAAACATCATATCTGATAAATCTTAGGATGACATGTGCCTTATTCAGGACTGGTCCTGTCTGTGTTTCACAGTCATCTTCTGACTGCGTAATACTCTCAGCTGCTGTAGCATACACTCCAGCCTGATTTTCACAAGTGAACTCCCAGTTTCCAATGGAAAATTTTGCTATTTACTTCTAGCTGTGTAACTTCTGCACTTCGATGAGTCTAACACAGGACAGGGATCTAAATCATCTAATAGGGTAGAACTGTGCAGCTGCTGTGATTCTCTCTGTCTTAAGAATGGTTAGCTCTTCCCCTTTTATGGAGAAAAAGAATGACCTAAACAGAAATACAATGCATTGCATGTTTGCATGACCTCACCCTAGTCTTGTCTCTTTGGAAAGTACCCTACACTTGACTTGCATTCCAAGTATACACTGCTTTGCAAAGGTTTTTTTATTCCCTCTTCCCAGGGTTTATTTTAAGCCACTAGTTCCTAAACAAGGGTCACAACCTTACTTTTATGCACAAGCTTGGCAGTATAATTGAAAGTGGGGTCATGACCCCAGAAGTGGGTCTTGATGGACAGATTTTCTGAGATTCAAAACCCCTTCTGACCTCTTTTAACACCGTTAAAGTCTGTAGCAGTGTGAAGCACTTCATGAATGCACTGGGAGAAGATGAACCTCTACTTACCATAATTTGAGCAATTCTGATGAACTCTGCAGCTCTCAACCAGAGTAGCAGTCATGTTGCTGATCTCAAGATGTTACTCTGAAGTGTTTGTCCAGCTGCAATTAACAATACAATTTTCTTTATGTCCATATAGGGTATTTTTAAGCAACTGTAATGAAAATAATATAGCAAAGCTCTTAGTAATACACATGCACTTCATGAAGACTCCAGAATTTATTCTAGGCCTCTCTACTTAAGGTGTGAAATTATTCTGACATGCTAATAAAGTCTTTCCAGGCTTCCACTGGGATCCTCTCAAATAATTTGCACTCAGTTATTCCCGTGAGCTGAAATAGTTTGGTTTAATTACAGAACCATTGATGCCCAGATAGTACTCTGGAAGGAATTCAGTGGCAAACATAACCATTTTCCATAGAAAAGGATCAGAAGAAAAATAGATGCAGACTGAGACCTGCTGTCACAAAAATTATTATATAAATAGCCTAGGACAAACACAAAACAGAGGAAATGCCTTATAAGAGTGGCTGTGACTAATGATGAAATGTGTGCCAGAGCACTCTACTCCCACAATTGTCTGGATAGTCAGTCCCCCTTCTCACTTGTGTATCCAAGTCTCCTTCCCAGAGCATGAGATTGCCTTTCTCTCACTGCAGAACATGGCTGGGAGTCAAGGGAACATAGAATCACAGAATCACAGAATCACAGAATCATAGAATCACCTGGGTTGGAAAAGACCTCTGAGATCATCAAGTCTAACCCTTGGTCCAACACCACCACGGTTACTAGACCATGGCACTAAGTGCCACATCCAGTCTCATCTTAAAAACCTCCAGGGATGGAGAATCCACCACCTCCCTGGAAGCCCATTCCAATGGCTGATTACCCTCTCTACAAAGAATTTTTTCCTGACATTCAACCTAAACCTCCCCTGGCAGCGCTTAAGACCATGCCCTCTTGTCCTATTGCTGGTTGCCTGGGAGAAGAGACCAACCCCCACCTGGCTACAACCTCCTCTCAGGGAGTTGTAGAGAGTGATGACGTCTCCCCTGAGCCTTCTCTTCTCCAGACTAAACAATCCCAGCTCTCTCAGTCTCTCCTCATAGGACTTCTGTTCTAGTCCCTTCACCAGCCTTGTTCTTCTCTGGACCTGCTCCAGCACCTCGACAACCCTGGAGATGAGAAGCTCTCTGGAGTCAAACTCTTTAGACAATGAGGCTATGTCTATGTTAGTAAACTAGACAGTGCACAGAACAGTCCCAGGCACTGGAATGCAATATCTCTACACTTCCCAGTCAGAGGGCTCCCAGGTACGCTTTAGATCTCTACTAGTCAGCATTCCCAAATAATTCCTGGATATGGTCTGGGATCTGAATACTCCCTGGATCATTCCCAGTGGGGACTTCACATGCAAGTCCTCTGTTTTGCTGTCTGAAAGAGCCTACTAGAATAGACATAGACTATTCCTGCCAGTAAGTTGTTTTAAATTATGTATGTAGAGTGTTAAAGGTACCATTACCTTCAGTGAAGTTATTCATGATGTAACAGGTTATTGCGGTTGAGAAGTTGGGATCTTCACTGTAGGAGGACAGTGAAGAGGTTTTCTGAAATACTCTGAGCAAGAAGCAAGACTGTGAACAGCTTTCAATGGACCTGAAGGAGGCAGAAGTATTCCCTTTGTTCTTTTTGTTGTGTATCGGCTCATCATCAATCCTGTCTTCTCCAGAGCAAGGAGGTATAGCTGGCAGTGGTGCTTGGGGAAGGATATGCCAGTCAAAAGCATAAACTTTTGCTGGTGGTGGTTCATCTGTGACAAATGACATCCACAATACAGCTTAGCCCTTTCTCTATTCTGACTGGCAAAGGCAGTAACTATTATGTCCACTGGTCTCAGCCAGAAGTTCAGCAGCCTAATACTTCAAAAAGGTATACCCTAATAAGAAAGTCTCCACCACCATGACTAAAGGAGTCTTCACTTTATGTGTCAATACTTTCTTTCATTCTATCATTTATTTTATATGTTTACTGAAGAATAGCTGATGCCCAATAGATATTTTTTTCTGTCATGATGATACTACCTGGTTTTCCTTTTTCTCCTTATGAACCAGTGACAGCTTTTCTTTCTTTTGATACTGTATTCTTCACTTTTAATCTAGGCCTGCGTTTTGTCTCAGTGGTCCTCCTGAATTTTAACTAGTTTTGCCAAACCTAATCATTGTTCCAAATTTGCCCAAGGAAACCAACATGCCTCCACAGGAGTAGTAGTTACCCTCTTTAAATGATTGTGCAAATGTCCATGTTCAGGACTTAAGACAAATAAATCATCCTCTGTTCTGATACTATCAGTCCAAGATCTCTGGCTCTGACCCCAAGTGCTTTGCTGGTACCCAAACCGCAGAAGACAGCTGGCAGGACTCTGCATCAGCAGCCACACATTCTGTTGTATTTAAACTGGTCTAGACACCTGGCACTTCTTTTAGTCCTTTTTCCACTGTGCTTTAGCACATATGTTCAGCTATAGAACAGTTCTTGAACACTCAGAGTCCATTTTTATTTGTATCTGAATATACTAAAATCCAGGTAACAGCTCACAGTGTGTGCTGCCCCTGGCTTTTCCAGTCAGACTGACTAAAAAAACCCTTCTCAGATGACAAATTTTCACTATAAGTGTTATCCCCTAAAATAAAACAAAACCAATAAACAATAAACATTTATACCCGCTTGAGTATACAGGTCCAGTGACTACAACTACACGTGTAATCATATGGAGAGCTCAAATAGTGGGTGACAAAGACTTTTTGAGAAGGCCTAAATCACTATGCAGTGAAATACAGTTTGGTCATACGTGTCAATACCTCTCTCATCAGTGTGTTCTCCTGCTCCTGATTGTTCATCCTCTAGAAGCATGCAGGCCAAATGACAGTTTTCCATTTCTTATGTGACTATCAATGTTCTAATCTGTCTGCTATTTGGGTACAGGATGCAGCACAAAAGAACTGTCTCAGACTGTGAGGTCTTTCGTACCCATCAGCTTCCTTTAATGCTCTTCAGTTTAAAAGCTCAGTCACAACCTTCTTGTTTTAAGTACTAGAAGTTTGGTGTCTTTAAATGTCTATACAAAGCTCATATGCCTGTACACATATTCTGTATAAAGGAAGAATGCCTCATTCCTATGATCCTGTATCCCTGCTCATCTACAATCTTTTCCACTGGACATTAAAACCCTGTCTTTCAGCTTCCGTCTTTTGCCCTGTGCAGAAAGTACTGTAAACCTTTCAGAGACCACTGCCATGGAAGTCTGGCTGGTTTTAAGATGCCTAGATTTAGCCTCCCAAATCTCTGTCCTGCCTCTTGTTTTGCCCTGGGTGACTCTGCGAACTAGAACTCCAGCATCCTTCCTGGTGCATTTTACAAGCCAGACTAGACTCCTAAGGAGATCTGCCACCTCTGCATGCCTCCCCAGCCTGCTCCTAGCTGCTGGTCACACCTGCCTCTCAACGGTGGTGTGGGACAAAATTCTGCTGTGGCTTTGCACATGCACTCACTCCCCAGCCCACATCTTCAGGATCTGAAGCTTTGCACAAGGGCCCAAAATATTGGAGATATTTTATATTTCTTTCAGAACAAAAAATCTGCTTTGCAAGAAGGGAAAAGTTTAGCAATGTTCTTCTTTTTCCCTAGCCAGCCTGGACACCCCATGAACTCTCCCCACTGCCCACAGAGCTGCCTGCACCACTAGCGAGGAGCAGCCAACCCAATTAGTCCCTTCCCTTTCAAAAAGGACACAGACCCTTGAGCCATGCCAGATGCAGGACACTGGGCCCTGTAAGAGCTGAAGCATAGACAGTCCAAGATGGCTTGCCTCCTTTTAATTACTTACAGTTACAAATCTGAAAGTATAAACTCTGAAAGGCTAAACAATATCTTCTCCCATGACTTATTAAAGTTGAATGGCATGTAGCCTTGTTCTTTTGCCATGCTGTTTCACAGAGCTCCGTCTCAGACCGGTTGGCGAAAATTCACCTTAAGATGAAAAGCTTTTGGAAAGAGAACAGCACATTCTGAGAACATAACAAGTACTCTGAAGCAAGAAAGGCTTTCTCTTATTTTTAAAGTTAAGCTCATTAGGGATTGGACTTGTGTTTTGCAAGTGATGTTGCAATGGCAACAAAGCTGGCTCCTTAATAGTACTAGGTGAAACAGACTCACCTTCTCACATCTCCCTCCTGTATGCTTCTCTCCCTGTCCAGATACTCTGTTCCTCTTACCTTCAAACCTACTGGAAGTTCTGCAGGCTGTGCATCCTTTCTCACTCTGCCCAGGAAAGTTGTGTCTGACTGACTGGCTGATGATTGCAGGCCACTTTTATTCTCTCACTGACTGTACAGTTGTCTTCTACTGAAGTAGAGAAGCAAATTAAACATCCTCTATAAGTTGTTTTTAGTTGTGTCCTGTATATCTGCAGTTTGTTTCTCATAAGCTCTGCTTCCACTGCCCTCTAGTATTGCAGAATTCTGGTTCACAAAAAGCAAAACAATGAACAAAAATTCTGATCATCTTCTGGATTTCCTTCTTTTCCTGCAGGAGTGTAACAGTTCTTGTACTTTTCTCCAAGGCCATTTAAAACTCCACCCCTCTTGATTCTTTTCCTCCTGCATCACAAGTCACAGCTTCAGTCTTTTCCCACTTCAGGTTAATCACTCCCCATGCCTCAAATCACTTTTTAAATCCACAGTTCTCATCTTTTTTAGACTTCTTGGGTTTGCCATTTGTCTCAAACCCTAGGGAAGAACAAAGAGACCATGATGGCTTCCTAAGGATTTGTAAAGCAGAATCAAATCATCTTTGCCTACCTTTAGAGAAATAAGTACAAGGGACCATTATGTGAACCATGCTGTCATTCCTTGTTTTCCTGCTTCTCCTCAGAGGTGCACAGTTTTGAGAGCTTGTGTGATCCACCATTTCTGGGTAGATCCCCAACATGAATACCAGAGGCTTTTCTCCAGCAGTAGTATTTTTTGTGAACTATTTTCCCTTGTTCTTCTCTTTCTATGCGGAATGACAAAGGTAACACTGCTGTGGTCCACATTATATTTGTGCTTACTCATTTTCTACTTCTGTGTATTCCACCAGAGGACAGAGGGTTTTTTTCCCTTTTAACCAGTAAATAAAAAAGAAATTACAGAGTAATTTAACAACTTTATCACCTTTCAGACAGAAGACTAGCTTTCATTTTGCAAAAACTTAAGTAGTTTCGGTGATTAAACTCACCAAGTGGCTGAGGAGCCAACTTTTCTAGACCCCAGTGTCTGTGGTGTAGCTTTTCAAAACTTTTCCTCAGCTGTATCATCACAACTTTTACACGACTGTGAAAAATAATGACAAAAAATATAGGGTATTACTAGGGGAAAATACTGACTGTGGTTTTAAAAGGGACATTAACTTTGGGCTCTAAAGGAACATTGACTGTGGCATCATAAGAAAAATAGACTTAAACATTGTGTTCCAGGCAGAGAAAATTGAGAAGTCTTGGCTGGAACTGATGGTGAAAGTTGCCTTGCTGGAGCAATTTCGCTTTGTCCAAGCTACTGTTAATTATGTGTGTGTGTTTGTGTATATATATGTCTATATGGATGTTCCCACGAGAAAAAAAAATCAGTTTTTGTAATGACAAAATGGTAGCATCATGTTCCATTCTGGATTAGAATATTTTACATTATCCAGATCAAAGTAAAAATTTCAATAACAACTGACAAATTATTTCCTTCAGTTGGGCAGAAGAGAATGAAAAGAAAAACCAAAACGGGAAGGAAAAAAGCCACAGGGACAATTAAAGTAGGAGAGGAGCAAGAGGCAGCCAAAACAGAGCACAGACTTTATCAGAGAGGCATACAGAGAAGCTGGCTGGCATGACAGTGTGTTAGGAGCTGGAGAACAGAACTGATGCTGTAAACACTCTGCTTTCCTTTGATGCAGTGACTAGCATCTTACTTAAGAGAAGACACTGTGTACAAGTGCCACACCATTTTACAAGCACTTGACACACAGCATTAATCATTTTTCCTCACTAGAAGCAGCTTGCCAAGTGTTGTTCTCTGTTCTGTGAGTGAATTCAATGAGCACTTCACCTACTTAATAGAGACTGAAAACCGACCTAGGGTTTCACTTTGAAGGCATTTTGCTGGAGCTTTCCTGTCATAATGCATTCATTTCTATAGGATTTAAAATCTTTAGCTCTTTAAGAGCTACATGGGGACACAGGTATCTGGGGGTCACTCCATGCACTCCATGCAGTTCAGCATCCTGCCTCCAACAGGCTCCATTTACTGTCAATCTGGGAAAAGACGGAAATAACCCAGGCAACTGCATAAAGCTCTCATAGTGGGAAATGTCTTCTCCATTCCTGTGGATATCAGTATGTGCCCCAAAGCATGAGACTTGAGTACTTTACTCCAGATCATAAAACTTCTGATGTTACTAAAAAGTCTTCAGGCTATTAGGCATTTTCTTGAAATACAGCTACCATTTCTAGCTTGATGACCCCCTGTACAGCAGGCCATGTGCCTGATAATTCCTTGTACTAATTACCACTCATTAATATCATCACATGAGCCCTGTACATAATCAAATGTCCATTTTCAAGAAGGGTCACCCATTCTTAGATTCCACTAGAAAATAAAAGGTCAGTCTCGAATTTGGGCCTAATGGGACAATTTGCTTACAAGAAAGGTCTATTCCTCCACTTCCTACGAGCAGCTGCGCACACACACACCAGTCTGAGAGCCCAGACCTCCTCTGTAGCATGGACAGCCTCAGAGTAAGCATGCACCTGCCAGTTGTGCAAAGTGGGTCACCAGCTTGACCATTAGCATTTTGCCCAGAGGCTTATTCTCAGCCTTGTGGTGCGCCTGCTGTTTGGTCCAGGGGCCCCTGTGAAGTAACTGCAGTTTGGAGAATCTCAGGTCTGAGCTATTCTGGGAGGAAAGGAAAAAGAAAAAAAGAAAGGCAAAGCAAAGTAGTTTACTGTAGGCTAAGCCTGTGATCCCTTGTAGTAAAACTGACAGGCAAACGTTATGTCATTTGCTTGATCTGCACCATAGCCACAGATGACTCCAAACAGTGTGGGGAAAAGATTTTTTTTTTCTCTAGCCCCATCTCCTGCAGATCATTCAGATGTGAAGAGTTCTTACCTTCCCCTTGAAGAGACAAAATGCTCTTCTTTAGAGCTGTTGATACCCTGAGGTTTGCTGGAAGTAAGGGCCCTGCATTTCATCTGGACAGATATACCTGGTAGCTTCACTGGCAAAATCCTTGCTGCCTTGAAACCAGGATTGCATTCCCTGACTTTGCAAAAACTTCAGATTCTGCAATTTCTCTACAATGAGATGTTATTCTCAGAAAGCTGTACTCTAGAGTTACTCTTTAGGTACTTTTCTACCATTATCATATCAGGAAGGATATTGAGGTGCTGGAGCAGGTCCAGAGAAGAGCAACCAAGCTGGTGAAGGGACTTGAGCACAAGTCCTATGAGGAGAGGCTGAGGGAGCTGGGGTTGTTTAGCCTGGAGAAGAGAAGGCTCAGGGGAGACCTCATCACTCTCTACAACTCCCTGAAAGGAGGTTGTAGCCAGATGGGGGTTGGTCTCTTCTCCCAGGCAACCAGCAGTAGGACAAGAGGGCATGGCCTTAAGCTCTGCCAGGGGAGGTTTAGGTTAGATATTAGAAAGAAATTCTTTGTAGAGAGAGTGATCAGCCATTGGAATGGGCTGCCCAGGGAAGTGGTGGATTCTCCATCCCTGGAGGTTTTCAAGATGAGGCTGGACATGGCACTTAGTGCCACAGTCTAGTAACCGCGGTGGTGTTGGATCAAGGGTTGGACTTGATGATCTCCGAGGTCCTTTCCAACCCGTCTGATTCTATGATTCTATGATTCTATGATCTTAACAGGTTTTACAGGCAGTATAATCAGATGGATTATACCAAACTCTGCTGGGGCGACTCACATGGTGGCCCTGCAAGCAGAGTCCTGTCTACCTCCATGCAGCTCTTTAACAGTGTGCAGAGGGCTGTGGCATTCCCCTCTTACAGGGCTAAGGGGATACACATACAGAGTTATTTGTATATTTAATGTCATCAAAAGAGATTAAAATAAAAATAATTATGCCCATATTGAATACCTGTGTAGATGGCACAGAAGAACTACGACAAGACAAGCAACGAGCTCTGCCAAATAGCAATGATCTCTCTGGTTAGACATAGAGCTGAGTAGGGGTTGAAGACCTTACACTTGCCAGAAAGAATAACTGTATGCCTTATCTATCAAGTTGTGCTAAAAGGTGTCAACATATTTAAAATAATAAAAGTACAACTGAATATATATTGTTCTACATAAATATCTCACAAATATTTCACAATTTCAGAAAAAGTATGAAGAATTGAGAGAAAAATGGCATGGGTGATACGTAGGTATGAGAATAAGAAGAAAAACTCCATCTTACAACATGACTGGAATTAGAACGAGGGAAGGGCTGTTGTTTAACTAAGTGTCTGTGTTGGCTTAACTCTTTGTGTTATCAAATCTTAATTTAATTTGAATTCTGTGTTGAAATAAAGGCAAGAACTCAAAATTAAATTAAGTTAGAATAGCAAGATTTTCCCAACTTTAAGAGAATATCATGTATTTTTACAGAGTTTCTACCTGAAAGAACTTTTTACTCATGCCTTAGATAATGGAGGAGATCAACTGAGCTACAAATTTGAGATCTGGTGTTTTAACCTTTCGTCTTCAAGGTTTAAGAATATTTGTAGCAAGGCTTTTTGTTTTGACACAACCAATTTAAATGGCTGCAGTTGTTTGTGAGTTCTTCAATGAATCTGCCTGACGACATTTTCTCTGTGACAGGACACTAGACAAATTTTAATCTGCCTCCAGTCTCTGGAGATACCATTCTGAACCCTTTAGCCTTCAACCAGTTGTCACTAGTCTCAGAGCAGAACTATGTCTTTCAGAAAATATGAATCTGTTCAGGTGTGATGGTTCTCTATATGAACTGAACAGGTGTACTTTTTCTTTCTGACAAACTTCTTTTTTTTCTGATAATATTTTATTTATGCACTTTCAATATAAAACTGGAGCAATCTGTCAGAAACTAATACCTGGAAAGAGAAGATCCGGCAAAATCCAAATTAGAAATGTTTCTTATGTCTATGTAATCAGTTTTCCATTGAATTAGAGAAGAAAGTACAGGATAAGCAGGGAAATGATAGTACTTTAAAATAAGCAACTTACGAGCATTCTGTGACTCAAATTCCTTGCTATACATATAGAGTGAGTCAATTGATTGTTCAGAGCATGTTTATTGAGGATTAACATTCATGCAAAGGATGTAGGCTTCCTAAGCCTCAGCAAATCTGTTTTTAATGTTCAGCTGGCATATAACTATCCAAGAATAATGAACCTTTAAAAGTTATATTGAAAGCATATTGGAGACATTTGTTTCAAACTGTCACTGAAATATTTCTTAGCTAATGGCATCAACATTTTAATTCAGAAATATAGAAATAGTCATAGGCTCTCATTTTTATTTCTTTTCACTGAAGAAGGTCTGATTGGAGTAATTAAGTATGCCATTTTAGATTAATCCCTTCTGGTTCTTAGAAGATGAAAATGAGTTCCTCCACACATTTGCATTCATTAAAACCCATAAGTATTGTCTCCTGTTCATGACAACATTCCAATGATTTTTAAAGCTAGCAATGTTAAGGTTTGGGAAGAAAATCATCAAATAAAATAACTGTACTCATAAGTTTTCTTACTGCAGTAGCTCACTGAAAACTTTTCAGGTGACATTGGTGGGTAGGAAATAGCCATCACTGAAGTTGTTGCCACTGCAGAAGAGTTCATTGTTGTACTTCACTAACAAAACTGAGCATTAATTTTTAAGGCACGCAACTGAAGATTAAGTTACCCTCTTGAAATATTAGCTCTCCTTCCAGTAGATGTTGCTGAGCTTGAATCAAGCTGTGGGAAATTTTGGGCCAGTTCTGTTCTGCTACTCACACTGTGTTGGTTCTGGCCACTCTAGCATTTAGCTTTAGTGCCTAGATCACAGACAGCAGATCCCACAACAGCAGTGCACTCACATTAGATATGTGCAAGATGATCTTTGTGCTGCTTCAGTCAAAAAGACCTGTGATCACAGTGCTTGGATATGTTTTTTTATTTGCGAAACTGTCTTGACTCTGACTAAAGGCAATCATTTCCACTTCTACCTCTATGGGCCCTGGATTGAGACTTCTGTTTATCAGATTCTTCATAGATTTGGAAAGGTAATTAACAAGAGAAAAGCAAAATAATTATTTAAATTAAATAAGCTGTTTCTTATCGTATATTTTAAGTTCTACCTCATCTCAATCAACTCTAAATCCCACAAAACAAACAAAACCAGTCAGAAAACTATCAGTGCGGAATTCTTGGGGCAACAAATACACTTCTAGAGGCATGTCAAGAAATGTGCTAACATTTAGTGTTAACAGTTACTCTATTAGTCTGTGCTAACTAGTGCATTGATTCTTTTCTTTTGAAGAATCTGCAGCCCTCTGCTTCCTGAGAAACAATAAAGCCTTGGATTACTCAACAGGAAACACCATTTTTTCAGAAGAACTTATTATTTCAACCATTCTTTTACACTTATTCTTCTGGAAAACCTAACAGAGACGAGCAATCCAACAAGGTTGAAGGGTTTGTTCATTTATTCCTGATGAAGAAATCCTCTTCTACAGTTCTACAGTGCTTATTTTTGTGTTCAGACTGAGCTTCCTCATGATGAGAATAAACAAATAAGTAAAAGTAAGTCCTCTTGCCAGATATCTTAATGATTCCTTTCAAAGTTTTAGTTTAAAAAGCAATGTGATGCCCATGACAGCTAATATGTAGGAACTTCAAGATTTGAATTTACATAAACTCGCGCAACAGAAATCGTATGTATCCACGATTGACAGATGTAAAACTGAAACAGAGAGTTTGAGCAAAATGCAGCCTGTTGTGGCTCTGTGGTTCAGTGATTTGTCAAAGATAACACAGGAAGTATGTGACAGAGATTTTAATTTAGGTTTCCTAAATTTGTGGTTATCATTCTGACTATCTTCCTGTCTTTTTCCTCTCATCAGTAATATCACCACGGTGACCTTTACCAAGCATCCAACACATATTTGAAGAAGTGGGAGGTAGTTGCTAGGGCTAAAGAGAAAATCTATGTTTTAGAAAGAAAACAAGTCCTGTACTTGTCAGCTGGCACCCACACTTTGCTTTCTCTTCAGGGAGCAATTAAAAAATGCTATTTGTTGTGGACATATGCAAAATATGCACAGAGGAGAACTGTCACAAGTTGGGCAATAAAGTAACCAAGCAGCCAAACCACTAAGCCCTGAATACCCTGAGAATTGCTTCCTCTAAAAAAAGGACTGAAGAAGTCTGAGGACTTTTCCACTGCTGTCAGTACTCTCATTTTACTCTGTGCAAAATGGAGGCTTACCCTTGCTCTACTCCAGGTCTGTGACTTTACTGACAGATAAACCCTCCTGGCCTGAGTGGCACCGTGGCTGGTCTTCAGAACATAAAGCTGTCTGCATAGAACATCCATATTAATTTCATAACACAAGATTGCTGTGGAGAAACATGCTGAGATTGGAAATTGCGCTTATGAAGTAGCCTCACATTCCTGTGCATCTCTGGCATGCCATAACCCTACCCAGTCTGCTGCCTCCAGCAAAACAATACTTTTTTATAGAAAAGGCCCCTAGCCACAATTGCAGCTGAGGGTCTGTTGTTTTGAAGTGACCTTAGGCATAGGCCACATCCATTCACAGGACAAAGGAGAGTAAGTCCTCTTTATTGTTTCCTCCAGAGAGAAGCAAAGTATGGGAGAAGGTAAAACTGTACAGTCATCTCTGACAAATATACAGTAAAAAGGTAAGTCTGCTGTCAAACTTCATTTCTTCTCAGCAGTGGAATGAAACAGTGAGATAAGACAGAAAAGTAATTCTCTGGAATTTATCGGGAAGTGGTTGTTGGGTTTTTTGTTGTCACATATAGACGACTTTGCCAGCACCATGAGAATCCAAGAGAACTTAGAGTCCCCATTTGGGCTGAAAATGGCCATAATAAACAACTGGAGGCTGCTGATAGCATATTACCCTACATGCATTCTCCACAATATCCTTGCATTGCTCATTTTAAAACAAGAAAAACATTTCCTGTCTGGATACATAACAGCAAAGAGCAAATGTTCTGGAATGACCTGAGACAAAGGTAGGGTTTTTGTTTTCTTTTCTTTTGTTTTAATGAGACTTGGAGAATAATAATGGTTCAGGATACCAGCAAATAGCCCAGTTGGGCTTTTGCTGTATTTCTCAGAAGAAAAACAACCTCCCTGGTCTGAAGACGTTTTTTCCTTATATTTGTCTTACATCTCAATCAGATGTAAGTCTGCTAATAATGGGAGGCTGGTATTGCTCGTTCTAGACTGTACATAAAAAGGCTTTCAAGTATTAGTATTTATTCTTTATGTTATGAATGATGCAGTTGCCTTTTCTCAAGATATTTCTCCATTGCATGGCTATTGTTGTAGCAGCAATGGTAATGACTGTTAGTAGCCACGCATGGAGTGGACCCATTCACCAGCACTGGTGAATGTAAAATGTAAAATGTAAAAATAACCCTTACACTCAGAGTCTTTTTTCTAATACTTATTAATTATTTCACATTAGAAACTAATTTGCATTTGAAAATGCACTAGTTTTTCAACTAAAGTATTTTAAAATATTTTGAATAACATATTAGTTCATTAAAGTCAGAATCAGAGAAAGTCAAGATTTGGAGAATCTGCTCGATTTTCCCATCAGAAGCAAGATGTCTGACTTTGAATTTTGACTAGTGTTTTCATTATTTTTGCTCATCTGTCTTGCAGAGAACTTTCAACACCACCCTTAAGTGCAGTAGGATCCAGGGTCAATGTTTTGATTGCATTCAAAAATAATTTCTCCTGTAAGAGAGGAATATATACAAAGATATTCAACTCCTGCTTCTCAGCCCAACCTTCTGTAGGGTAGAATATCAACAGTTATGAGAAGTTTCCACTTTCCTCAGCTCTTAGTTCAAAGCAGAAATAAAAGCAAGAGGCACATGTGGATGATTCTGCTTTCACATCACTGAAAATCAGGACTAGATCCAGAAAGATCAAGTGAGCTGTACTAACATAATGTTACCATAAGCGAGAGCACAAGTGATATGTAATACTGCTGTAACTGTTGGCAGAGAGAGTTCTGCCCTTTTGTGTATTTGTTCTTGTAATTTTGACTGTCTGCCTCATAACTTTTCACATGCTGAATTTCATAGTTATGCTGGCCCCTGTTTATTTCTTTTTGAAGGTGACACCCACTTGCAGATATTTTCATTGAGGTTCTCCTGATAAAGTTAGGAAATCTTGGTAGATCAGGAACTTTAGACAGGGTTTTAAAGTTGAAAGACTAATATTAACTCCTTCTTTTGGCCAAAATTGCAATCTTTGCTATAAAAGTCTGGATTATTTGATTTTAAAAGTCTTTATAAACAAATGTGAGCCCCTAATAGTAACACTTATATTTCTCTTTTCAACTGTCCACCTAAATTTTAATGAGTCTCTTTGCTCAGCACCTTTTTATAACACAGAGAGCACTTAGCAAAGCGCTTATTATTAGGAACAACTAATATATTCTGCAGTACTGGCAGCTTTAGGTGTGCCCCCTCTTTCCTATAAATGGAACTGGTAACATGCAGTATTGTCTCTTCCTTCCAACCTTTTTGCATCATCACATCTCTAATACACTTGACTATGAATATACTTGAATATGTATACTTATTAATATACATACTAATAAGGGAGTAGCACTCATATCACATAATCACCACAAAGTTACGGCATCTGGTCAAGTCAGTTCTTCTGGTTACTTCCATAGCTGGAAGAGATAAACCATCATTTCTAGACACTAGCCTTCCTAACTTTAGATCAGTGAACTGAATTGCCTCTCTTCAATTAGAGCCCTACTCCAGAGAGCTAGCATGGACTAGATGTCATCTTTCAAGCAGCAATATTGAAATGAGTCTGAATTCTGGTCACAGGAGCTGAGGTCCCCAAGCACAGGGTGAATGGAAAAGGATAAGATTAGAAATAGGGTTTTCAAGCAAAGACATTATAAATTTCACCCCAGATTCTTATCATACCATTTGAAAATATCTCCAGTGCTAATACAGTAAGACTAAGGCCAGCAGAAGCTTCATTAAAGCTTTTCCAGTGTGCACAGGTAACAGTTTGAGTTAACTCTGCACAGGTAAAGCCACTTGTATGGGTATAATGACCTATATTCAAGTGAAGATGAAGGACAAGAAGATTTCTCAAAAGACCAGGAGTGCTAAAAAAATTACACAGAAGGTAAGTTAGCATGGTATGATTGGTTTGGCAAGACAACAAACAGGGTATTTTTCCCTTTTTACAAGTACAATGTTGGAAAAAACCCAAAAACCACAAGGAGGAGGATTTTAAATGAAAGCACAGTACTGACAGAAGACTAGACGGGAACACAAGGGGCCACAGACATACTTAGGATGGTTGTCAGACTGGTGCTCTAGGAGCAGTGAAGCAGCATGTCTTTGAGGATGTGTGATTAATTCTGGGTTTTATGTGTGACCCCAGGAGAGAGCCCTCCATTCAGCAGAAATAGAGCGTCAGGTCTTTTGAAAGAGGTATAGTGGATGCATCCATTTACAGAATCACAGAACCACAGAATCATAGAATATGCTGAGATGGAAGGGACCTACAAGGATCATCAAGTCCAACCATTAGCCCTGCAAAGGACCATCCCCAAGAGTCACACCATGTGCCTGAGAGTATCATCCAAACACTTCTTGAACTCTGTCAGGCTTGGTGCTGTGACAATTTCCCTGGGGAGTTTGTTCCAGTACCCAGCCACCCTCTGGGTTGTTACATAGGACTCAAACTCCCTTTTGGTTCTGACACATATAGGTGCTAAAAACAGATTTCTTACAATGGTTAAAGGGGTGAAAAAAAAATACTGCTCATCCTTCTCCACTCAGTCTATGCTTCCTTCTTTTTAAAGTGAGGATTTTGCTAACTGCTTTCACGGGTAGTTTTAATACATGAACAAATGTCTCAGAAAAGTATCTAACAAACATTAACAGTTATTTTAGTTTTCAATTTAAATCCCATTTCACACTTCCAAGATAGGAAAAAACACTGCCACAACAACCTTCTGCTCAAATTACAGTTAGGAAGGTCATAACTCCCTGAAAAAAGTGTGAAACTGAAAATACTGGCAACCATTTCAGCAGAAGATCCCATACTCAATACTGCTATAAGAAGGATTTGGAAAGAATGGTATTTATGACATCAACCATCACTTTCTTCAAGAGCTTAAAATTTTTTCCGTGAATTGTTTTTATCATCTTACAGATGCTGTAAAAAATGTTGTTTCATCCCTAAATGTGGTCCAGATTAGGCAGTCAAAAAGGAATTAGAGCACCACCACTTTAAACAGAACTTGCTGGTGCAAGTAAGCACTTTTTGGATGTAGCCAGTGTTGTAAAATCTGACCCAGTATTAATAGACACTAGTGAAATGGTCTCCAATTATAACTTTATGCTCACTTTAGAATAAACAGTACTAATGAGGAGTGGTTTGAAGTACATGAATGCTATGCAGAAGTGTTTATTCTGCATCAGTACCCCACTACCAAAACTCAGTTTGGTACTCGTGGAGATTTTACCCTTCAAGTGACCACTGAAGGGAAAGAGACATTAGAAAGAATTACAAATTCTCTTCTGTTATTTTTGTTTCAAAAAGAAAATGAATTTTGATACAGAACTCAATCCAGCCAAAAAAACTTGCTTGCTAAAGGCTCTAGGTCTAAATAAAAATAATCCTGCAAGCAGGAGTGGCAAGGCTGGCGATAAAAGAATCCACACAGGTGTATACTAAGGCACAGGACACGCACACATACAGTGTGTATGGATCAGAGTGGACATTAGATCCAAAAGCAGAACTAAGTTCTTGAAGTACAGATATTATTGCAACACTGAGTTTTTCTGGCTCAAAACCTTGCATCTCCGGTTTCCTTTTACTATGCCTCAACAGAGCTAGGCATCTGAGATTCGAGCACCAAACCACCTGCACTCCATCATTCACAGCTGCCTAGAGCAAGTCAAATGGGATAGGCTAAGCCTCGGTACCTGCTTTCCTCAAGATTTCTGTTGATGCCCAAAGAAGGGTGAGCCACTTTATGCAAACTTTGGGTAAAACAAAGAAACTGCCCTGCAACCTGGTAACCCTTAAGTGCCATGCTCCCTCTTCCTCTCTTCCTGGCTCAGCGAGTTCTGGATCCCTCATTGCATAAGGTTTCCTCTTAAACAGAAGCTGTGGGAAACAAGTTTTCCAAAAGACAGAAGATGATTAAGAAATTCTTCAAGGACACCTAAAAACAGGCATCCCACGGACTGGGCAACTGTACTACAAGAATGAGTAAGTTCTTGAGAACTAAAGCAGAATAAATCCTACCTAAATGTCCATAAAATTACAAGCTATGGCTTAAAATCAGAATTGGACATCACACTCATGATACAAAACTAATTGGTGTCCAGACTTCTGAAGCTCAGCAATAACTAGATTTAAAATGATTTAAATTAGCTTCTTGTTTGTTTGTTTTTTTATAAACAGTGACCTCTACACAGGGATCCACAAAAGTAACAGCACAGCACTTTGAGACTATTTACACCCATTCACCACAGGAACAGATCAGTATTTTGTTCTTTTTATAACACACGTTTTATATTATGTCTTTTTGTATCTGGGGACTAGTAATAGAGACACTATTTCAGGCCATGGAGTACATATTCCCTTTGAATAGCTTGCATCTGTAGAAATGCCAAAAGCAAACAAGCAAGCCTGACCCTCACTGCCAGCGCACAACACCGGACTTCCGCTCAGCTCTGAGGACTGAAACTGACAAAGTGTGAGAGTTTTCTGCTAAATACACCTGATATAAGCACTGGCTGGCAGCCGACCTGCTGGAAAGCAGCTCTGCAGAGAAAGACCTGGGGCTCCTGGTGGACAACAAGTTGTCCGTGAGCCAGCAGTGTGCCTTTGTGGCCAAGCAGGCCAATGGAATCCTGGGATGCATTAGGAAGAGCATTTCCAGCAGGACAAGGGAATGATCCTGCCCCTCTACTCAGCCATGGAGCTCCCAGAGTGGGTGCAAAAGAGGACCACAAAGATGACTGGGGGACTGGAGCATCTCTCTTATGAGGAAAGTCTAAGGGATTTGGGCCTGTTCAGCCTCAAGAAGAAAGAGGACCTCATCAATGTCTGTAAGTATCTGAAGGGGAGTGTCAAGAGGATGGAGCCAGGCTCTGCTCAGTGGTGCCAAACAACAGTACAAGAGGCAACGGGCAGAAACTGATGCACAGGAAGTTCCTCTCAAATGCAAGGAAGAACTTCTTTGCTGTGTGAGTGACTGGAACAGATTGCCCAGAGAGGCTGTGGAGTCTCTCTCCCTGGAGATAACATTCAAGAACTGTCTGGACTTGAGCACCAGATAGATGCAAAGGGGCTGCTCCTTCTCCCTCCAGCACATCCAAGTTGCAGCCCAAACTTGTTTCTTATGACACCTGTCATGCACATGACAGTTCCAAAGAAGCACGCTTGGGAATTTCCACATCCTCATGAACCTCAGAAAGTTAAGTCCCTTAGAACTCAATCCAGCTCTCTTTTGGACAACCGGAAGATTCCCATTGGCTGCAGTCAGGATTGAACTGACAGCGATACTTGCTGCCAAGAGCAGCAGTTCCTTTAACAGTGGCTAGGTAACCTGGAAGCTTTCAATCATGGGAAACAACTGGAAGCTGTAATGTTCTGTGCTGTAAGTATCCCCAGGAATCTGCTTAGAAAAAGGAAGCTGAGGACACAAAAACAGTCCTTTGTTTTATTCTTCAAGTACCATAACAGATTAATTATGTCTTGCAATATTTAATCTCACTTTTCCCAACAACGTATTTTGTGAAGCTTTTTTTTTTAATATAATCTGTCTGCTAGCTTCTGCACTTTGTCTCTCACTAATTCTCTCTCCCTCCTATTAAAATGAATTAAAAATATATCCTGTTCTGAGCTATTGACCCATCTCAAGGTCGGGCACTTCTGTGACATGGAAAGTATTACACCCCACTGGTATCTGGCTCTCATGGACATGTGGTTCCTACCCACTCAGCTTTCTGTGGACTGCTTCAGTGGACATTATTAAAGCAAAAAAATTATAACATCCTGGACAAACTGCAACTTGAAGCTTAAAAAATCCTGCAAAGGGGTACAGCCTAATACTGCTCCTGTGGCTCACACTGTCTCAGACGCAGCTTCTTAGAAGATCCAACCCTATGTGGCTCACATTTTTCCATGGCCTTCCCCTATCCTGCATTAAACAACAAACAGAGAAAACACCTAGAGCTGCCTTGAGAACTGGGGCTGAAGAGGAAAGCAGAGACTTTCCACAGAATATTTGGTAACAGATAAATATTAAATGCTAAAATATTTTACACTTCACTGGAAACAGAAATAACATAATACCAACAGGCTATAGCTGGTGGGCTTTGCACTCTTATTTCCCTCCTTAGGCAGAGTTTTCTGATTAAACCACATTTTCCAGGGCACAACACAGCTTCCTTACTTGGAGAGGAGATCTGGTTCATTACAGGAGCCAGAGGTCAACATAGGAGTGTGCCTTTTCATCAAAAAACTTGAACAAAAAGTTTCAAGTATGCTTCTGTACCCCAAACTAATTTGTTCTGAATACTGGCATTTTACTTTCCCATAGCTAGCAATATGTAGTATAGAAGATAAATAGACAGGTACATAGAGAGACAGGCAAATTTTGTACCAAAAGCAAACATTTTTTCATGTACTGTTTTTGAAAAGACAGTTTTCAAACATCTATAAAAAAAGACTGATTATCAGAAAACAATCAAAATTTGAAATGAGCAGCAATTAAAAGTCAAATTACAATGTAGAGATTTATAACCCACCCACAACTCTGTAGTTCTGGGCACATTTGTCTGTTTATGGTGAAAATGCCCTGTAAGCTTAAGCCATGGTCCCACAAGACTAAGAGGAAGCTGAATGCTCTTTGTCACAGAAGTAGCAGATGTCCTGAATTCATAGTCTTCAAGGTGCATTTGATCTCTTGCTATGGAAATGTCTTTCTGATCCACAAATGGTGTTTCACATGCCATTCTGTTTAGCTAACTATACTTATAGTTGGGTCCTTTTGTGACATTTTTACAGGAAATGTTTGAACGCAATCCTATATTGTTCTGTCTGTACAGTTTTTAGATCAGGACTGGCAGAGCAACTTGCAGGAGAGAAACAAGTAGTTCATTTAGAAAATTATGTCCTTGCGAGATTCATCATATCATTCCTGGATGTTTTATGCAGGCAGGTGAAGTGATGTAGAATCAACTCCATGGAAAGAAAAGATAGTTTCACTTCAGAGTGAAAAGATAGTTTCACTTCATACTCTCAGCTGATGGGAATAAGTTTTTCTTCTCTTGCCTCTTTAATTCTTAGTTTGAAAATTATTGTCTGGGAAATCTGACTCCAGTTAGCCACCTGCCAAGTATTGACTCACATCTGTGTACAAGATGTTCCCAACTCCTGTGAGTGTAATTTTATCTATTTGTAAAATGTATCACATCAGTCACTTTCTGAATACACAGAAGGAAAGGGAAAAGGACCTCCAGCACAACCAAAGGGTCAGATTCTGAGGGTTCTTTCCCTCCTGCTTGCTTCTTGTTGCATCTTTCCACTCTCAATTCCTTTTGACAGAACTGCTCTGCAGCATTTAGAAGCACTGTCATATGGACTGTTAAGTACCACTGAGTTATGTGGCAAATCTCCAGTCCTTGTTTCTTATAAGATGCTGATGAATTAGTCTACAGTGAATATATGTATGCAATAATAAGCTGGCTAAAATTGCTTAGTTCCTATTCCTGAAGTACCAGGTTAGAGCATTTCTCTAGTGATGACAGCATTCAAATGTAATAACATTTATACTATCAGCCTCACATTGATGCTACTTTCCAGTACACTCAATGACATCTAGGCATTCCTGAAATTAATTTGGGCTCTTTTGCTTGTGTATGTGGGCACATGTGTGTGTACATACTGACTGAGAACAAGGGAGAAAGGAAGAGCTCTGTTTTACATTTAGTATGGTTCCTGAAAAGGTTTGATTGCTAATAAACACTAAACATGATTTATAATCAATCACTTAGGTTGGCCTTGCACCCGAATTTGGTTCAATCTCCCATCAAGGCACTTAGCAGGTTAGAGGGGAAGACGATCACTGCAGGAGCAGGGCAGTCGTTGCACTCAGAACCCTAACATCTACCACTGGATAACAGTCAGGCAACCTCTCTTTTACCTCAGACTAGCACATCAGTAATTTATGCAGACTAGGAAAGAAATTCCTGTAGAAACTTGCAATTTCTTTCCTAGTCCATTGCTGACCTACCTGTTGGCTGTTCTTGCAGTACAGCACTCATGGAAACCTGAAGCTACATTGTTAGGACTTGCAGTCTTTCATCTGTGAGCAGCAAAAGACCCTGGCATTTTCGTAAGCTGGAAATAGCAGGAAACTTGTATTAAGGCAGTATGGGACAGCACCCCAGAATTCCCTGAAGTGCATTGATACCCATCTAGTTGTTCAGCAGAAATGTTATGAGTCAATACGGTTGTGACAGTTGAAAAAGCAATTGCTATGTAATCAGGACTGTCCACATCACTTAGTGAATCCATCCTTTGGTCCTCAACATCCCTGAAGTGCAACTTCATCAAAATGATACAGATCAAAGAAATGAACCTAAGTGCTGTTGAAAAAAAATCAAAAGTCCCTTCTGCTAAACTCTCAAACAGGTAAGTCCTGTAGGTTTGATATTTTGGGGTAGCCCAAAGGAGATTGTTTCAGAATAATGCAGTATGGTAGCAGAGAAGGAGTGGACTTGGTGAGTAGGTCTGCTCACAAGGAGAGGCCGATACATCCATCTCTTTAGCACTCTTCCTTGCTCTGTGGCCAACTGTGGTTGACAAAAAGTGCAAGGACAAGACAAGTATAGAGAGATGCATTCATCTGGAAGAAATGGCTGCAGTTTCTGAGCATAGCCTGACTTTCTCAGTGAGTACTTGGTTTTGGAATTTGGACTTCTTAAATGATTCAAAGGATGGAACACTGAAAGCAGAAAAGAATGGAAAAATCAGAGACAACAAAGTCTGATGTCTCTTGAAGAGCAACCTGAGGCTCTGGCTGTTACTTCATCCACTGGTTCCATTTGGCAGAAGTCAACCATATAATGACACCACAGGACACACGACTGCTTTGGAGTATCCTCTGATTGCTTTCATGACCCTGTTTCTACGGAGTGCAGAATGTCTTCCTTGCCCTCTTCTATCATGATCACCTTCAGCCCTAGGTATTTCTTTAGGAGACATACAGGAAAAAACCCCAGTCTTTCCCGCCAAGGAACAAAAACATATTCCCATTATGTAAAGAGTAGACGTATGAACTTTGCTTCCACAAAACAAATAACACTTTGTTTAAGCAGCTGTATCTGAAAGGGCTGTATGTTAGAACAAAGCAAGAAAAAAATAATTAAATGTGAAATTTTCTACAATAAATAATGTCACAGGTAAAAAGCTTAAGTGAGAGAGCTTTGAGAGACTGAAAAAGCTTATCAACTGAGAAAATGATGCCTACGACTATGTATCATTATAATGACAGCCTACCATGCAAGTCTTGCAGTACCAATCATCAGCAGTCCCAGTCTCAGCACACTGGCTGGCCAGGTTTCGGCAGCAGCTGCAGGGGTAACATGGCTGGAGCTGCTCCTGTGAGATTTGGAGATAAAAAAAGAACACCCTATCTGACTCACTGAGTTAGTAACTGTCAGCCCTGCCAACACTGTATTCAGTGTCTGGGAAGCTGATAAAGTAAATTTCTGCCCATATTGGTAATGGCAGTGATTCACTGAAAGCAGTTGGAAAGATGTTAGAATCATGTAACAGGATTAGGATTTCTCTACCCGGCAAAAGAAATAGGGATTTAAAGTACCATAAATTCTCCCTGTAATCTTTCTTTTACATTGGTTTTCTTTTCCATTTTTAGCTGGATCTCTGTTCTCAACCATTTTTCTTTTCTTTCTTTCTTTCTTTCTTTCTTTCTTTCTTTCTTTCTTTCCTTTCTTTCTTTCTTTCTTTCTTTCTTTCTTTCTTTCTTTCTTTCTTTCTTTCTTTCTTTCTTTCTTTCTTTCTTTCTTTCTTTCTTTCTTTCTTTTTCTTTCTTTCTTTCTTTCTTTTTCTTTCTTTCTTTCTTTCTCCCCTTCTCTCTTTTTCTTTTTTTCTTTTCTCCTTTATTCTATCTCTCTCTCCTTCTCTATCTTTCATTTGGTCTTCTTATCATACTCTATTTTTGTCTTTCCTCAAAAGTGTGTGTGAGGCGAACCCAGGAGTAACTGTTATAACTTACACATGGAATTCATGTGCATCTTCACAGTATTTTGCAGATCACTCTTTTCTCTCACTGCAAGTGAGAGGATGTGTTTCAAAAGTCAATTTTAGAAGAACGAACTAAGGTACAAGAAACAGATTGGTTATACTGGAGTGTATGACCTTGGGTTTTAACCTGTTGACACTGATTATTGCTGTGAGCCTGAAGTTTTGCCAACATGTCTCTACAGAAAGTTTGGACCCTTATGTTTCCCTGGGACATACCTAAACCTACTCCCCTTCCTGAGAATACATATTAGTTCATTAATGAATGATTTAACATACCAGAAAAATAACTGATATTTAGAAATATAGTATTAGATGTGAAGGAGCTAGAAGAGAAAATCTAAAGGATTAATGGTGAAGGTCAGCAGAAAGGAAGTTACAGCATTCAGACACAGCAAACAAACATTGTGATTTTATTTCAGATGGGCCTGCAGGAAAGAAGGAGTCTAATGGGTAGAAGACAATGTGGACATGGAGTTGAGTTGAACTGAAACTGAATTTAAGTTCTCCAGGAAGGTGGCAGAAGAGCCTCAATGAGCATCTGCCACAGAATCACTAGAAACTGAACTCTCATGACTCTCCTTGTGAAAGCTGGACATTCAAAGAGGGAAACCTTTCCTTCTCTGGTCATTTCTCCTGCTGCGACCCCACCCGCATCTCCCACCTCCAGCAATAGCTCTGGATATCAAGTATGACACTATATGGAAATATGGGGAGGCCCAGGGATGAGTCATCAGTAAAGTCTATCTAGTTTTCATTAACTTTCAGTAACTTTTTTAGTTCTGTCTTCAGCAGTACTTCTGAAAAGAGTACTGTATTTGGCTGGGCCAAAACAAAATCCTGATTTATTCCAGTGCAAATCAGCACAGGTTGAATTTTACTGATTCAGGTGAGACTGGAGACCCAGAAGTCTGCCTAGGATGCACTTCTGTCAAGTCAAAACCAAAGTAAATGTTTATAAGGACCTGGCAATTGTTGGGGGGGGCGGGTTTGGTGCCTTTTTTTTTTTTGCTTGTTTATAAAAATTAGGCAGAAATAACCAAAAAAAGTATGCAGTTCGGTTCATTCAAGGTGGCATAGCAGCAACAGACAAGACCAATGTCTCACAACAACATACCATCTAGGATTGTGCTCAGTACATAGCATTCTTCAAATATTGAAACAGAACAGTGTTTAGACCCTGAGTTTGCTCAAAAACATTGGAATGAGAAAAATACTAAAAGAAAATAGTTGGCTACCACTTAAAAGGCTTCTGTTTCATTGGGGTTGGGAGAAAAATATGTTACTGGAAGCAGTAATTAGTGAAATTATAGAAAGAGACAAATTGAAGTAGGTTACTTAGATGCATCTATTGCCCACTAGCTGGAGGGGAAAAAAAAAAAAAAAAAGAGGGGAAAAATAAAAGGTGTGTTTTTCTGGTTTTTTGTTTGTGGGGTTTTTTTGTTGGTTTTTTTGTTGGGTTTTTTTGGTTTTTTGTTTTTTTTTTTTCAAAAAGTATCCTATGGCTTCAGTGAGGAACTAGAAAAACTCCTCACCTTGACACATCCATGGCATATGGTGCTCCATGATTTTTTCCCACGTGTCTTACTTTGACTTTTGGCCATGTAATCAAACCTTATAAACCTTAAAAAAAAAAAAAAAATCCAACAAAGAAAAACCTAAAGATCTATCGGCAAAGAACATGTAGTACCAAATAACATTTGAGGCTCATGTGGTAGAAGAAGAAAAAAGGTCAACAATTTGTGAATTATAGGTTTGACACTAATGGGGAAAAATGCTGTAACACACTTTGCACCCTCAAATATTCAATGTTTTCATGTCTTTGCATGGGACCAAGTCCTTGAGCTCTTGTAT
This sequence comes from Oxyruncus cristatus, assembly GCA_013399855.1. Lineage (NCBI taxonomy): Eukaryota > Metazoa > Chordata > Aves > Passeriformes > Cotingidae > Oxyruncus > Oxyruncus cristatus. Next base: position 1,765,587 of record VXAY01003849.1, on the reverse strand, counting down.
GAATCTACTCATTACAGTTCAACATGCCAATGCAGAATGGCATTGACCAGTTCCCTTTAGAGTATCTTTACTGGGAAGTGAGAATATTTGCAGATTAACTGAAGGCTAATCATTGGACTTCCTCAGTGAAAAAGAAAACTTTGGTCATATTTTGGTTTTTTGACTCGACTTTCTTTTTCTTTTTGGAGGGGGGGTGTAGAGGGTGGGGATTAAAAACATTTGATTTGGCCTGAACTAAAAGTGCATACTTCACACATATTTCTAACCAACCCCCAAAAACAGTCTCTGGCTTTGAACGTGTTGAACAGGAAGCCATTTAATGTTGGAATGCTTGCTTTGCCGGTCCAAGAAACACACGTACTTATTACTCCTGGGCTATCTAAAAAGTTCGAGGGTGAAAAAGTTTAATTTATATGTAGAAACTTGTTTCCTGTTGTGTTTTTTCGCCTTGTGTGCCAAGTCTGTTTTTTAAACTCTGAGATAGGAAACACATTTCCCTTTTTCTCCCTTTCGTCCCACTTTATTTACCCAGCTGTATAATTCACTTCAATTTATAGCTCATACTCTTACCTGGCTTGAAGTCCAAAGACACAGGGAGAGAGAGGGAAAGATGGATGTTGTGTTTTCATGGTTACTGAGGAAAGGGAAGAATCTGGGTGGATGTGAAGCTGCCTTTATATCAATATCAAGGGAGCGGTGGTGAGAGACTTGTCTTTCAGGATGTGCCACAGTATATGTTGAAGAAAGGTGAGGAAGAGGGCACAAGGAAAATTGTGGCAGTGTAGAATGTTCCATGATTATTGAATGAAATTATGCATGTTTTAACTTTGCTTACTTTTGACAAGATACCCATCTCAGCAATTTTGCTCACTTTGGAACTACTTGTATATAGAATCATGACTAGCTAAAATAAAATTAAGTGAAGGAGCGTAAAACAAAATTTAAAAAAGTAAAAATAAGACCAGTACACAGATCTTTGGTGTGACTGATACACATATCTATGCATGAACTCTGCAAGGGAATTAGCTTCCCAAAGACAAAGAAAAACCTCCCTGAACAAGAACATTTTAAAATAAAATTGTGCACATAAATTAAAATTTCTACTATTAAAACAAAACCAAGAAGTGTTTGTAGAATTGTTTTTTATTATCATTAGTTTAGGGCTATTGTTTCAGCCAGACTCTTAGTAAATGGATGATTTTTTTGCTGTGGAAGTAAAGCGATGGCTAACAAAAGCCATTGTGTTCATAACTATACATGTCTATCACAGCTAAAGAGAACTGCCAGGCAACTTTATTTAGTTTACTACTTAAATTTTTAAGACTACAACAGCCTTTAGAATAGTTTGAGCTATTTTGGTTTTTTTTTTGTTCTCCCAGCATTTCAATATTTAAAAAAAAAAATTAATAAATCCAAGCTATTAAGTGGAGGGAATGTATCAAGAAGAAGCCTGACCTGGGGGTGAATTGATGTAAAAATACCACTCCTCTGGTTTGCACTGCTCTTCGTATGGAGACCAACTGATTTATGTTAACAGCCTCAGATTAAAGGTTAGCATAAATGCATATCATTTCTTCTGTATGTGCAACAGATCCTTCCCTTCCTTATGCCTCCATTGCTAAGAAAGCCTAAGAGGTCAGCCCAAACCGATCCCCGTTCCTTCAAGATTAGGTGGCTGGGAGAGACAGGCTGCAGAGCACCATTAGCTCCAGAGGAAATCGCTGCTGCAGAGAGCTCTCATGGACCGCCACACCGCACCGCTGCCGCACGGGTTGGTAGAAGGCCAAGCACGGGACTGAAGAGACTTCACTTGGCATTGCCCACATTTCTGCCAATATTCCTGGCCAGACTGCCCACCACACCCTGGCTGGTGCTGAGGCAGGATTGTCAAATCTCTCTCGGAAGCAGAAATACTTGAAAATGATTGTTAGATTTGTTGCACCTTTTCCCTTTTCCCATAGATCTGCAAGATCTTCCTATAGTTGTTGGTGGCACACTGAGGGAGGCTCTGCTGTCTTTCGGCCACAGTGGGTCTAGAATTTGAGATCTTTTATCTCCGCAGTCCATGTCTTTCTGAACAGAAGGTTCAAGAACAGAAAAAAAAAAAATTGGTCCTCATTTCTGCCAGAACAGCACAATCCTTGCTGCAGTGTCTCTGAAGCGAAGCCTCATGCTAGTTTGAGGAACTTTCTGCATCTCCTCTCTTCAGGGATTTGGGATATGGAAAGGAAGGAGGGCTGAGCTGTCAGTGCATATCACCCTGCTCAAGGAGAAAAGATGTTGCATTTAATTCTTGGTGTTTGGATGCCAAATGTTCAGCAAGGGACTCACCCAACCTCTGGACAGCAAAATAAAGAGAGATTTCCTTGGTCTGCCAGAATACTTGCAAAACAAAGTTAAATTATGAATTTTTCTGACTAAATAATATAAGAAGGAGGCACTTACACACCATTTCAAAGGCTGACTGCTAACCACCAGCAATAAATATATTTCACTGGTAACTGAATGCAGGAATTACGGTAGAGCAAATCACTATTCGGGGCCTGGCTGAGGCATATGACAATGAAGAATTGGCAGAAGTAGAATGAGCTTCCTTTATCCAACTAATGTGCTTTTCATCCATCATCCCTTTTATTGTCTGAATAGACTGTAAATATTTTCTCTCCTTAGATCTTGCTCATTCTTCTGAGAATCCTTAAAAAAACCTGTGTTTCCTCCCTGTTTTAGGAACTCTCAATTTTATCTCTCTAGCACCAACTACAGCCATGTTACTACAGACTTCTGCCCAGGGAGTGATCCTACACCAAATGGCATGGGGTGGCTTGCATCCATACTGCTCAGGGCTATGCTATGGAGCACCTCACCTACTGTCACCTCTGGAGTCCATAGGAAGCCCCCAAGGCCCTAAGACATAATTATTTTATGTTGTGACCTTTCAGAACATGTTAGACTGCTGCAGCAGTATTTTTATAGCATGATGTCAAATTAAAGCACCCCATGGAGCATGTTTTCCATCTGTGTGAGGGTACCCGAGAGCATGAATTTGCTAAAAAGACGTAGAAAAACTGCAAAGAGCTGAACAAGCTGAACTAGTGTTTTCTGGAAATAAATTATCCCCCAAATAAATAGCAGATTTCATCTCAGGGAAGACTAGATTTATTCCAAAGGGCAGCCCAGGACTCTGGTATCCATGGAAGAAAATGAATAGAGGTCCAGAACCTGAGAACAGGCTGAGTACCTGAGTTATAGTATGGACATATTCACAGTCTCTGGCATTTCTAACTAACCCCTAGCTCTCTCAACTCTTCTTCCTAATTAGCCATAAGTGTTCATGCAAATGACAGCTGAGCACATCCCTGTCTGCTGAGGGGCTCTGCATGATTTCTGACAGCTTCCAAAAGGTTGGATGGTTCAGAATGTGTTCCATTTCCTCTTACCAATGCAAAAATGAAAACCAGTGGGCTTTTTTCCTAACTTTTTTGTCCATATCTAAAAAAAAAAAAAAAAAAAAAAAAAAAAAAAAAAAAAAAGCTGATCACAATTTGGTGGAACAAAGACCTCCTTCCATTAGCTTTCGTTTAATCTCCATAGGGTCATTCCAATCCTGGTCACTACTGTGCAAGCAAGTCTAGCTACCTGCACCAGTAAGAGCGAGTTGAGAGCCTAGGAGCAATGTTCTGGCAGGCCTCCAGCTGTCTCAGCCTCTCTAGTTTTGGCGTGGCACTTTCAAAACTTCAAGTGTCTGACTCTATTCTCAGCAAAGTTAGTAGTAACAGTCCCATTAATTTCCACATCTGCTTGATCTGTGTCAAAGCACACACTTCATAAGGAAGTCACTGGAGGTTTGTGAAAAAAAATTATTTGGAGAAACAGTGCCCAAAAAGAGGTTACTGGAGATCCCTTAAATCTGGGACAGGGACCTTGTACAGGGAACATTAAAACTGAAGGTAAGTTTTCCCTGACTGTAATGCAAGTGGAAGTAGACAGTCACACAGGGCTTTTGGAAGTCACTTATCACCAGCTAAGGTGCAAAGCCTAAACACACACTCAAAAGTAGGTGTTTACTGATAAAGCCTAGGAAACTAAAATCCTTAGTCAGTGGTTATGAGTTTTCCTTGCTGATATTAGAAAAATTACTGATAAGGATGTAAAAAACCTGGCAAAAACTTTGTAAACTTTCTAGGCCAAATAATTCAAGCTAATTAGAGACTTTATCATCATCTTCTTTATTCCGTTGGTATTAGCCTAAGAAACAGTGCCTTTACACCCATTTTTATGAAAGACTGAGAACGGAGCAATTCCCTTGCATGCATAAACTTAGATCCTGGAGATGGCAGGCTGTGTGCCAGGATTCACAGATTAGGCAGGATTTATGTCACTTATCTAACCAACCTGAGACCTAGTGGTCCACCGAAAAACAAAGTACACCTTTCCAAAACCTTCTCAGTGTGCCTGCCTTCAAGTTGCCTATATAATACCAGTAGGAAACAGAAGAATGTTCTCATTCTGCATAGCTCTCAGTGACTGGAAGTCGTTTTCAGTCGTATATATACTGTATAGAGAAAGACACAGTTTACATTTCTGTTTCTGAGTTAGGCAGAAATGGAATGCCTGAGTTCTGCAGGCACTTAATGAGAATCATGTGTAACTCTCAAAATGCATTTTATTCTTTTCTTCCAACGTTGTGGAAAGTGTAAGCAACTTTTAATGATTCCAGGGCATTCACTTCAGCTTTCTCGAATCCCAGAGAAAACCTTTTTAACTCTACTAAAATTATCTTCATTTCCCAAACCTTGCTATATCTGTATGTCTGTTGATTCCCTTATCAGTGTATTTCACAAAAAAGAAAGAATTAATTTTACACGATTAGTATAAAGACTTTAGGATGCCTATGAGAAAAATAAACTTTTGTTAATCCTATGCCTATGGAGATAAGACTAATGAAACTTTTTCCATTACCACTTCATTGGTTGCAATTTACTTTGAAGAGTAGAAATGGAAACATTTTTATAATAGTAGATTCTGGGGGAAAGAAAATGATTTTTGCTTTGAATCCAAAGGACCAAGAGGCATTTCCATTCATTTTGGATGAACTGTCAAAAAACAAACCTGAGGAATTTTAAGAAACAAAGCATGTAATTTCCTCTGCCTCCTCAAACGCTTGAGGTTAATATTTTTCAATCCAAATTTATCAAGAGTTTTCTTTCTACTGTATATAATAATAAGGTCACTTTTTTTTGTTTTGAGTGAGTATGCAAGAACACACATGTACATGTGGGCAATTTCATACACATAGTATCATGCTCTGTCTCTGTCTGAATAAGACTGTACTTTACAATTAATTTTATCTCTAGATATCTCTCAGTGTTCTTATGTCTTTATAGGACCTAACTCACTCTTAAAAAATATTACCTATAAATCCAAGAAACTGATTCCTTTCTCTGAAACTTTTGACTGCTTCCTGTTGGTAGTATTTTGAGAAAAGGAACTTGATAAACACTTTCATGTTCTCTGTGCTTTGCATGTTTATACATATCTGCAGGTGTATGTTATATCAGTGACTTCATTGCTTATCAAGGCAAAAAAAAAATCAGCCAATCCATGTATTAATTATCTTGTTTATTCTTACTCCTTTTTGACTTATGAGTCCAGGTGGGATTTGGGTTTCTATACTGTTTTATTTATGGATTATGTAAACATTACAATTTTCATTGTATTTGCACCAACTCTGCAGAAGTCCCGTAAGTCTCAAAATAAACAGTTTCCTGTATATTGCCAAAGCACCATTTAAATCCAGGTTGGCATTTAAAAGTAGTTCACATTTACTGTTTGTCAGTGACTTCCCATCACTTTTCCTCAGTTTAAAAGCAAAAGGATGCTGGTGGTTTTAGCTGTCAGGACAATGAGTTGTTTCTTGGTTTGAAAATAAGGTGGAGTTCTTCCTGGCTCATGTATCATCACCTCTAAACCAGTCCCAGTTGCAGTAAGACATTAATGAATAAACCTGGAAGATCTGGAGAAGCCCAAATACCAGAAAAGCACTGTGAGGTAGCAATAATTTATAACATGTTATTTGTGGTTGGGCAAGTGCACAGACAGTGCACAGGGATAAGATTACTAACTTCTACTTATCAACCATACACATGACCCATGGGACTGAAAGAAAAATCTGAATGCATTAAACTTTTTTAAGCCAGAAGGAGAAAAAAACCATGGCCTATACCAGCATTTTCAGAGAAACATTTCAGAAGATAAACTCTGTCTAGCCATAAATACTTTGGTCTGAGAGAAGGGCTCCTCTCCTTCTTCATGAGTTTCTACTACTCTCTAGCAAATAAAATTAATTCATTCTTGATAACACAGTTCACAATTATTTTCCTTTCAGCAATACCTATACCATTAGGCATCTCTACATTGGTCTTCATTCATCTAACAGATCTGCATTTTAATATCTTGAGGTTTCCTGGAGAATGCTAAGGTGAAGATGGGCAAAGCAGTTGAACTGAAATAAAACGTCTTTGCCTATTCTTATCATCAGTTCTGCCCAAAGTTTGCCTTGCTTCCTGAAATGTTAGATTGGTCTTTTTTTACAAATGTTTTGAATTTTGTGCTTTTAGATCAGGGATAGACATGGAAATAAATGCCAACATTACAAAAAAAAAGCTAAACTGCGGTAATGCCTACTGGGATCAGAAATATGGGAAATCTGTCAAAAAAATTCTTATATTCAAATCACTTCCTCTCCAATCTTGCATTATCAAGACATTTGACTTATTCAGATAAGGTCTAAATAGGAGGTTGGGCTCTCCAACATGTGTCTGAAACTAAAGTGAAGTTGCCAGCATTTTGGGACAAAAATATTTGGTCACTAGTTCACTTCAAATGTTATAGGGAGAATATTCTAAAAACTTCGATATACATCTGCTGTATAATACACTGATTGTCTGAAGTCTCACCATCAGTCAACTTTTTGCTAAAGTTGGTGGAATAAAACCTGAATGCTAAAATAAAATCTCATTAATGCAGTCCCTGTACCTACTCTGGGAGCAGCTACTGAATTTTAGAGAATACATTATGAGGAAAAGTCCTCCTCAGAGCATCATGGGGATAGAGTGATGCTTATCTAGGAGTCTTTCTAATGACCTTGTTGAATTTTAGATCAGCCCATAAGATGTAGATTACGTGTATTTTGGAATACAAATGCTATATAAATGCATGTGTACACTGTGCCTTAGGATCTGCAAAAGTACAGATCAAAAATACAGATTGGAGAGAAAGACAAATGCGATGGTAATTAAGTCAGATGAAACTAATAGATTTTCCAGCTGCAGTGAAGAGCTGGTAAGCAAATGGCGGTTACATATTTTCATCTTTCTAACATGAAAATGCAAGTATTCTATAGCTGTTGAAAAAGTCTTTATAAACCACATTGTCAAAGTACGAGCAATCAGTTTTTATTTTAATTTCCCAAAAGTTCTGCATTTTCTCAGTAACATTATAATGGTTCTTTGGGGAAAAAAAAAAAGAGTTCAAACTGTTCAGCTAATAATGATAGCTTAGACATGAAATAATACTTTCTAATTATAGATACAGAGTGGAGTTCCGATGTTAACTTACTTTGTGGAGTCAACAAAAATATCAACACTCAGTTCAAGGAAGTTAACTTTAGCCAGCATTCTGAAACGCTGTTTTTCATAGATCAATTCTTATTTCTTATATTTGCTAGTTTATAGATAAATCTAACACTGCTCCCTATTAGTACTGTTGTTTTAAACATTACCTTTCAAAAACTTATTTAGTCAGTCAAAAGTGTACCAAATTGAACTTTTGCATACGGCATATCTTCCTCAAGATAAACATTTCTGAAACGCTCAGGTGCCTGCAGACTGTGCCTCAGAAGACAGGCCATTTCTCACAGATTGCTTGGACAGCAACATGTCTCCATCCTACCTTAAGTGACATTTAATTCCTTTTGTGCACTGAGATGTGAATAAAGAGCGAGATGGGTAATGAACAAATATCAAATTGCTTCTTCTTTATTGAGCACCAGCCGATCTGTGTCTTAAAATGGAGCAGGACTTCTCTTGAATAACAGACTCACTGAAATGTGAGGCATGTGTTGAACACTTGAAGGTATGACTAGGTCTGATTATTAGTCTGCTTCAGTTCCCAGTAAAAACATACTAATAACAGCATCAAGTCTGCAACAAGTTGCAGAAGGGTTCTAGGAGGCATTTCCCCTCTCATGAAGAGCTCTAAGACCTTTGTACCAACTCTAGGAACTGCAGGAAATGCACCAGATGTAGAAAAACATATTACATTCAGCAGGTCCTGTATTACTCAGCTGCAGTCCATGAAATGTCACTTTATGATTGTGAAGCAATTGCAATAACTTGAGTCATTTAGAAAAAAAATACTCCAGAAAATGCTTCTTTTGCCTTTCCCATATCCAGCAAATTGTACTGATGTTAGAGTCATATGAATGTCCTGAATAAACAAGTTGTCCTCTGCATGCAATAGGTCTCTGATGCATCAACATTAGCAGAAAGGTGATCTGGCTGTTGCATTTCACTTTTGTTAGACTTCAGTTTTAAGAACAGCCCACTCCCGTTCCTTCCTTCTCCCAGTTAAAATCTTGCACTGGGAAAATGTGATGACTCACCTACTTCTCCCTTCTTGCTACACTAAGATAAAAGAGATTGTCAAGCAGTCGCAGAGCAAGATGAATTCAAGAAGAGAAGCCCATTCTCCCATCCCATCACAAGCAGCATCTAGACACTGCTGCCTCTGCAGACCTTTTCTTCAGGTGACTCCATCTCCCAGATTGACTGTGATCCTGAAAAAATGGCTCATGACAAATAACCATCCAGATAATGCTGCAAATTCCAAACCAATCAGGGAAATTGCCTATTCACTTGAACAACAGTCACAGGCCTGGGAGGCGCCAGCCTTCAACTGCAGTCATGCCTGGGCTCATTAGTTCTATGTGCCCCTGAAACCAAACTGTCAAAGGGGTGTTGAGTGCACAAAGCACTGGGCAGCATCTGAATTAAATTCCTGCGCAGAACCAAAAATAGAACACTTTGAGCCCCTCCTCTGTTGTGAAGAAAAAATTCCTGGGCAAAAAAAAAAAAAAAATGCTTTTCTTGGTATTATTTAATGTGTTTTTCTGTCTAAAAAGCTAAAGATTTTTGGCCTCAAGGGGTGCTAGCCTGTTACCTTAGAGACTGTTTCTTTTAGAGGCAGTGGAGTGGCAGAGGGCATGCCTTTGTTGCTTACCTTGGCAACCACGAATTTCTAAATGCTGTTCCCATGAATGCAAGCCTTTCACTGCCATTAGTGCTTGCCCACAGGTATAAACATTCCTTCATGAAAAGGTCCAGGGGAATGTACACTACCTCGATAAAAATCAAGACAACAAACAAAAGCATATTATATAACAGAGCAGTTATATAAAATTAGATTTTAAAACAAGATGTGTCTTTAATGACATTGATCCTGGACGTGGTCAAATTTCCTGTTCCATTTATATTCCCTACAGCCATACCAAGCAGTGGCAGTGGGGAAGGGAGGAAAGTGAGAAAGCTCAACAGGATATTCTTGTTTCTGTAACTGCAAAATGGAAGACCACTGTGTCTATACTCAGAATAAACCTGCTGGATGGTTTCAGAGGAATAGTACGACTCTAGCACTCTCCCTCCCTGGCACCAGGGCAGATAGAGGAAGGAGGAAAGCAGAACTTGCCAGGGCTGTGCAATGGCACTATATCCCCCCTGCTCACAGGAATTCTTTATGGTCTAGCTGGGCAAACACTATAGGCAATATTCTTAACATGTTTACCTGTATAAAGCCCTTGTGCTGCAAAAACAAGAGATTTGTTGTATTCTTCCTGTAAATGAGGCTGTTGAATGTGGAGGAATTAAGTTCTGAACTTAATTCTCCCCTCCCTCCCGGTTCCCCAGTCTCCATTTTGTAAACTGACTTTTTTTTTTAATAAACAAGATTTTCATTCCATTATCAAGTCAAACCACTTTCTCAGATCTCATCTGATAGTTAGTACTTCTAATAAAACCTTGGCCCATCTGGATTTTTAGATTTTAGTGAGACGTATTCAGAAGGAGAACAATCTCTTGGGAAAAGGGCCACTAGAAGACATGCCTCCAAATGTCTGTCAAAGGGGAGCCAGAAAGAAACTAATGGTTCATGTGAACTGAAATCTCACACCGCAGCAACACACAAGGAGGCTGTGGTTTTGATCTGCTTATACAAGAACAACTTTGTACAATGAGATTGGGGTATAGTTCTGTGGTAGGTTTGTTGGGCCAGGAGAAGACTTCTCTTGCCTTGAGAAAATCCGTGTGGCAGTGGTGCTTAGCACCTCCCACATATCCTTCCCTGTGAGCAGAGTGGGCTGGCCTTGCAGCCACCATGTGCCACGACACCTGGTAGTTAAATGAGCTCTTGAAATCCAAGCCTAACGCAAGGTCAGTGTCACAGACCTTTAGCTGATGGCCATACAGCTGCACCAGTCAGCCACATGTGCACACAGATGGACTGCTGCTTCTGAATTATTCACATGCACCCAGTAGATATCAGTGGAATGGCAGTTTTTAGGATACCATGCAGTAGAGCATATCCACGGGCCAAATCCCTACAGAGCCCCACTGAAGCCAAAAATGATCAAGCTATTGGTGTTGCCCCTATTTGCACAAAGGGCAAATGCTCATTGCTGCAAAAAAATCACCTCAGGAGTGGTGATTCTGTCCCTCTTCTCTGGAGTACTGCATCCAGCTCTGGAGTCCTCAGCACAGGAAAGGCATTGGAGTGAGTCCAGAGGAGGGCCAAAAGGATGATCAGAGGGCTGGAGCAGCTCTCCTATGAAGACAGGCTGAGAGAGCTGAGGTTGTTCAGCCTGGAACAGAGAATGCTCCAGGGAAACCTTGTTGTAGCCCTCCAGTACCTAAAGGGGACCTCCAAGAAAGATGGGGACAGACTTTTTAGTAGGGCCTGTGGTGACAGGACAAGGGGTAATGGTATGAGGAAGAAATACTCTTATGATGAGCGTGCTGAAACACTGGAGCTAATAGGTTGCCCAGAGAGGTGGTGGATGCCCAATCCCTGGAAACATTCTGGTCAGGCTGAATGGTACTCTGAGCAATATGATCTGGTTGAAGTTATCCCTGCTTATGACAGGGGGTTTGGAACTAGATGACCTTTAAAGGTCCCTTCCAACCCAAACTATCCTGTGATTCCATAAAAACATGCAGAGCATTTCAGCCGGCATAAGTAACAGCCACAACCCAGGCAAGCACAAAGAATGACAGCTGTCACAGGAAAAACCTAGCCAGTTGGCCATGTTCTGTCCTTCCCAGCTCTCAGCAGGGTAGCTGGAGGCTGAGCAGAGAGGACATACAGAACAGAAGACTGAAGCCTGACCAGGAAATCTGAGTGGCCTTTACTTGTGAAACCTGTGGGTTTGACCTTTCTCTCTCAAAAGAAGAAATGCTACTCTGACAGGAAAAATATTCACAGATGTCACTTTTTAAGACAATTCTCTCTTTCCCCTCTTGATCTCCAGTCAAGTGGTTCTCACTTCTTCGCTAGTAAAGCAGCTACATTTTTGTTTTCCTTTGCCTCCATATTGGAGCACTGTCAGAAGGGGAAGGATGAGGTAGAGGCTCCTTTCCTGGGCAGGGGTTGGCCAGCTGCCCTTGGAGGTCCTGCCTCAGGACCTCACTCTCTAGCCTTCTCACTTCCCCTCACATGGCCTGACATCAGGCACTGACAGCCACTACCAAACCATGATGTTCCCAGCACCCCACAAGCGCCAGCCAACAACCAGTATCCTCACCCTCTGCTGTGGCACACGCTTCATGCCTGCTGGCCTGCTAGTGCTACAATTTTGGGCTTCTGCTGGTGTCGCTGGGGGACAGCTTTGTGCTTCTTTCTGATGATCACACTGATGATCACATCATCACTGTCACCCTGTAGGAATGAGGTCTTTACTGATTTACATCCTGTTCTTCTGTGGAAATACTGTCTACTCTACTACTTTTTGCACACACCTTTGTTGACATTTCCACTCCTACTGCAACCTTAAGAGAATGAGGAACCTTCCGGTCTATTTCACTGGGCAGGGCCCACAGACTGTGCAGCCTCAGGGACTTTCAGGGGCGTGGTGAATAGCTAAAGACACTGTTAAAGGTGTCCTCTGAAAGGGAAGCCAAAAAACTTGCAGAGCACAGAACTTACTCCTGCTTTCAAATTTCTTGATTTCAAACCTTCTAAAAGATTACCAGCCTCTATCTCTATGTATGCAAAAATACAACCAAACAAAAAACAGGGGAAGTCCACCAAGAGAAAATAAGCATTGTAAAGGACAAAAACCACTTTCGATCCCCCAAAAAGAGACGGTTCTTTTCATCAGAACTAAATGCAAAAACAGCACAAAATGAGAGCTGCTCCTTGGTTTCTTGATCAAAACAATCCTCCTTCATGAAACAAATAGTATCGCTTTCCAGGTGTATGTCAAGAAAGAGACAACAGTGGTTATCCGACATTTCTATAATCCACAAGTGAGAAAAATTCAAAAGACATTTGATATATGAGATATATTTGATATATTGTGAACCGATGCAGCTGTGAAGTCCATTAGGGCAAACATCTTACAAAGAATACTAAAAAACTGGGGACATGTAGACAAAGCTCAGCAAGCTTCTGATTTTTAAAAACTTAGAATGTTTGCTGTGTAGTTATGGTGTATCTCAAGAAAATGGGCAAAAATATTTCTTCATGAACTTTTTCTCTGTTTTTCCTGCACCATGTAAGCACACAAAAATGTTCCAAAAAGCAGAATATTTGCTCTACTCGCTTCAAAGGAGCAGAATACATGTGCAAATTGAAGAGATTAGGCAAAAGAAGTAATAAACATTTCTGAACTGAATATGCACTTCAGGAAAAATATTTTGTCTGACAGTCCTCTGTTCAAAAACCATTGCTTGAGTTGGTTTCTGAAGTTGTTACTGTAGTGAGAAGCTGTGGTGTCTTCTTCAGGAAAAATGAAAAAGAAGAAGAAAGGAAAATGATCAGTAGGGCTGGAGTGAGCATCCACCATTTGAGCTGATAACAAGCTGCCTTTAAGATTTAGAGGCAATTAAATTCTTTAGTCAAAAATTATCAGAATTCTGTTTCCTTTCGAAGTGTGGATGGTTCAGATTTGGAGTCCCTTCCTTCCTCTACCCCCAAGGCACCCTTACGTCCCTCCCTTGCCTGACTCCCTCGTGGAAGTGTAGGCCAAGGTCTGGCACTGTTTCTTTCCTGGCATGGAGAAACAATAACCATTTACATCAATGAAACATAAATCTGGGAGCATAACAGCATCAGATATTAATCAAAACAAACCAGCTCTTAAACAAACCTGAAGACTGGTTGGGAAATAAAGACAAGATCAAAGGTTACAGTTCTCAGTGCAATGTGAGCTTTTGCACTGCTTCCCAGTTGTGCCATTACTGCTCAATTGAATGACAACAGACCCCTCCATTTCAGAACTACGAAAGAAATCTCCACCATAGGAAACTCTCAGAATAAGGTCAGATCCTTCATTATTTTAGTCTTCCAGCACCCACGTCAGGTCATATGAGTTCACTAGGCTGAATTTCCTGCATCTGAGCTGTAAATTCTTGACATATTCAGCAGCTCCTCCATAACTACAGCACTCAGAAGAAAATATTCTTGCCTTGCCTTGCCTTGTCTTCCTTCCCTTCCCACAAAAACCCTCCTCCTTCTCAAAGATACCAAGTTTTTTCACTTCAGATTTTGGAGGGTGGCTTTCCCCAGGTTTATCCTGACCTTGCAGCCAGCCTGCCAGTGGTCCTGGAAGGCAGCACAGCCCTAGCCTTGACCCAAGAACTTCTACATGATCACTGGGTCTGGTGTCACTCTCAGTAAAATACAGAGCTAGCTCCTGGGTATGAGTGGGCGAAATCAAATAAACTGGTATAATTTCAGGGGAAGCAAGTAGCGGTGATTTTGGTTCACTACAATGAATGTGCTAAAGGCTGAGAGTTGCCAGGAAAAGGACCATGCAAAATAAGGGATATTTTTTTCTGTAACATGGTGAAATAAGAGAAAAGCTAAAATTTGTATTCTAACACTAGCTTCACAGGTCCAATTCTGCCATTACTGAATGAATGTGCTGAAATGTGAGGAAAAAAGGCTTACTTCTGTCAGGGAGCTCTGAAATGCTGTGATTATCAGGGAGTAATGGAAAAGTTCCCTGGAATTATCTAGTGATCATGTATTGGGCTATTTCAACTCATACCTGAACAGCTCATAACTACTGTGAGAATACCAAGAGAGCAGCCCTCATCTCTCCCTCTCCAGATTTTACCTGAGAGTTGGATAGTCCAGGTCATTCTCTTCCTCTACTTACAGCAAACACACTCTAATTCATACATTAATGAAACTTGTCAGCTTCTGTTGTAAAACAATGGTCACGGTTTAAGGTACCAGCACACGTGGCCCACAGTGATCCTCTTATATTGCTGTACCAAAGTCACCATCAAACATTCTTCATTTGAAAGCAACCACACGTATTATGTTGCTGATTTATGTGATAAGTTATTGTACTACCTAGTCATGGTTAAAAACACTTTCCTCTGGAAGTTTTGGACTAACAAGTATTTTAGATGGTAAATTCCATGAGACTATGCTGATAATTTTTACCTATCTGGTGGTTTACTTTAATCACTGCCTCTATAGTGAAGTCACTGCTGGGATGGTGGACAGCAAATATTTAATGGTAGTCAATAATGCTACGCAAAAGTGTAGGGAACAAACCGAGGAGGAACACCATATCCAATTGAAGTGGCAGAGGAATGCAGTAGGCAGAATGTAACTATGCGTGTGAGAATTTGCCTAGGACACTGAAGCAAATGCCTCCACTCCTCCAAAAAATGTACTTTTTAGCATATAGTCTCTTTGCTAGGTGAACATTGCACTGTTAGAGTGCTGGCAGGAAAGTTAACTTAAAAAAACCCACCCAATACAACAGAATAAATATTTCCGGAATGTTTATTAATTTTAAGCTGATATAAGGAAAAAAATATGCCATAAGAAAAGCAAAATCAAGGGAAAATACAGCTGGTTTTTAGTTTCACACACTTCTGAACTTCTAGAAGCCAGTGCCAGAGGCAGAAAGAATCAGGGATACTTCTGACCCAGGAAATACTAAACTTGACACCAATGCCTTTTTTTCATAGGATTTAAGACCTGAGGCTAGACTTACATTTGGAAACTATTGAAAATGGTTTGGCAATTCATTATGGGTTTGATGACAGCACTCAAATCTTTAAAAAAATAGCCTGGGACCTTTTGGATGCTTTTAAGCCCTGGAAGGAAGGTCTGAAGTCTATACTCATTATTAAGAGCAAAAGTCTACATCCAGAAAACAATTCAGAAGTGGCACTGAAGAGAAGTGTTTAGAAAGTCAACACCCAGCCTGGTGATGCTGGACCCCTACCAGGCACTGTGCAGGGGATGGCTACAGGGAATCCACTCTCTGTAGTGCTGAGAGTAACAGAGAGAGTCTCCAGCTAGCACACAGGGAAACTCTGAGGACAGGCACAGGTTTTTAACTCTATCCTCAAGGGCCCATGTGTTGTACTCGGAGTTATCGGAAGGTGCCTTCCCCTCTTCAAACCAATGTCTCAGCCTGTAGGAGAACTGCCTATATTACAACACAAAGCAGAGGTGTCCAGCCATGCTTTGCGAAAATGACCTCAGGACAGTCTCCAATGTCCCGATTTACATCTGTAGTTCCATGGAAAGTGGCTAATTGCTACTCACTTTGGTCCTTTAGAACTGGGAGAAATCCTATTTATTTGGAGAGCTCCCAAACCAGTCAGTAATAGGCATGTGTCCTCTTGCCTGCTCAGGCATCCTCTGCAACAGGACAGATGCTCTCAAAGTGAGAGCAAGTGTCAACTTAAACACAATGCATAGGGGAAGAAAAGGGGTAGCTTTTCACATTAATCCCCTGGGCCCTGGAAGCAGTATAGATGAAAAAGCTAATTAGTTGAAGCATAGCACCATGCAGAGGAAGCAATATTCCCTTTCATCCGAAAGTTAACTTGGGTGAGCAGGGTCTACATATGTGCTGAAGCCAAAGAGGGAGGTGATAGGGATACTTATCAGTGCTTTAGTCACTGCTCTGGTCATTAGTTTGTTATGCTGTCTGATTTTCCACAGGTGACAAAAATGGGGTATTCTGGTATCTATGCAGGCTGCAGACAAACATTATATGAAACAGCTGCAGCAAGAAACAAAACAGAAGAGACTGGGGAGACAAACTTCAAATATAAAATTCTCTTCAATAACATATCATGTTTTAGGTCAGCCTCCTTTCACAATGTTCCACAAAACCAGTCTTAATAGAGACATTTACAAGCACGGAGTATAGATTTGGAAGAAGCCAAGACTCCTTTTATTCCAGGAAATTGAGAGAAACTTTCCATGCAGACATACGCAGTCATGCAATCACAAAACCTCCTCGAGTGTAACTTTAAGAGACACAGCAGCACTGCTTGTCAGATCAGCCAGAACCACTTCTTTTTGACTGAAGAGAGGAAAAACAACAACAGTAAAACCGCTGGGTTCAACAATTTGGGCCAAGTCCTAAAAATAGAACTGCTTTCTTATGGAAAGAAATACAAAAGAAAACCTCAATCCAAAACAAACAAACAAACAAGCAAACAAACAAGCAAAAACAAAAAAACACCCTCCAGAAGATCTGAACTGTTCTCAAAACTGTCTGAATTTGGTGCCAAGCACACAGGGGCAGCCTAATACTTAAGAGGGTGCCTGTGCCAGCTCTGAATCCCTCCAGTAACTAGAGACAGTATATCCAAGACTGGGAAGTGACTATGGAAAAAAACCCTGTTTTCTAGTGGGCAAGCTGTCCAGCTATTTTAACCTTTGCTTGAACACTTGCCTTGAGACGCAATGATGCAGTCTTTCCCCAGTCTTTCAGACTGCCTCCAGCTGCCAGTGCTTGCAGCCTGGCAAGGCTCTGCAGTGGGACCAGCACCCACACTCCAGCAGTGCCTGGGGTGAGGCAGCAGCTTTGCTTCTTGTGAGGAAAGGCTTCAGCCCCGCTGGTGAGACCGGCAACTTCAGCCTTCCCACTGCCAAGACCAGGTGTCTTTGGTAGTATATGAGTCAGCAGTGCCCTGGCAGCCAGGAGGGCCAACTGTGTCCTGGGGGGTATCAGTCAAAGCATCGCCAGCCAGTTGAGGGGGGATATTGTCCCACTCTGCTCTGCACTGGGGTGGCCTCACCTTGAGTATTGTGTGCAGTTTTGGGCACCACAATATACGAAAGATATTCAGCTCTTAGAGAGTGTCCAAAGAGGGCAACGAAGATGGCAAAGGACCTTGAGGGGAAGCTGTATGAGGAGCGGCTAAGGGCACTTGGTCTGTTCAGCCTGGAGAAGAGGAGACTGAGGGGAGACCTCATTGCAGTCTTCAGCGTTCTTGTGAGGGGAAGAGGAGGGACAGGCACAGATCTCTTCTCTGTAGTGACCAGTGACAGGACCTGAGGGAACGGCCTGAAGTTGTGTCAGGGTAGGTTTAGGTTGGGTATTAGAAAAAGGTTCTTCACACAGAGGGTGGTTGGTCACTGGAACAGGCTCCCCAGGGAAGTGGTCACAGTGCCAATCCTGACAGAGTTCAAGAAGTGCTTGGATGATACTCTCAGGCACATGGTGTAACTCTTGGGGATGGTCCTTTGCAGGGCTAATGGTTGGACTTGATGATCCTTGTAGGTCCCTTCCAATTCAGCATATTCTGTGTTTCTGTGATATGTCTGCAAGAAGGATTCAGACCCAGGTTCTGACTGTATGGTCCTTGCACAGGGTCATCCCCACCATGCCCTCCAGGCACAGAGCAACCTCACAGCTTCCTCCCAGAAGGGAACAGGGCATCACTGGCAGAGAATGGATCTGCTTTTGCATAAAAAATCACTACTGTGAATTATTTGCCTGAAATTATCATCTTGGTGCAAGTCCTTGCTGTGCTAGGAGCTGTACAAACTCAGAAATGTCTGTGTAGGACTGGCAAGGCATAGGGGAATGTGCTGTTCCTGGCACACAAAATAACTAAAGAGGAAAGGCAGTTTTCTGTTTCCCTTCCTGCACCCTTCAGAATGGGCGAAACATGAAAAATAATGTTAAGAAAATAAGTAACAAAGCAGCTTACGTTTATCCCCTGCGAGACTCCCTGTTGTCTTACTAAGAACCAGGCAGAAATATAGCTCCTCATGATTCTGCTTTCATGCTTTGTTCAATCTCAAAATGTATGGCACTAAGAGAATGTATGCCCTTTAGGGACAGAATAAAGGAATAAACACTTTCTGCTATTGTGCTGGCAAGAAATGTAGGTCTTCTTTATTCACGAAGAAAAGGAGGATTCTGGATTTTCATTAATCATTTGAGAGCTTCATGCCAAAACACCTGCAATGTCACTACTAACATCTGGCAAAAGAGTTCTCAAGTGTTATCAAACCTTCACCTCATTCTCTTTCTCTCCAAACTGATGGCCTAACAGCTGTTTGTCCAGAACACCTGAAGATGCTGCCTGCAAAGACTCTGGGAGGGCAACTCAACCACTTCCTCTGAAACACTTCCCATCCCCTGCTGCTCTTGGGAGGTATTTCTCTGGTATTCTAAGGCAATCTCTGTATTAGTGATTTTGACTTTTGCCTACAGTATAAAAAGGTATTTTAACAAAATGTATTAAAGATTTTTAGCAGTACAATTTTCTCCAATCTTCATCAGTTTAATTGTTTCTGAACAGGCTCCAGTGTAGGTCCATCAATTTTCACATGAATACCAGACCCAGTCCTTGCTTTCCTGAAAACCATGATTAGAATGACAGGATAAGCTACTTTCTTCCACTTCATATGGTTGAAATTCGTATAAGGGCCAAGAGAGGCCAGTACATTTAAGGAGGAAAGGTCACTTTTCATGCAAAAAGCGGTTTTAAGAAGCCACAGTCACAGCTGAATTTTCACATGCCAGCTACAAGAAATATAATATGAGAGAAAAAGAAATATTATTTTGGTTCTCATAAGTATCATATTCTGAATAATCCTTTTATTAGCAGCCTGCCCTTTCCTGCCTCATCTGTCTTGCCAGCATTTACCTCAGGCTCATACACTTCCATCGCTGCAGTGAGAAGGGCATTTGTCAGCTTCCTGTCCCTTAAAAAACACAAGTAAATCTGAACTTGAACTTACCAAGAAGTACATCACAAAGCACAGAGCAGCAACTCTCATAGTTGTTTAAAAATGTGTTTTCAAGGAGAAGGTCAATATTTTTTAAATTATATTTATCTTCTTTCTAAATGTCTGACCCAAATAAGTAATCAAAGAGAATGAAAACCTAAAGCAATCAGTTTGAATTTCGTCATGTGATTCTGGCCTGGTGCGTAAGAAAATACTCTTTTAACTTAACAAGCCAAGTGTGCATTGGAAATATTATTCTAAGCATCTAAGGGTATTGCATAACTCTGGCATGTCTAATATAGTAAAAATAGCAAAGAAACACTTTTTCAATTAAAAATGCTGTTTTATTTTTTAAAAGTTTCTTCTGCTTTTTGCAGACATTAAGTTTCAAAGTGCATCTGATGAACACCTATTAAGGTTCTTCAGGTAACATGTTTAAAAAAAATACTCATTAAAAAAATAATTTCTTTTTAGCATGACAAAATGAGAATTGAAACTTTTTTGTTTGCAAACATTTTTCTTTCCCAACAGCTATCACAAACACTTTCACTTCAGAATCCAGTGTGCTTAAATTGTTTATTCAAGAGTCTGAACCATTACTGTATTTTCTCCAACCCTATCTTTTTAAGTTTAACCCTATGTATAAGTTTTCAAGCTTTCATATAATTTGGACCAACTACAGAAGCCCCTTGGAACAGAAGTTATGCATGGCTCTGATGCCAAGGCCAACTGAGTGAGTGCAGGAGCATTTTTAATTACAGCACTACCCTATGCATGTATGATTACTTAAGTGCACTTGACCCCACCAGTTGTCTAATCCTTCCTTTTAACTTCTCCACGGTCTATTAAACATCCCCATTTACAAGACTCTCTGCTGGAATCAAACCTTTGGTGGCTGCAATTCTGCCTTTCCCCCTTACAATGTTCTGACAGCCCTTAACATATTCCAGTCCAGATTTGACCTCTCAATGGTACATGTCTAAACTGAGTCGATCTCATTGACAAAGATCAAACCACTACTTAAAATGTCTCGTGGCTTGATTTCCTTCCCAGTAGACCCACAACTCTAAACTGAAGTAGACATGAAAGGCTGCATGCAGCTGCAAGGAGCATTAGGTAGAAGAACAGTGCAAGCCTCACATTATCTGAGCAGCCAGTGTTCCTGTGGCAGCAGTATAGGGAGAAGGGAGGGGAAATGGGCAACACGCTCCTGACCCTAGAGTAAATCTGTGCCTAGAAAGCGTGATGGCAACACTAATCCGTGCATGACAGGGATACTCCCTGCACACTACACATGCACAATGAGGATACTGTCAGCACTAGATAAATGACTTCTCTGAAAAGAAGTAGGTCTTATGCTATTTCCCTTCTTTGTGGTGTTGCTTGATTCATTTGTACTTACGATTCAGAACTTTCACAGATACCATCTGGAAAAACAACTTTCAGGTGATCCAGGAGTACAACACACAGTGTACATATTTTTTATGGAAAAAAGAATTGCTGCTCTCAAGCACATAGAGTAATTTATGAATGCTGTCTCGAAGGTGATTGCCAGCTGACACTAAACTAGAACAGAGAATACAATTCCTACTGTTTTCCACTGAGTAGTCACAATATAGACAAAACCACTGCTTTTGCAAGGAGATGAAGAGGCTAAGCAAAGAGCTATAGCATCTACAGTTTTACCTGTGATTTCATTATTTACTTACAATCAGGCATTTCATTTTCCTTTTAAGTTATAATTTCTTCTTTAAGACAAGTATTCTACCAAGGAGCAAGGAGAAAGCTCTTTACTTCCATTTCTTGAAAAGGTTATTTTGCCATTAATATACTGAGAACCAGTCAACAACTGTTTTCCTGCAGGGCCTACAGAAACAGAACTAGTACCAAAAAAAAAGGTTTTGAACCAATTCTTGCAATATCAATGTAAAAGAAAATCATGCGCTTGCCACACAAGTTCTTTAGGTCAAGTACAGCCAGAATGTGTCCTTTGAAAAAGAGAATATATTTCCCAGATAACAATGTTCTTTGGAAAGAATTCCATGCTCCTAGAAACTGATCTGTAAAGGTCATTTTCTGCCTATATGGGTAGAGGAACATAGATCCAGGAAATACACTCATTATTCTCAGTGAATTAGAAAAGGTATTTCCTGTCTCTCACAACTCCTTCCACATTCCTTGGTCCTCTCCTTACCTTCCTAGAAACCATTTTCCCACAACATCTTATAGTGACTCTGAACCCAAGTCCAGTGGAAGAGAAGAGAGAGAGACTCCCCTTTATACTTCTTATTTATATTCCTGCTTACATAAAAAAACAGGATGGAATACTGGGAAATGGCTACTTCCTTAGTTTACGACCTGGTCACCCGGGAAGGCCTTACCAAAACCACTACATTTAGTTTAGATATCAGGAAGAAATTCTTTATTATGAGGGTGGTGAGGCACTGGAATAGGTTGCCCAGAGAAGTTGTGGATGCCCCATCCATGGAAGTGTTCAGTGTCAGGTTGGGTAGGGCTTTGAGCAACCTGGTCTAGTGAAAGTTATCCATGCCCATGCATGGCAGGGAGGTTAGAACTAGATGATCATTAAGGTCCCTTCCAACCCAAACCATTCTATGATTTTGTGATATGTAAGTATGTATAATAACCAATGGTATGGTATATTCTCTAAGAAATGTTTCCTTCTTCGCATACTACACAATGGACTGAAGAGTTTTAATTATCCCCTCCCAAATTTGTACTAGTTTTCCTTCCTGCCAGGAGGAAAAACCCTGTGGCATTTCAATTCCACTCTGCAGTTGAGCACTCTCAGTGTCTTGAGGTAACAAAAGCAATTTGTTAATTTGGTTGTTAATTTGGGGGGAGAGGAGTACGACTTCAGGGCTTCTTTGTAATTCTTGATCCCTTACCCATCTTTGGTTTTCTTCCAACTAAATATACTGCTGGATTGGGAATTTGTAATAAAGATAAGAAATGATTCTAGGATTTGCTTTTCCATTCAAAAGGTAAATTGAGGTATCTGGCTAGTACTTGGGAGTTATTACTTAGAGAATAAAGTTTCTTGGTAAACCCTGTGTTGCACCTCGTGCAATATCCTCAGTCACTGTACTGAAAAAAAGCAAGGGTATTTCTGGGGATTCCACGTTTCACAAAATCACAGAATATGATGCCATTGTCTTTCTAGCTTGCAATAAGATGACACAGGGTATAATGAGAGTTATCTCTTCCCCTTCCCACACAATTAAAGGTGATGGCATCTGTCTGTAAGCACACACATGAATCTCCTGGAATTGCATATTAAGAAACATTTGAGGCAAGACATCCAACAACTCTAGTATGAGAACATTATGCTGTAAAAACAAAATGTGGAATAGGATCAACAGTATCTAAGACAATAGCTCAGAATCTAAGCGGAGATGAAGTAGCACACAGATTTCTTTGCAATAAGTATGACTAAGTCTTTGACTAATTTAAGCATCCCATGTGCATCCCATAATTCCAGGAACGCAGAGAGCCTTTTGCTACATTGCTGTTTGGACATTTTAAGTGATAAATCCTGTATGCCATGTAAACATGTGCTTCCATTACACTGGTTCTGGCTCCTAAGAAACAAAACACTATGGTTTTAAAAGCTTCCTCTAGTTTCTTTTCAATTTTTTTAAAAAAACTAGGGGAATATATTTCATTTGCACAGAAATATAATATACATTTTTCTGCAACTTCTTCCTGGGAGCATTATTTTTGACTGTGCAAAAGCAAAATATTTGTCACAGTACTAAAATAAACTGTCAACATACCAGTTAATCTCTCACCTGACCTTCTGCTGTCATAAACAGGATCACAATAATGTACAACTCCACCGCTGAGCACATCATCAGGGATTTCATTCATTCATTCTTTCCTGGACTCCCGGATAAGACATAAAAAATAATTAACACACATTACAAAAGCTACTTTAATAGCTTTGACAGTTAGACCCATTGAGGGTGATGTTTTCTGACTTGAACTTAAACATGTTATCTGAGTCTGCTTTGTCCCATTTGAAGACTGAAGAATCTTCATGAATCTGTGAGGCAAATTCTTAACTGGTATAAATTTCCTTAATTCCTCCTGTAGATCTCATCTCTTATAATAAAGTGTTCATGGAAAGCTCTATTCAAACCCTTTCTGTTCTTCTCAATAAATGAGCATTCAGGCAGCTGACTGTAGTAGAAAAATGGAGAACACATAGAACAGTGCAAAAGCTTACTAACTTCTATTTAGATAAATACTATACATATCTATTCCTTTGGAAAAAAAAAATATATTGTAAAGTTTCCAGGTTGTTTGGCCAGTTCAATATGTTGTTACTGAACTCTCTAAAGATATTATTTGCCTGGGTCTCTTCTCCTTCCAGTCTTTTTGTTCTGTTTCAAGGGCCTGTGCTGCTTTGCTCCATTAATGTTCTCCTCTGAGGAACTCAGTTTTACTTCAGCTGCAGAAATACAAAGCAAAACAAACAAAAAGTTGTCTTGGTTCCTTGATATTTTAATGCCATTCTCCTTGTTTTCTCTCCAAGACTCTTCTTCCACATGAATAAAACTAAACTACTCTCTTTTCCACGTCACAGACCCAAGAAGCCCTTTTTCTTCCAACACCCCTTCTTCATGCCCCTAAATCCCTTCTTTCTTTCATTACAATATTCCCCTTTGAGCCTCCTGTCTATCTGTTCAGAACTGAGACTGTGAGAACTGACAACACAAAAGTTGCCTCATGCTCACCTATGTGGTACCTCCTGCTCCAGCACAAGTCCTACTCAGCCCTAGTACTATGTCTTCCCACAAAAATGCTCAGTTTAATGCTTCAGACAGAAACATACCCTGGTATATTACCAGGCATATTACCTTCAGGGTTCAGTTGCAGCACAACAGGCTCTGGGGAATCATCAGTTCTGCCTGAAGGGTGAAACTTCAACAGTCACATTTTCACAGGAACATTCTTGCATTTTGTAAGTATTTTTTAAAAATGTTCCCCATTTTCATGGCTGTCTAGGTCTCAAATTTAGGTCTCTACTTTGAGATAAATTTAGATCAAATTAATGAACAATTTGCTACTATGTGTCCCACAGTAATTCTCGAAAAAAACAAAACCAAAACAAAACCCTCAAAGTTTTGTCAATGTGTTTTCTGCAGACATAAGAAAGTAATTTGGACTAGGTGATTCATTGTTTGCTCCTTTTCAGATTTAGTATTCACTGTGAAAAAAGAAAGGTCCTTGTTTTAAATGCTCTACAAAACAATAGCAACTCTTTTCACAGGCTAAATTCTCTACTTCTAATGAAATATTGATACAGGAATCAAATTGCCAAGACTCTCCTCAGTTTCTTTTATCATGTGCACAAAACTTCAGTAAATTCAAAACACCTTCTTTACGCACAGAACACTATTTAAAATGGATTGCATGCAAGAAGGAGCTCAATTTACTAAGTCTGCAGAAGCTCTGAAGGAGAAGCCTGCTTTAATAGAGATTGCCTCTATCTTACCTAATTATTGCTAAGGAATTAATCACTGCAGCTTGTAAAGCAAAAGCAGAACATTAAGTCAAAACACAATCATATTACATTTACAAATCTCAGGTACTACCCTGACTTTTTAATTTCTGGTTTCACAGGATCTTGCTGCTTTTGGATAATCCTGATATATCTATAACTGTCTTCAGAAATGGGCCTAACTGGAACAGTTTCTCACAGAAGACCTTGGTAAGGAAGAATGCAAGAGCAAAACATGCTAAAAAAGATTTCTCATTTCATGTGGGGTTGTTACATGAGACTTTCTTCTGGGACAGGATACAGATTCAAAGCAGTCTGGTTCTTAATATCCAGGCTAATCATCGAGGACAGCAAAAACCATGGTATTTAAATTGAGTAAACAGCATTTTTGAGTCATATTGTTTCTCTCTTCTAACATGCTGTATGCTGTGGCTGAAACCACCCAACATCTGGACTCTGTATATGATATTGCCATAGCTGTACTTGGGGGTTGCTAAACTGTTGAGCCCACGTGTGGCTTCACAGCTTGATATCCAGAGAGCTCAAGTATGACTCAAATTCTGAAAAATCACCAGGTCTATGGTTGCAATATGATTCAGCAGTTTGGAGGCGAGCCTTTTTAAGGAAAAAAAAAAAACAGCAGCAAAAAAAGCCTCAACTGACCATATATGGCATACAACTCTTAGCAGAGTAAACTCTTTTAACTCCTTCACTTCACAGAAGAGTTCCATAACTTGACTGGTTGATACAAAATATGGCTTATTACAAGCATCAGGCTAAATTCTGCTCCCCTAACAACTGTGTAAACTCAGGTGAACTCCACCAATTTCAGTGATACACATCCTCTTTAAATATGAATGTACAGAAGCTCCTCGACATATCTCTTGCTGGTGATAGTTCATGTAAACTTGAAATCATTAACCAGGTAGAGAACAGCATCCTTAGAGAAAAAAGCCTCCAGTGGTATTCAGGAATGTAGCTACAGAGGTGGACTCATTACCTACCAAACAGAGATACTAGATTTGTAAATTAATTAAGGTTTGCAAATTGAGAAGAAACAAAATCCATGTTCTGCACACAGGCAGAATGCACTGGGAACATCAGTCTTAGACTAATTATGCTCCAGGGTTGTTTACACACACACATAAAAGACAACCATAGCTTGCCAAAATGAGGTGCCCACTGGCCTAGTACATGGGCGAGTTTAGCTGCTGATTCACATTGCAAAGCCTATTCCTCAAACTTGGCTGCTCCTTGCCTCCTGGAAGATAAAAATAGTTAAACCATGATTTTCCTTCTTCATTTTTTGATTGTTCAGGTGGACCAGCACTGCACCAAGGCATGAGAGCTGAGACCCCTGAGCCCTCATGCTGTGCTACTCAGCTCTGCCAGGTCAGACACCATCCATCCATCTGTACTGCCCTCATTCTTCTGGTGATGATGCCTGCTCTTCCCTTGCCAGGCAGAGTGGCTTATCTAATATTCTCTACTCTCTACAAAATACATGCTTGGTCATTCGGGAAATTAAAAAAAAAAAAAAAAGTGAAATAAATGCTGCTCCAATTCAAGTTGAACAATTCGTTCAGCACTACAAAATGCTCCTTTAGGAAAACTCCCTTTTAATATAGTAAATGAGACAAATGGAGTCCCCTTTTTTCTCATTCCCTTCTCTTTAACAGTAATTGAATGAAGTGGAGATTGTGAGGTAAAATCAAGAACATCTGGGTCAATTAGCATGGAAAGTCAATTCTTTAAAACCTGATGGATGCCTCTGGGAATCGCACACTTCACAGCACGAATCTCAGTGTAGTGCCGCACTCTCAGCAACTCAACTCAATTAAGCCATTACGTGGTTCTTTAAATCTGGGGATTCGGGGGAATTGGTTAATTGTCTGCTTGTCATGGTTCCTCCTCAGGGAGCATGTAAATGTCTTCTGTTTCTCCTATAGATGTGCAGTGCACACAAGAACAATCCCTTTTAGCTGACTTATTCAAAGCTTATTTCTCCCGTGGGAAAATTAATTTTCCTCCTCAAACACAGAACAAAGCTCTCCAGTGGAAACAAACCATGCCATCAATGTAGAGAAGGTTTTCAATTACTACAGTCAAGTTTATATTTCCTTTCCCTTGCAAGGCTCAAGTATTTCTCCCTGCTTTCACTTGTTCATAACTTTCATGACCAAACATCTTAGGCCTGTGATATGCAGCTATGAGCAGCTCTGGCACACTTTTACTTCACAAACAGAGCTGAGTGTCCCCGGAGGATAACTCATCCCACATCCAGATAGGTGGGCAGGATGACACATCAGGGGATGTTCATCTGTCCCAATTGAACCAAGAGATCCACTAAAGTGATGTTGAACAGCCAGCCTAAGGCAGACATTTTAGACATTCCACTTTTAGACAGCAAAATTAGTGAGCTTAATCCCACCTACATTTCCCCACTGCTGTGACTGTGACAACCACTCAGGAAAGACAGACTGCTGTCCCTGTCTCACCACACCACATCAGTGAGTTCCTCTTCATATGCACACAAGCAGCTGCTTTCACTCTTCTTTTACTTCATGTTCAGACTGTTGAACACCTAAAATCTCTAGCTGGCCTCAGTGGGAGACAGTTACTGGGTGCTCAGGATTGTGGAAACAAGTGACCCCATTTAGCCCCTAAATAGGGATTTAGAAGGCTAACTTTAGCTGAAGATTTTTTTTTAAACTTGGCACAGTATTAAAATCCATCCATGGGGCGAGTTAATTTTTTACCATCAAAGAGAAGTAAAACAACTTCTCCAAGGTCATACAGCAGGATGACTAGGATTAGAATGCCACAAATTCCATGTGCTATAACCAGAAAATTATTCTGTTTCCTAAATGTAACATAATTGGGACATAGTCTGATAAATGGAGACTGAGTAAGCCACACTAAATCTACTGATGTGTTCTGCAATGTCTGGATGCGTCCCCAACCCTAGCTATGAAAGGAAATGTAATTATGGTAATGAGAAAGTACAGTCCACCCATCATTTGGGTTACCACACATATACGTAACCAATTCCAAATATAGAACAGCAGTAATGTCTCTTACACTCTTATCTCCCATTGGATGCCTTTTCCTTAAGTTACAAGCTTTCTATCTTTTCCTCTGACAGAAGAAACAATCTATTTTGGTGTATGCATACTAGCTAAAGGGTTATCACATCCGTCAGTACACAGGGAACAGCTGGATGTTCACCAGAGAGCTGCCATTGGGGACAGACACCTTCACTTGCCCACAGAGATGTAACCAGAGTGTTTGCTCAGGCGCAATGCTGGGGATGAAGGAGGGAAGGTAAGTCTGAGGAAGAAAGTTCAAGGAGAAGAGGAAGATTAAGAAGCCAGAAAATTTTATAAAGCACCCTTGTGTTTTGGAACCTATGCCAATTTTAAAAATGAGGCATATGTCTATTAGTGCAGTCTAAGCTATGAATGCAAGGCAGTGTAGAGATTCAAAGGCCTTATTTAAAAATCCTAGTTTGGCTCCAGAGAAGCAGAATAGCATAGCACACAGTCCAGCCTAGCTTACACAGCTTCTGCCATGGCAGTTTAGACCAGTCACTGCCTTGGGTGCAAAAAGGCCTATGTACAATGATGTCCTCAGTGTGCATCACTCAGTTTACATCATCTGGAGGATGTGTCTTTACAGATGGTGCAATACCTATTTGTAACTTAAAAAGTTCAGCAGCAGCTCCAGAGTACATGCAAGGGATCCTGATGACAAAAATTCTGGCTCTCCTACCTGTCTGCAGTCCAGAGACACAATGCCAGACACTTTTCCTCTTGCGGTGGACTGGCATGCAATTATTTTTGTGCACCTCAGCTTGCCTTGGTTACAGAAAAGAGAGGAAATATTTTATTACCTCTCGTCTCCTAAACCAGAGTGTGGCAGATAGCTAAACTTCCAGTTTCACCAAGTTTTTGCGGGCAAAGGAGAAATGGCTCATTGCCAGTTGTCTATAAAGTCATTCAGAGGTATCTAAAGATGAAAAAGACTTACAACTTGAAAATGTTAGTATCTTTAGGCTGTCATGCCTAGATGTTTGCCATGAGTTACAGAAGTATAACTAGAGGGAACAGAGGCAACAATGGGAAGAATTAGAGAACACTGCTATGACCTGCACAAGGGTCTCTTCTTGGAAGTGCCTTGTTCTTGTGCTGAGCAACACCATGTCACAGCAAAGTAATCCCAGCCGTGGCAGAAGCAGCCAGTCCCAGTGCATTGGTCACAGTTCCTTCAGTACTCGGTGCTTCTGGACACAGTCACACATCAGGGCTTCACATCAAAGGGACTCTCTGTTCACTTTCCACCTACAATGAAAGCAACACCATAGCTCTGTTCTCAGTGAAAATAACACTGATTCTCATGTACATGCATCTGGATAAATCATCCCAGTGTTGCAGATTCAAGATACTTCAATTTCCCTTTTAGAAAAAAAAAAAAAAAAGACAAATCAGCAAACTATCTCTTTTGCCTTTCTTACTGACTAGAATTAACCAAGATGGTGCCTGATCAGCCATGGACGGAAGAAGAAAAATAGTGAAGGACTAGAGTAATCCCAGTAAATTCAATTCAACCAAGTCAACAGCAACTTGAAGGTTTTCTGGATTCCTCACAATCCACATGCAAGGAGTTCCTCCAGTCCACTTTCTGCTAAAAATGTATCTGCATTCCAAAGTTAATACAGACAGAGGCCAGTAACAACTGAATTGCTTCCTGAAATAAGGTACACTGGCCCCTACAGTTGAATATACACCATATACATGTTGAGGAAGGGACTGAATATTAAATTGCAACTGCATGTAGTGTAGCCAGTTCCTGACTGCCCTGCATATTCTTTGCTGTAGCCTTCTATCCTGGTTCAGAGATTATGTAAGATGCTGCTACCATGTTTACACTGGCTTCACTTTGATGCAATGTGAATTGCATGAAATGTCATGCACACACATACAACCCCCCCTCAAAGATAGGCCTTCTTTCAGAACTGTCAGCAGCATCTTTGAAAAGCTGTACATACACCTTAAAAAAAAAAAAAAACCAAGGAGCTATTTTGAAGAACTGCTTTTTCTTACCTTTCTTCAGAAGCAGCTCTAGCACTCTCCAACACCCAGGATAGCACAAAACCTGGTATGTTCACCTTGTTATTTAAAACACATACATATACATACCTACGCAGACCCAAAACTCTCTCCCCAGGAACATGTCCTTCCCTTTTCAGGTACATACCAGCAGGAACATATACACTGAAGAAACAGAGGCAGAAAACAGTCATGTTTTTCATACAGCCGTTTTATTCTGTTTGCAGGAGTTCCTTTTCCAGCCACAGGCAAGGGTTGAATTCAGGGAAGCCAAAGGCAGTTGAGGCGGGATGTAAATGAGACCACACCTTCCAAACACACTCCAATCATAAGGGAAGGGCATGGATGTAAATAAAACCACACCTTTGCTGGACCAGCCTCCTCTTCTTACGTAAAACAGTTTCAATGTAAGTAAGGCCAGTCCCTCAGATGGGCTGCCTATTTTCATTTGTGATGAGAGGCATGTAGGCAAGGCCAATCCCTTTCACAAACTCTTAAGTAAAACTTTGAGAAGAGTGTAAGTTTTATCCTTCTATGGCTCAGAGAAAATCTAGTCCTTTCTCTGCAAAGCACTTTATTGCTCTGCGTGGGATCCCATAAACCAGCAGAAATCTTTCTTCAGTCTTCCTGTCAGGCACTGAAGACTGCTTTATAAACAAACTGTCTATAGAACATAGATACACATTGTAACATGCAACTTTTGCCTTGCAGTGACAAGCCTTTACATGGATATTAGATGGGTGCCTTCCTTACTGGGCAAAATTCAAAAAGTACAATGGAAACACTGTGATCCTTCTGCATTGTCTCTTATACCCTTCTTTCCACATGCACATCCAAAGCTGATTTCAAGATTTCCAACCCAGATCAAATGCAAGAGATAAAGAACTAAACTGCAGCCAGGATTCACTACAATGTTTTCCAGATGTCAGAGCTCACTATAATCATCATCAATTTTGGTTTAGGTCAATGAGCAACATAAATACCAGTAAAACATTACTATCACTGACAGTCATTTAACTATTGGAAACACTTATAATGTCTAGGTTAGGAAGGCAACAAATATGAAGGCATTCCGAGAGGAAAAACACAGTTCTCATCTATACTCCTCAAAGGAAGAAAATCCTGGAGAAATAAAATACACAGACACCAGCTTCCTAGAACAAGATACATGAGACAGAATTAAAGTGTTTGCAATGGCACACGCTTTAGCCAAAAAGGTGGCTTTTAATAAAATTGGGAAAGGGTGTACTGCATTCCCACAGAAATGGTGGAAACACAGGTGTTGTCCAAGTTTAGGAAAACAAAATTGTCCACACTTTTTACTTTTGCACCAAAGGAAAAACTACTGCTTTGAAAACTTGATGGAAGACTACTAAGGGAAGTCGTTATTATTGTGGCTCCCACCAGTGATACAAGAGGCCAGGATCTGTCAACATTTTCCTTATAAATCCATCTTTCAGTAGCCTAAATAGTCCTGAAATAACTAGTTTGGACCAAAGTCTGGTTTGTGAGATCCCTGGAAACAAATTTGCATCTGGTTCTTTAGAAAATTCTTGTCTAGAAGGACCATGAGAGTGGAAGAGGAATCATTTTTAGTGATTAAAGCTATCTATCTTGTTTGTGATGCTTTACAGTGCTAATCAGTGATCAGCAACTGAACAGGATGTTTGCTATCGGTGCTGATCAACATGAAGAAATCTGCATGCACATTTAGCCATGTCCTCCAGCATTTTGTTCTGAAACATGCAGCTGCCACATAACACAGGCTGTCTCATGATATATCTGGAGCTCACATTTCCAAGGATATCCTGGACAAAGCCCAGAAAGGACCACAGCAGGAAAAGAAAGATTCATAAACAGTCTTGGTTTCTAGAAAAGAATTATTTCATGCCCAGGCTTAAAACTAGGCTATTTCTAAAGCACAATTATTATATTAATTTAATGAACCAGTTCATTAGGCTTAAAGAGTAGCACTCAAACCAAACCATAGATGCAGTTTTCTTTTGAGCCAGTAACCCAAAAGTGCCTACCTGAAAGCTGTACACTTTAATCGAAGAAAGAAAGGAAGTAAAATGAGAAATGCAGTCATAGGACAGGTCTGATTTGGCAGATATTTCATTTAATTGACTGAGTATACTGATTCCCATCCCATGCTCCTGTCTCATTGCACTATTCAGTGGCCCTGACCACTCTCATGCACATGTAGCACATTCCAGATTTCTATTCGCTTCTACAGCTTCCTTCCACACTTCAACTTACATAGCTGTAAAAATGAAAAAAAGTCAGTTGTGAAGTCCATTAATGTCTCCCTGTACCAGGCTAATTAGGTGTCGGGCAGAACTGCAATGGGTCCTGATGCAAAACCCACCCAAGGCTAATCTTTCAGTCATGCCTCCATATGTTTTTCTGCTTTACAGTTTGTTGAACTTCCCCCTCAGAATTTTCCTTTCATGCTATTTCTGCTCCAGTTTATGCCACACACCTCTTCTTCCTCACTCTTCCTTTCAACGGCAACACCTCTAAAGTCAAACCACCTTACCTGCACTCTGAGGAAATATCCATCCCAGTTTATTGGTTCTCCCCTATTTTACCAGATTTTACAAGCTCTTTTATACAAACCTGCTCCTAATCTGTGCAGCACAATTGGCAAAATCTGGACCTGATCATGGTGTCTTCAACACAGAAGCTGCGTTTTACTGTGCATTCCTGCAATGCTGCACACAACTGGTATCCTTTGCAGATTAGTTTACTATTAAAAATGTATTAACCCATCAATTACATCTTACATCTACTAGTTCAACAAATTATGTAAAACCCTTATATTTTAATTAGCTAATTAGCTAGATCCTTTAGGAAGATTGTCACTTAAACTCCTAGGCTTAAAACAGAATTATTTTGTGAAGAAAATCTATATAACAGTATCTGAGAGAAACTTTGAAACAAAATATTACAAGACATAAACTGCAGTTGGTGAGAGACCAATAAACACACCGTAAATTCTGAGAGTTTGCTCAAGAACCACTGAGTCGTGAATGACTATTCCAGAAATGGAAAAATAGAGAGTCTCTTGACATCCAAATAGGGTGAGCAGGCAGTGCTCCAACAAACAAATCAGAAGTGGAAAGAGAAAAAAATGTCTTCTTGTATCCAAATAGTTTCTAAAATGAAAACAGGGATTAAAAAAGAATTAAAACATTGGAAGCTGAAGTTTATTCCCATATATTATTGCACCACTTGAAAGAAAGCTAAATGCAGGCTCTGTCCTGATGAGAAGCAACATCCTCTGTTTTTCTGCCAGTGTTAGATAAGACTGTCAAAGATGGGGTTTAAAATAGGATGGTATTTAAATCAGCCTGCAAAGAGAGAGCTCATGCTGCTTTTTTGAAATGCAAGGGTGACTTTTCTAACCTATGTACTCTAGAGGTGGCAGACCAGGTAGATAAGGCTCTCTCCTCAGCTCTTGCCCATGACACTCTGCAAAGCAGAGTCTGAAAGGGCAGCTGCTGGTAAAGCCGACAAGTGCTGAATGTTACTGCCCTTCGTTACGAAAGGCAGAAGACCCCTGAAGGAATGACCTGCAGCAGCCTTCTGCCCTGCTGGCACTGGCAAGCCACACTTGAGTCCTCTGAAAACATCTCTGGCACATCACCCCTCTGCGAGATGCGTGAGGGGTTATGGCAGAAATCCAACTACTAGTACTTTGGAGACCTGTTCAGTGTTAGAACACTTAAATGAAACTCAACAAGCACAAAGCAGTCCTGAAGCAGCTGTGAGGGGAGGTAAGGCCCTTGTGTGCAAGCACCATCAGAGGACAGTTTAGTACCCTTGGGTCTCCAAAGAAGCTCTCACTAGACTCAATCCCTACTGCTGTGTCTCAGAAACTCCCCCGCCATCCCAGCAATGAAAAAGCATGACAAACAACTACTGTTTCTTTACAGGTAGAGAAGCTTTAGCCCATGCTGCTTACTTTAATGCACACTCAAAAACAGGACTCAAGCAAAAGCACAGAAGATACAGAATGATGGCTGAAGGTCTCCAAAGAAGTCATCAGTCCTTACCTGTTGGACTCAGTGGGCTGTACCCAAAGCTGACCTTTCGAACTACCTAGCCCAAGGGTCTGTACTGCAGACACTCACAACAATGGGATTTGGTTTAGGAACAGCTACAGCGACAGAAAACAGTAAAACTGCGTTACCAAATTTGCTTTTACACAATAGGCTTTAATGACTCTAAACAAATCATAGAATATTTTTAAGTGTTCCCTGATGTGGGCCAGAAAATGGATTTTCTGTTCCTTGAAGAATACCAGGTTTTTGAACATCTCTTCAGCCCTACTTACAGTGACAGACATCAAAAAAATGTCACTCAACATGAAAATTTTAAAAGTGTTTTTCAGGCCAATCAAGACCAGTAGGTCATTGACACAAAGTGGATTTGAAATAAACTCCCTCAACATTTCTCCCTTCCAAAATCAAACCAAAACACTGACATGTTGAAGAACAAAAGAATTTCAAGTTTTTTCTCGGCTTCATTTTGCTGAAAATTAACACAAGTGATGCACAGGGTCTATTTCATCAGGATTCCTCTTTCTAATGAAAACAAACTTATATCAAAGCTCCCCAGTTGCCCTAGAATTTAAGGAGAAAAGACTACAAATGTTCCAGTGTCTTCTTCTCTCAGTGGAGAACATGATAGGCTCTATAAACTGCATAAGACAGATGAACACATAGGCAGGCAGATGCTCCCAACTTTGAACATACACTAAAAAAATAGTCCTGGAGTTCTGAAGAAGATTTTCATAGCCTGTCTGTAGGTCTGACTGGTTCCCTAAGTGGAATACAAATATCTAACTGCCTTATATACTCTTGGAAAAAAAAAAATCCTGTCATAATTTTAAAGTGTGTTGATCATAGTTTATTTTTAGATCTGACAAACCATCTCCAAAAATAATTTAAAGAAATACAGTGACCTTTCCAGCTTGGAGAGCAAAAATGTTTTAACCACATCCTTCAAGCTATGGTACAGGCTAAACAAATCTGTAAGACCCCTCAACGGCTTTCCAAAAATCCTCCCACATTCACCTATACACTGTTTCATAAAATCTTCTCGCCTAGGCTAGCAAAGGTAGTCTTAACCAGAAGCTCATACTCAGAAGCAGATCAAAGAGTCACCTATTGAAGAGGGGAACATTGATCTGAAGACAGAAAAGGAGGCTGATGGGAACGCCAGCCGAAGGCGGTGAGGAGCAGCAACCAGCTTCATCTCTGCTTGAGAGGAGGTAGCTCACTTAAGACACAAGTGAAATGAGAAAAGGCGGTGAAAAGGCACTGAGACTCAGTCTGGGAAAATGATGGTCAGGAAAAGTAGAAGGCTTCCAAAATGACCAGGGATTTGATCCACAGATGACGCAAAACTAAGTGCATACTTTGCAAGATGCTGTCAGACACTGAAACAATTAATGCCTTACACATTCTAAGATCACCAAAAGACTTTTGCAATCCGAAAAGAAGCAGCTGCTCAACCAGCAAAGCCCACCGCTCCCTGAATACTGCCAAAGGACTTTCAGATCCCGTAAGTGCATGCCATTGTCCAACTATCCTGGATGCAGATACATACCTGAAGCTACAAACTGGATTTCCAAATAAGGGAAGAGGCTAAGAAAAGGCAAATCTGGCAAGGTGGGAGAAACCCCTTTTATCATGTCAGTGTCCTCCCTTTACATGATAACTGCACATCGAGCCTGGGACCGTGATGGACCAGGACTGATGCTGACACAATAGGCAGCTGCAGCTGTTTTAGGAGATGTCAGAGACTCAGTGATATGTCCCATGACACTATCCATTGCAAAACTCCTTGCCCCGGTGAGGTACAAGGTGTTCCCATGTGAGCTGGAAGTATATAATAACTCATAACTTCTTTGAGTTGTGGGGGGGGCTTCCCCCAGGCCCAGTGGATCAAGACCACCACTTCAACCAGCAGAGATGGAAGCTATGACTACCAAGTTTTGTCGCTGGATCCCATGGGTGGTGACTATACACACCTTTCCACCCTTATTCTTCCTTTCCCTTTCTCTCCCTTATGCATATCCTTAAGTGTTATCTTTATGCTTTAATATTGCTATGCTTTAATAGTGTTATATTGCTATGCTCTAATGTTGTTTTATTGCTATAGATGCTTCAGTATTGCTGTATTGCTATAGATGACAACATCCAAAACGGCAACATATGTGTTTACCTTTGAAACAAAACTGTTCTAAAATAAACCCTTTATATATATATATATATGTTTACAAAAGATGATTATTCAGTTTCATCTCACTTTAATCCATCCCAAGGGATATATTAATAAGAACCTGGGTTACTCTTCCCTTCTGGGGTGGGTTGCAACAGATGCAAAAGGCAGAGGCAGGCGGGAAAGAAAGTTTTACCCCTCATGCTCTGGTGATGACGAGTAACAGCTGGTCAGTCAGAGTGTCAACACTGCCCCATGGTCAATCTGAAGCTATCTACAGCTGGGTATTGTATTATGTCTAACAGTTATCTCATCCCCTACACTTACTTACCAATTTCAAAACTTCCTTCCAAGCAAGGGCAGTCATTAAGCCAGAGGATCACAAACACTGGGTCTATTTTGATCAGAACCCTCCCAGCATCAATTCTGTGGGCCATATAACACAAATTATGGGTGCTCTAGTCTCTTAACCTTTGGAGATTTTTTCTCTCCACCTTCCTTGTTATTCCTATCTTAGTTCTCCCCAAAACTCTAACACATTAGTTCACTTAGTCTAGAATTATCAAATATGCTCCAAGTCCTGCAACTATGTTCCTGCTTAGCTTTCTTGGTAAATATCTGTTGGACAGAACTTCTTGTTACCTTGGTGGGGATTTTTTGTTTCATATTATTATTGTTTTTCTGACTAAATTTTGAGAATGTACTGCTCTGTGTTGACCTGAAGCAAAAGCAGGAAAAATGAAGGAATTTTGAGTAAAAACATAACTTTGGCAAGACTTGCTCTGATGGCCTTCAAGAAACAAAAATTAGACACCTCATCCATTCATCAGCTAATTTGACTTGAAATACAGCATGTGTGGTTTTCTTGCTGTAATTATATCATAATAAAATGTCAAAAGCATACAAGGAATCAGCTCTGGACATAATGCAAAATTACATTTCTGCATGAACAAACCTGTGACCTCTAGCACCAGAAATACACATTTATTCCTTTACAACTAGAAGCATAATTCAATTACACTACAGTAACTATGCTGTCCATTCATCCTAAACTGTGATGAACAGTAGAAACAGAACGCCGAACGCTTCTAGTCAAAAACACATCATGTCTTAAACACTCAAAAAGGATTGCAGTAATTTCCCTAAAATTTACTTATGTTCTATTTTCTTTTTTCCTTAAAGTGATGAAAATGGAAAACCTGTAGAAACTGGATTTACAAACCATATATGCTGTTTTAATCTTGGTTTTGTCTTTGTACACATATTGATCCTTCAAATGGTACAAAACACACCCCATGTTCAGAATTAATATCTTCACACTGTACTTTGTAAAAACTCTCTAGTCAGGGTCTAGGTTTTTATATTTTTAGGTGCCAGCCTTTTCATTCTCTTCTTTTACATACACTTCTTTGCCAATTTCCTCAGCAAATATTCTAGGGGGAAAAAAAAGCTTTGACAAATCAAGCTGAAAGTGCTTTAGGAATAGTGGGACAGAAGTGTAGGCATCTTTAAAATGGATTTATGTGACATTGTGACACTGACTCAGGTCCGTGTTCTCCACGGTTTTATTACTGTAAGAGCCCAGGTGAGTGCAGTAAACTGTGCTACAACCTTCAGTATGCTTCTGACTTTAATCCCTTCTATAAATCATGCATCATTGGAATAAAACAAAAAATTAAAAGATGCTCTAAATTTACTTAATTTCATCTTCTTCTGTTTGCATTTTTATGTCTGGTTAAGTTCCTGAATTTGCAACAACAACCCTAATTAAAAACAAGAAACCTGAGGTTTAGGCACAGGTTTGGAAAATGTACATATACATTCTTGTTATCTTACATGTTTATTCTTGAGCAAAACCAGCCTTACATTCCTTGAGAATTTCATTATACTTAACATAAGGTCCACTCAAACCTAGACACATTACCTCCCAAAAGCATAAACAAATTCCTTATGTCTTATTTGGAAACTGGACCATTAATTCTCCTTTTTTTGTGTGTTAGTTAGGCACAAGGTTGTGGAGCAGCCATTGAATTCATCAATACACT
Source organism: Oxyruncus cristatus (assembly GCA_013399855.1). Lineage (NCBI taxonomy): Eukaryota > Metazoa > Chordata > Aves > Passeriformes > Cotingidae > Oxyruncus > Oxyruncus cristatus. Next base: position 1,727,395 of record VXAY01003849.1, on the reverse strand, counting down.
ACAGACGAAGAATGTGGATTTGTCCCAGGCTCCTTTTGATCATAGTTCAAAAGTCCAAGAATCACAGACATATAAAATGCACCAAAAAGATGTTACCCAAAGAACTGTTTTCCCTCCCATCCTATTCTTGTCATTAAAACCAAAAGCAAAGACCTGCTTGCCATATTTCCCTCTGCATTCTAAAATAACACATTTAGCAAGTAATACACAGCATTGTTATTTCTCATTATAGGTTACAGAAACATAAATGCATTTCTTCTTTAATTCTTTATTTTTCCTCACGCTATCTCATTACAAATCTGTGCACTCAGATCTGGAGGATTTCATAAAAGAAAATGTGCCTGATTAACCCCTTTTGGTTGCTTTCCTTATCATTAACTAGTTCCTGAAAATTATTTCATTTTTTCCCCAAAATTGTTGACTAGGTTGTCCACTGATAAAACTCCCTAACACAGACCCAAAAAGCAAGAAAAGTAGTCACTCCACTGTGCCCCTCAATGCAGGTTGATCCTTATTGCAGTGGGGCAAGAGATAACAGACAATGGCATACGAAGTTGCGGAGAACAGGAACACCCAGACATTGCTGCAGACACATCATTCTTCATCTGGCAAATGAGTTGAACTCATTTGAACTGGCCTGAGCACTGTTTCTTGGGGGTAAGATGCTGTGAAGGCAGTGGGAAGGAAGCTACCAAGCTTGCCTCATCTTTGGCTGTTCATTTATAGCACTCTCCTCACACACCATTTTCTCTACTCCCTCCTGTCCATCCCTCCTCCCCTGCAACCCTTTCCACACAAGCGAATTATGTGCACCTCTCTCTTCAGCCCTTTTTAACCTTTCCCACTCAGCACCATGGCTGGTTGTCTCTCGGTATATGCTCAAATTTGGCACATGGATGCAAAGCTAACAGGAGGGATAAGCCCCTTTCCACCTTCTTCTTATACTGCACTACTCCAAAATCCCAACCCACTCCGTCAACTACCACTCTTACATCCCCATCTCTGCCCACATCCCTCTTCTGCAAAATCGTACCAAACCCCCCAGCAGGGCAGGATGGTGGCTGACAGCCATCAGCCTATGCATTGCAAGAGCAGTTGTGGCCACACACGGGACAAGAGAGCAACACTTCAGCCAGGACCAGGGCATGAGGAATTCATCCCACTTCCCCATCCTGGCTGCATAGGACCCAGAGAGTCCAGTTACTCCTGCGTTGAGCAGACGGTGGATTTCAGCAACACTAACAGTCTCACAAGAACAACCCTTTTCTATCAAGTTGGCAAAACTTTCCTTGCTGTGTCCTCTGCTTTGCCTCTGCCTCGCATTTTTTCATCATTAGTCAATAGCCCTAACGTGGGAAAAGCCTTTTGTCAGAACGACAGGGATTTTGCAAGTACTTTACAACTCCCACATGTCATCTTCCCTCCTGAGGCAGGGAAACAATTCAGTCACATTCCCCTTACATCTGGACAGAAAAGCTGGTAGGAATGAATAAGAAAAACAGCGTTATTTTGCGATGCAGTGAACCATTCAGCTTGTCCCAGCTGCAAAAACCCTCCAGCTCCTTTCTCCAACCAATCCTTACATTCCTAGCACATCCACTGTTTTGCTCCTGCTCTTCTCCCGGGAGGGACTAGCCAGGGTATACACGTGGAATACAAAACTTGTCTCGGTTCCTTCCTAGGCACCACAGTCCTTTCCAAACTTCTACTCCCCCCTGTGGCAGTTTGATGGCAAAAAAAAGAAATAGAAAGCATGTTTTCCAAGTCATGCACCGTACTGTCACTCTTTGCAAACCATTTATCAAGAAAAAAAAAAAAAAAGAGATACGTGAAAGCCTAGGCGAGGTCACACTGAATTTAAGATGGTAAGATAAGAAAGCTGTTTCCAAGGAATTCGAAAATCAACCTCTGTATCTTGTGAGTGACATAAGGAGAAAGAAAAAGATGTTGCTAGTTCATATATGTTTTTAAAACTCACCTGAAGTTTTTGTATTGCAAGGTTTGTAACTCACAGAAGAACACTGCTTAGCACAGTTTTAAGACTTTCAAATACCTTACAAATCTTAGGCAATGAAAAAAGGCAATTGCAGAACTGTCTTTTCATCCCATGTTCTAACTGAATCTTAAATAATCACACAGATCTACCATGCTATTAAGGTTAGACTTTTCCACAAGATCCATCATGGGTAACTTCCTCACAAGAAATGCACCACAAATAACTTCTTAGGCTCAATCTTCATAAAGACCCCGTTGTCCAAAATGATCAAAACAAACACCTAGGTACAGTAAAAACCCAACCTTGATTTCTATTTAAAACCCTCTAATAAAATGGTTATAAATGGAGTAATATGCTCAGAAACATTTGCTGTTTCTGAGAGTCCTACCACTTTTACAACATCATGCTCATGACTTAAAAGCCACTCACCACTAAGACATCTGTAGCAACATCACTGTAAACTCTAGACCTGAGACCATTGCCGTTTAAAAAAACTAGGTTTCCTCAATTAGTTCCCACAGGAAATCAAAATATCTTAGACATGTTCCCACTTCCCTAACAATGTACATTTCTTGGAGTATCTGTTTTTGTCGTCTCTACGTGAAAAATGGTCTGACAGAGAATTTCCCACCAACACCATAGGGATTAGCATTTTAAGATGGTTTTCAGACCTGCCCTGGTAGTTGCGAAATTTCACACACATCCGTGGGTCAATAAGGAAGCCACCTTGACTGTTGTAGGTTACATCCTAGTTTCCCTGCCTGCGTCACTCATACAGATGTATTCACCCAGGTCACATACCACACATCACTTGCTGAAAAAACAGCCAGCCAAGCTGGCAGCTGAACCATGGGGAGCCATTTTCCTGAATAATCACACAATCTCTAAAACCCGATGTTAATACATTGAGGACATTACCTTCCTTTGCAGGTCAGATGATGCAGTGCGCTTATCAAGTCCTCCAGAGGCATTACAGACCTATACAATAAGCCAACTCTTCCACTTTCTCAGGAAGGACTGTGTAAATAGAAAAGCCCACTATACCAAGGTCAGTAACTCAGGTTGCATCACAAATGGGGCAAATTATACAGACAGTTCTCTCTCCTTTTGCCCATGAAGAAAACACTCTGACATCCCCACATGTACAAGTATTGACCCTATCTTATCAGACAACACCGACAATTGTATCTCACAGGATTCTCCACAAGCTTCTACTTGTCCACAGCAGTTAAAATATTAATTAAGAGATCCCACAGTTTATAGCAGAGCAAACTGCATTTGTTAAGGGAAGTCCCTAATCTAGTAAAGTCTTAATTAAACATCAATGTCTCTCAGCTTGGGGGAGAAAAAAACCCATGAAACTTCAAAATTTACATTGACAGCTCCTGAGAGAAGCAGGCTGAAAGACTGAAAACAAAACATTTTAGACTAAGCAGATCTTACTCATTCCTGCCCACATAATCCATGACAGAGTGGGAGGAAGTGTTCCTCCAGCTGTTTTCCACGTGGTTCCTCCGAGAATCTCAAAAGGATTTCTGGTGCATGTTCTGAGTTAGTCCCTGGCCACATTTCCTCTCCAGCCAGCGACACTAACTTTTTATGAATTGTTAACCATTTATGGGACAATTGTCAAAGGAGTGGTTAGTGACTCACTGCAGTCCTACACTCGTTGACTTACTATGGCAAGAGGTTGAGAGTCTCAGTCAAATCTGAGAAATAAACAACTGAAAGTCTCTTCTCTCCCTTATCACCTTTGTGAGCTGTAAAAGGACTCCGCACTTTCCCACAAAAACCCAGGACACAGCCAGCCTCCTCACAGGTGTAGTGAATGCTGCTCCTACAGTGCTCATTAGAGCTATGGCAAAATTTTCAGAATAAAATCAGATAAACTGAATCTGAGACTCAGTAGGTAAAGGACATTTGGCTTCAGGCTACTTATAGTCTCACTTTTGTACAAATAGTTTTGCATGTGCTTTGAATACTCGTTTAGATTATTCTACTTCCAGTAATCACTTTGCTGGTTTAAGACCACACACAGTCACCAAAACTCCAGGTTTGTTTTTTTTTTTAAATAAAGCCAAGACCTTAAAGCAGCAACTCTCAGTGATTTTAAAAGTAACAAAATATTGCATGTTAAAACATAAAGAATGTTAAATTTAATTAATGACGATTACAGAAAACAACAGAACTCAGGTCTGCTAATGGGAATTGCATCTATTGGATTTGCATTGCTCATACTGCTGAGCAGCTTTGATGGACTTGGACTTCTCAAGTCCAAGTATTTTGATGGCCAACAATGCATTTAGTGATCTGCCCAACTAATACTAGCAGAGAATCTCAACTAGTATCTCAAGGAACTTGGAATAGGGTCCACCAGGTTGGCAATGAACATTTCCATAGGCCCTATGCCATCTACTGCCCTTCCCAGAGTTCTTATTCTGGTTTACTTTTGTTTACTTTGAGGTAATGTCTGTTATTGGTAAGATGAGCTGACGTGAACTGTCACGACTCCAAAGTGAAAGGCTTTGTATCACTCTAGTAAAGCAATAAAAATCGCACAACATGGATAACTTGCTTGACAGATCCTGGGAATGCAGTTTTTGCATTGCCTTTGTTGATTCATGAGCTCATGTATCTCTCCAGAAAAGGATGAGCAGAAGTCCAGTAAGCAGTCTACTTCAGAACCCTTTCTATGCCTACAGATACATAGAATAAGCTACCAGATGACTTCTAAGAAAGAGAAATAGCAGGCAACCACATTCACGATGGAATAAATCTCTTTATTTTTATTCTCTGTCTATTTCTGAGATAGCAGGGTAAGTCTTTCTTGGAATCTGCATTTTAAGCAAAAGCCTGCTAACGTAACTTTAACCAGACCTCTCTGAATTTTGAGATATATTTATTACAATTTTTAAGAAATATCCTAGTGAGCATTTTGGGAAAGGAACTAATTGGCGTACTAAACCTGAGGCAAGCCAGAAATGTCTGAAGCCAGCTATCGTGACGATAAACAGCTCAGGGTCCAGATGTCCATATATGGAAAGACTTCCTATAAGACTGACAGTACTGTATGTTCATTGCGTATGGTTGTTGGATCAGATTCACATTCCTCGGGTATGTTTCTCTGGGAGCTTTTGATTTCCGCTTTGAGGGCTGGCTCAGACCTCCAATTGCTCTTATAAAAAAATATCTGTGACTGAAAGTTGAAAATGTGCAAGATTCTTTCTTTAAGTACACAAACACTCCAAGTCTAGCCACTTTCCTGTAGTCTTGCCAGGTTTTCACTATGTCTGATACCTGATCAAGTGACTTTTTGGGGGGAAGCAGAAAAAAAAAAAAAAAGGAAAAACACGAGAGAGGAATGCAGCAATCCACACCTGTACATTTTACAAGACTTCATCAACTGAAGCTGATGTAGACACACACATACCGTATATAGCTGTGTAAACAAGTCTGCAAGACCAATGTAGTGAATTCCTAGTTTCAGCAGAAAAAATATACTATCTTAAAAGCATGTGCTGTATAAACACCTACATGGAAGTCAAAATTAGTGCATTTTAACCATTTTATTCATCAATGCCAATATGTACTTCTCCAACCCGTGGTATATTCAAGAGGCACCTGGATGTGGCATTCGGGGACATGGTTTAGGCGTGATTATGGTGGTGTCAGGTTGCTGATTGGACTAAATGATCTTGAAGGTGTCTTCCAGCCTTGATGATTCTGCGATATTATCGTCAAAAAGAATGTGCTGAAGACCAATTGGACTCTGAAAGAACTGCCTTTGCTTCCAGGTTTCCTTTGCCCCCGTGGGTACACATACATGCACAACTGAGGTACCCATTGCGACACATCTAACAGCACAGAAAACAAAATGAGAAAAAGGCACTCCTAAGGACTCCGATCCTTACCCACCCTTGTGGGCTGGTAGAACTTGTGATTTAGTGGGCTAATGCCTGATTCACAGTGGTGCAAGACCAGAATTAGTTCTGAAGTCCAAATACCTATTTAAGTAGTTTTTCTCAGGGCAGCAAGTGTATGGGGCTTGCTGTACTTGGCATGCAGTGGGAAGACTTAGGACAGATTTATCCTTTAATTTTGGATTTCCTGGCTTTCTGGTGGTTTGTTACTTTTATACATACTTTTTTTGTCAGTGAGATTCTTAGGTTTTGTTTAATAAAATTGTATCTCTGAAAAAACCTCTTACATGGAAAGTTATAAAACATGTCTAGAGCCTCTCTCTCTCTCTCTTTCTCTCTCTCAGATGTTCTCCTTACCATATTTAGGCATTTAAAAAAGGCATTCTGTTTACCTGGTTACATTTGCATTTTGGTATGCATGTCATACATAGTTTGGTACACATAGTATTTACCCAGCACTGAGGCCACTGGAGTCTTTCAAGTAAATACCGATTTTGGGAGGCCTCATGAGTTTGGGAACATGCATTATTTACCGTAACTGTTCCTCTGGGATTTATTTTTTTCTTTCAGAGCCAATCTCATTTCTTTTAACAGAGAATCTCAAGTAGAAGAAGTTATATCCAAATTACTTTACCAGACAGAGTATAATGCTGGCAAAATATAAATAACAGTTTTACGGTACAATAGTCCTATGGGGGCATTACATGAAGAGCTTTTTTCCCCTCATGAATCCTGTGCATATATACTGCTACATCATAGCATGGAAGTATGCCTACATATGCAGGGATGGAAAGAAGTAGGGGAGGGAGGTGGTATGGCAGCGGGAGAAAGCCTGCATACAAAAGATGGCATCTTTTAAGATAACTATCAGATTTCAGTTTGCTTAATATGATGATGCATTAAGCACGTCTCTCTTACTAAATGCTAACATACTTCTACAGGTCAAAAGCCAAAACATTGGTATTCCTTCTGTTAAAGTGGAGGTCAAACAACATGACATCACTGAATATTCAAATGACATGCAGGAGGTGGGGGAAGAACCATCCCTCGGATTAAAACAAAACAAACTGAAACAGTTATCTACAATGACTTAATACAAGCCATAATGCTTACATCTTGGGTTCAGTCAAATAGAAACTAGTGTTAAGGTTTTGGCTGAGTGCAGTGGCATGCCAGTCTCTTCTTGTAATCCTGGGGTGGACCATTAACGAGGTTGGGAGGCAGGGCTGTGCAAGGAACGTGTTGCTCAAAAATGACAGCTGCACACAGGCAGTGGGAAAATAATAGCCACTTCTTCCATGCTTCAGACTCCATTGGCTGTGCCAAGTATTTCAGAGTAAATAGGCACTCTCTCTCTATTCATAGAGAGCATGTATTAGGGAAGGAACACATTACAAATATCCAGTATGATTCAGTGGTACACAGAGTCAATTTATACCCGGTAGCGTAATTATACCTTTTTTTCGGTGGTACCAAAGCTTCGGGACCGTTAGCCGCCGGGCACCGGGTACCCCGCGCCACCCCCGGTCCACCCGCCTGCTGTCCTCCCTGCCCGGGGGAGGGACGAGGGGCGCGCGGGGAGCACAGGGGAAGGGAAATAGCGGATTCCCCCGGCCGCCCCTGGCAACCGCGCCTCCGCCCCCCTCGCCCCTTCCCGCCGAACCCGCCGCCCGCTTCGGGAATAACGCGCTGCCGGAGGCGGCCAGGAGCGCTGGCAGCGGCAGTGACTCACATTTAAAACACATCGGCACGAAAAATAAAAAAAAAAACGGGGG
>VXAY01003849.1:1706864-1719614 GCA_013399855.1 Oxyruncus cristatus | reverse complement strand
GGCGCGGCGCGGCGCGCAGGAATGCGCGGAATGTCGCTGTTTGTCCGCGGCCCCATTCAGCCCATTGGCGAGGCCGCGCCGCCGCCGCCTATATAGGGCGCCCGTCCCGGCACTCGGCAGTCACACAGCCACTCTCTCGCCGCACTTGGACGGAGCGGAGCCGAGGAGAGCGGAGCCCCGCAGCACTGAGCAGCCACCCGCCGGCACAGCGCCCGCCGCAGCTCCGTCCGCGCCGCCGAGGAGAACCGCCCCGCAGGAAGCTCCCGGCTCGCCTCGGCTCACCTCCGCCGGGCAGCCCGACGCCGCTGCCTGCCCGACTCTGCCGCCGCGCCGCCCACAAGCCGCCGACCGCTGCAGGATGGTCCCCGCCACCTTCGCCCCCTTCGCCGCAGCCCTACTCCTCGCCCTTCTCAGCCCGGTAAGTGCTGCCGCCCGCGGCGCTGCCGCCCCTGCCCCGTCCGGGCGCTCCCGGCGACAGCCTTGACGCCCCCCTCTTTCTCTCTCCCCCGGCACTCGCAGGAGGCGCACGGCCAGGAGTGCAGCGGGCAGTGCCAGTGCGGCGCGGAGCCCGGCCCCACCTGCCCCGCCGGCGTCTCCCTGGTGCTCGACGGCTGCGGCTGCTGCCGCGTCTGCGCCAAGCAGCTGGGTGAGCTCTGCACCGAGCGCGACCCCTGCGACCACCACAAGGGGCTCTTCTGCGACTTCGGGTCCCCCGCCAACCGCAGGATCGGCGTCTGCACCGGTGAGTGGGGGCCGGGTCTGCCGCCGGCCACGGGAACGGGGACAGGGTCCCGCCGGGCAAGGGGGCGAGGGAAGAGGGAATCCCTGAACCGCCCGCCCGCCTCACACTCGGCCTCCTGTCCCTCGCAGCTCGGGACGGTGCCCCGTGCGTCTTCAGCGGCATGGTGTACCGGAGCGGAGAGTCCTTCCAGAGCAGCTGCAAGTACCAGTGCACCTGCCTGGACGGGGCGGTGGGCTGCGTGCCCCTCTGCAGCATGGACGTCCGCCTGCCCAGCCCCGACTGCCCCTACCCGCGCCGGGTGAAGCTCCCTGGAAAGTGCTGCGAGGAGTGGGTCTGCGATGAGACCAAAGAGCAGACTGCCGTGGGACCTGCTCTTGCTGGTGAGTGGGGACCTCTCTGTGGATGGCAGCCAGGGGAAAGGGGCAGGGAGGTTGAAGGCTGTGGGATGGGCTGACACAGGGCACCCCGGCAGCTGGATTATGCAGTAAGTGGAGTCATCCCACAGATAAGTGTGGCTGCCTGAATATCTCAGGGGGAAAAAAAAAGCCCTTTAACAGGGCATGGAGTGAGGCAGTGGTCTCATTTTGGTTTTCTGTCTCCCACAGCTTACAGGCTGGAAGACACTTATGGTCCAGATCCAACAATGATGCGTGCCAACTGCCTGGTGCAGACCACAGAATGGAGTGCTTGCTCCAAGACCTGTGGCATGGGCATCTCTACCAGGGTCACCAATGATAATGCCTTCTGCAGGCTGGAGAAACAGAGTAGACTCTGCATGGTCAGACCTTGTGAAGCAGACCTGGAGGAGAACATCAAGGTAAATATCATTAGCTTTATATATGATCTTCTAGGATGCTTCCATCCACTAGCAAAAGGCCAGTGACCAAAAGTGCAGTTCTGACAAGTAGTCAGTTTCAAGTGGTTTACCTTGAAATTTGAGTTTTACCCTAGTGGTGAAAGTTTACAGTTAAATATCCTTAATTTTCTCTCATGCTGTATTATGGCAGTCTTGCCTAATGGTAATATAGTAAGGATTAGCATGTCTGCTCGCCCTTAACTTGCAAGTTTAAGTGCTGTGTGAGATCCTACCTTCTAAACATCTTGTATTCACTTACATCCTAACAGAAAGGCAAAAAGTGCATTCGCACCCCCAAAATCTCCAAGCCCGTGAAGTTCGAGCTGTCTGGCTGCACCAGCGTGAAGACCTACAGAGCCAAGTTCTGTGGTGTCTGCACTGATGGGCGCTGCTGCACACCCCACAGAACAGCCACCCTCCCTGTGGAGTTCAAGTGCCCTGATGGGGAGATCATGAAAAGGAAAATGATGTTCATCAAGACCTGCGCGTGCCACTACAACTGCCCTGGAGACAACGACATCTTTGAGTCTCTGTACTACAGAAAGATGTATGGAGACATGGCATAAAGCCAGAAGGAGACGCTGAGTAGATTCTCAACTTGAACTGATTTGCATCTCATTTTGTAAAACATGATTCAATAGCACAAGGTATTTAAATCAGTTTTTTTTTTTTTTCAATTTCAACAAACTGCTCCATGTGACTTAAGACAATTTTTCTACTGACCCCGAATGGTGGTTTGAAGAAGAAGGTAAAATGGACAGTGGGACCACAGCAAGACACAGCTTCAGAATACGTTGTTCCTGAGGTGGTGGGACAAGGTTAAGGGAAATAGGCAGGAAAAGCAAATTCAAGCAAATGTTCCCTTAATGTGGTACAGCGTGCTTCATCTTGTAGTGCAATTGAGAAGCAGACCATTGGCATGTTTGCTGGCACTGGTTTAGTGACAGCAACAGCTGGAATGCAAACACTCACCCAGCAAAGTGATAAGTAGAAGGTGTTCTGTTAGTCAGGACAGTAATGTTTCAGCTCTGACACTCTGATTCGGATGGCTTGGTCAACAAGAATCAGAATCATGTCTATTAGACTGGACAGCTTGTGGCAGTTTATTTACCTGTAACAAGCTACTTTTTATTAATATTGTAAATACTGTGTGTATATATCTTTGTACAGTTATCTAAATTAATTTAAAGTTTTGTGCTTTTGTTTAATGCTTTGAAAGTTCAATGATAGCCTTCTTTTTTGGAACAAGATAGGTAAGATTTAAAGCTTGTTTGACAATGCATTCAAAGCATGAAATAGATCCTCAGGTGGAAATTGCTTAGATAGGGCCAAATGGTGAGTTGAGGTTAAGATGAAGTTGAGGTGCCTGTAGTGCTACAAAGCATTCATCTGGCAAAATATGTTTCCTCACACTTTATAGGACAAGTGGCTTTAAGAAAAATGGCTCTTCTGTAGTTTATCAGTATTTCCACTCGAGCATTTGTTTCTTTCTTTGACTATGGCTCTTTTTGGACAGTTTATTTGTTGAGAAGTGTGACCAAAAGTTACATGTTTGCACCTTTTTAGTTGAAAATAAAGTATTTATATTTTTTATATAAATATATAAATGGCTCGGTATTTCATTTGCCGTTAGTCTTTACTATTCCTTTACATATTCCTAGAAGGGCTTGGCTTTGCACTAGATGAAAATCAAGTAATGTGTGGTGGGTTCTTTGTCCGGAAGCACATACACTTAGGAATAAGCTAATGATTTACAATTAGCTTACTCTGTTACTAGTGAACCAGTAGTTTGTTACTCTTCTGAATGGAGGGAGGGGACAGGCGTGCTTTGCCAAGCCCAGTATGGCATTAGAAAGTACAGCAGGTCTGTCATGCATCATGATGCTTTGAAGGGAGCCAGCTTGTCACCATGGTGATGGACTGCTGCTGTAATACACCATGCCACGTGCTTGATTTCACTGAAGTGTTCCACTGGTTAAGATTTGTTTTCATCTAAGGTAAGGAAAGTATTTTTAGTTATTGAAAGCATTGAAGCAGCTCTTGACTCTAGAGTCAAATCCAGAAGTCTGAAATTTGATACAATTCTCAGGGAAGAGCTAATGAGTTGTACGTAAAAATCACAGAATAATACAGGTTTGAAGAGGCCTCTGAAAATGTTCCAATTTAACCTTCATGCAGAGTAGGGCTAATTTAGATGTTGTTTTACTTAACACCTAGGTATGGTATGGTAGACAGAGCACTGAACTGAAATGGCAATTACCTGGATTATCTTCCTACTTGATGACTGGGCAAATACTTTTACATGACAGTTGTGTGTAAAGTGTCCGTTGATTCAAACTCTTCCAAGCTCACAGATGAGAAGCATTGTAAGAACTATACATTTTGATAATGGTCCAAACATTCTTCTTAGTTAAGCATCCCCCTAAAGGTAAAGAAAAGCTTCAGTCCTGTGCTATGTCCTACATTAATAACAGACTTTTTTGTCCCTTTATTAAGATAAGGAGATTCTTTGAATTCAAAATTAACCTTTGCACTAGAAGCATTAGTTCTTTTTTCAGAAAAAAAACACATGCTCTCCAACAAGAATCCTTTTCAGACAAACAAGTTCAATCTGGAATTTCCTGGTGCTGAAAGAGTGTTAGCTTACAAAAATGTCCATCCTTCCTGAGCACCTTCCAATCCCATTGATTTCAGCTAGCATTAGCAGCAAATCAGTGTAACACCAGCTTTGACTAATGATGGACAACAGAGCCCTAAACTAATGGCAAGTCAATGGGAGTCTTGCCAATGGCCTCACTAGGCTTTGCTCAAGGCCATAGAAGCATTTTCCCTTCCTCTGAAAAATAAGAGGAATTCTCCTGGCATGAGGAAGTGGCTTTCTCTGCCCCATATGAAATAGTTTTGGGTAGCTTCTGGCTCTTAAACCCCTTGAGACTCTCCAGCATTTTTTATGTTTTGGTTTTTTTTTTCAGGTTATGAATATGATGCAGCCACTTAGTTCACCCTGGAAAAACTTCAAACAGTCAGACAACTCCAAGGACTGGTTGCCTGACTGCTACTGTGGCTCTACCCCCAAATAACAAGAAAACTGTCATTTCTAGTTCCAGCAAGGACAGGATGTACATGGACTTCATTCAGAGCCATCACTGTAGAAGCTCTCAGGATCACAAGAACAAAAAGAAGCACAATGTGCCTGGCAGTAAGAGGTCAGGTGTTTATGACACTGCTTAAGCCAGTCGATGAACAACTCTGCCCTGCAGTCTTTTACAGATTGGTGTCAGATATTGTAATGAATGGCCTCTCCTTGTAACATCAGCCTCATGAGCCTCACAACAATCTCATGAGATTCTCTCAGGTTCTTCTCCCAGTCCTTTGCAGTGTGGGCTGTATATCCAACACCTAATCCACACAATGCTGTGGCCACCCCTGGCACTCTGTACCAGCTGTTGCTGGTGTATGAGACTGGAGGGCCAGCATGCAGCAGCAGGGCTCTAGTGTAGGAAGGGCTGTCTGTAGACAGATACCACGAAGCAGCTCCCCCAAAACAGCTCAGGACCACTATCTATCCCTGGTAATGCAAAGATGAAACTGCCTTGCCTGCCATCTGACAAATTATTGCAATGTTTTACAGGTCAGCGGAGGACGGAAGAAGTCTGTCAGAATATTTTAATTGTGGTTTGCTGTTGCCACTGTGAATTAAAATAGGGAAGTATGCTGCAAATCTGTTTAGGAAATTGTTGCTTCCCCTGAGCATATCAGGCATCATAAATCTCAGATATCACTGCATCATAATGAATTGCACTCCATTTTTTTCCAGGAACTTCTGTAGTCTTCTGACAGAAGCATACATTTTACACCATTACATGGGTGTTAGACATCTGACAGTTTTATCTCTAAAGGTAAAGAAATTTAAATATTCTGGTTTAAGGTCTCCTAGAGGTGTAGGTAGGCATCATACTGTTTGTAAGACTTTCTTTCAAAGGTATCCCAGGAAAAAGGAGCCCTTGTGTGGAATTTATGGCATCTTAAATGATGGTTACAATGTGGGCCTTTCAACCGTAAAGAAGTTTCCTGATTTCATTCTTTGTGCCTAAGATGCATAGATGGAAGAATAAAAACTTGAGCTCAAAAGTCCAAAGTCACTGACGTGGGAGAACACTGGTCCACATTCCTTCCAAATACACTGGTTTGGAAGTTTGTTTTTGGTTGTTTTCATCCTCAGAAAATCCTATTGTGCAGGTTTGCTACTGTACTTTTAAAATATTTTATTCATATATGGAAGTATATTTATTCAAATGACTAGCTCCTTAAAATGGATCTCCAGCTATATTAATAATATAGTTGGTAAAAGACCGCTGTAAAGTCAATATTCATTTAATAAAAGATACTCAATTAAACATTAAACAGGAATTCAAGGTGGCTGGAGACCAGAGTACCAAACACTTCAAAATAACTCTAAACCGTCGTATTTCAGATTTTTGTACCATAACACTTTTGCATGGATTTGCTGCTTAGCTTTCTAACACAATACAGATGTGAACAACAGACACGGATTATAGCCCTTTCATATGAAATAGGCTCTACTCTCCAGATGGAAATTTGTCAGATTCCTCAGAGCTAAGAAACGTCCAAAAGACACTAGTTAAGAAACTCTTCAAGAATGAGCCACTTTTAATGATCCGTAACCACACAGGAACAAATAAGCCTTTGAACAGTATCCAGTTGTTTGTCTCACAAAGACGGGGACTCAGCTGAAAAAACTGTCTTTTGGACACAGCTAGAAATAGCATACTCTTAACTAGATAATTTGTATTTTTTTCATGTAGCATAGCTTTTTCAGACATCGCACTAGAAGAAAACCCTCATACCATTACACTGAAAAGGACATTAAATGTAAGAAGGAACAGTAATATTCTTATCTAAATATATAATAATTCAACCATTCTGACTTCGCATCCTACCACCAAAAACCTAAGTTCTTTGAAAACAGTGCTTAAATGTAGCTTTAACTGATGTTATATTATGCCTACATATGTTAGTAGTTAGTAAGGAGAAGTTGGGATGAAATACCCGTGTAAGGCTTTGCCCAAAACCCAAGAAGAATCCAAGAGAGGAAGTAGTTCAGTTAACTTATTTTTCCTCTCATTTTCCACTTTTTTTCCTCCCTGCAGTTCCTTTGATTCATGTCCATAAATGGACATACCAAAAGCCACTACATTCTCACAGTGTTTTTCAGCCTGACTAGAACCAGGAAATACCAGGAATTTCTTCAAGGAACCTGTTCCCAAGCTGTACTAAAGCGTTCAACACATTTAGCGTTTGAACAGAGTTTAGAAGCATGACCGAGGTCCCATCTCCTGATGATCCAGTGTTGCTCCCTCATCAGAGAACAACTGCTTGCAGTCATTAGTGCTAGCCCTTGCTTTTTCAGCTCTTCTCTGCACTGGTCCAAGCTCACATCCCCAGAGTAGTGAGTTTGGGCTGATTCTGAAATGTTCTCCCCCTAAAACATCTGGTTGCGTATTTGTGGCAGCATTCCTGAGTTCCTGTCTGCTATTGGGGCAGTGCCAAATGCAGGACTATTTACATTTGTTTAATGGTAAGTAAATTCAGCCCTGATAGTAGTATAATAGTGTTTATGTTATGAGGAACAAAGCATTTTACAGCCTTCTGAGCAGGACCAAAAGGTTGCTAATGTGTTACTGCAATGTTAACACAATCCAGTGGTGCCTCCATTCATTACTCAGTCCCATTAATTGAGCCACTGAAAGAAATGCACAATCCAAATAACTGTTTGCTGGTTTAAATTAGTCCTGTTAAAAGCAGGTATTTAACAGCTTTCAGCAGCTACGAAATATGTTTTCCTGCTCCTTAGCTAAATGCTAAGAACCAGCTTTTCAGCCAGTTTTCAGGGCTTAGGTCAGCCTAGCTAATTGACATAACTGCAGTCAGACTGGTTTAAACCACCTGTGACCCCAAATCCTGAGCTGTATGATTTTAGGGGAACTGCATGGGGCTGTGTGCCTGGGAGGGCTCCTGAGAGGACACAGGCTGGCTCCTGTGGCATTTGCTGGGCAATAAGCACAGGCAGGAGCACAAACTGCGCAAGAAAGTATTCTGTAAACAGCTAAAGCTACAACCAAGTGCAACCTACTAGGGAAGTGATACACTGGTGTATCTGGTAAATGAAAGTGATGGGCAAGGATTCAAAATCGATATGAAATATTATTCAAACTTTACACTGTAACATCTGGGAAGGTATTAAATATAATCAATACACTGTGATATGGTGTGAAGTATGCTTTCTTAAACATATTTTTTAAAATCATGGATTTAAAAAATATGCAAATTTTTATTGTTAACCAAAGAAGACATTTAATGTCTTCTTATGAGGTTCATCTCAACATGAACTTTCTAATTTAGCATACTATGCTCTGAAGGGTCTTACTCTGCCCTAACTCTCAGACTTTGGTTGCATCACATGCACTGAGCCACTCACTGATCCAAGAACAGGTACACCCAGCATCTGTAATGCTCTGCTGTCACACAGCTCCATTCTCAGATGGAGAGCCTGGCAGAGGAGGAATGGTAAAATGACAGAAAACAGATCACCTAAACAGATAACTGTCCCTCTGGGGTCCAGCTTCACAGCCAACAAGAACAAAACAAAAAGATATTATTGTACAAAGTTTGCACCTTCTTATCCATGGATCAAGAGCAAGAGAGAAATGTGTATTTGATGAAAAGCATGAAAATAGTTGAGGACCACTACATGCTGTAAAACCAGAGAGTAAAAGAGTATGCAGTCTTGCTGAGACAATATTTATTTTCACAACTTTCCAAATTCTGCCACACTAAACAAGGTCAGTATTAAAGGTCATGGATCTCAGTGGCAAAGAGCATTTTTTTTTTGACTTAATGCTCATGAACACCACATATACAAGAGGGCAAACAAACAGAGAAATGGAAATAAGTAAAAAGCCATATTTGGCCTTTTTCACTTCACAACAAGCCTATAATTAGAACAATATGTATAAATGGAAAAGTCCAAGGTCAATAAGTTGGTCAAGCTTTTGAAATCTAATGTGGAAGGAGTTAATGAAGGAGGCCAGCTCACCTTATCTTGGGAACTTCCATGAGTGTCTCTCAAAGGGTTTTCCCATCAGCATGATAGCTGTAGTAGCCCATCCTGGGAAATTTGCTCAGCTGAGGTTTTTCTTCACCTGTAACTCTGAAGATTTCTATAAGATGGCATAGAATTGAAATGTTTCTTTCCTTCCATTGATCATTCCAGCCATAGCTCCATAGCCAATAAGTAGTCACTTTGCAAAGAACTACATAGATCAGGATATGCTCCAGTCAGTGATCTTGAATGGATCCTGGTATGGATTCTCAGCATTTCAAGGGAAGACAACATTTGGCTTTGCTTGCTGTGTTATAGGTTCAGCTACTCATCCTTATGATCCATAGCAGTACTAAAGAGCACTCTGGAAGAGCCATTTTATTTTACAGTTATTTGACTACACACACCAGGAAATGCTGCTAGAGAAGAACTGGCAATGCTATACCACTTCACTTAGCAGTCAGAGTGCCTGACTTAGAGCTAGTCAGCATGGATACATCTAGTGTAAGGATATCCTGTGAAGTCTAACCTTACACACACACATCCTCACTGTAGCTTTCTGTATTCTGTAGTTATTCTCATGAGGATGCAGTTACAATATCAATGTGTCATCTTATACAATATTCCACTCTACAAATTTGAATATGATTATCTTACCCTTTGGATAACTATGCAACAGGGTTTTTTAGTTCTGGCTCTCCTGATTTTTGCAAGAATATAAGGAGCATGGCAAATCTTGGAAGTACAGCCAGCCTTAAGAGTGCAAGGACTATCTGGGTAAAAACTTACTTTCTGTATGAAGAAGGAGTAGATGTTCTACATGCAGAAATAAAGCAAGACTCTTCTGTCCTTAAAACAGTTTTAATTTCATACAGTCAAAAAGCAAATTAGAGGCTATTTATCTGATGTTTTCTTTGGCTCCTGCATGGCATTCTCCATAGACCTTGTCACAAAGCTATTTAAAAACAACACGCATATTCGCTAGTAACCACACAGAGACATATACGATGGCCCTCTTAACACAAATCAGAGCCAAATGTGCAACTGTGATGCTGGCTGATAAAATTGCTTTGTGCTGCATGGTGACTGCTGATTGTGGGAGGTGGCAGATTCTTCTTCCAAATAGTTAACAGTTTGGCCTAAGATCCCTCTAAGATTATTTATTGGACTTCATTAAACCAGTCTTTGAATATTTTTTTGATCTGTATATCCATACCAGGACAACTTGTGAGCTAGTAGGATTGCATAGAAACATCCTGTCCTTTAGACAGAAGATAAAGAATTACGCACTGACATCTGTATTTTGCCTGTCGGTTTTTCCAAAACAAGGAGGAGGCAAAAGTTGGTCTGTCATTTTATTTCATGAGTTCATTTAGATGACTTTATTGATGAAGCAATTTTGGAGTATATAATTTCTGTTAGATGATGCTGTTAATAGATGGTGTAGGAAGTACAGCAATATATTCTCATATTTAACCTAGCTAACACTTAATATACCACCTGAACCAGTATCAGACTACCAGCTCCTGAAACAGCAAATACAACCTATGCTGGGTACTACAAAGACCCTGTGGGGTCCCAGCTGGCGCAGGGCTCTGCCAGACTTAAAACCGGACCACGGGAATGAGACCGGGCTCTTTCTCTGCATCACACTGACATCGTGCGGCTGCTCCGCAGCAGCGGCAGCTGCAGCCGCCTTTTCCTCTGGGGAACAAACTTTGCTTTCGTGGGATGAAACTAAACAAGCTTCTTATGCTCTTTTTGGTCGTATGTATTTTGTGTCTCACTTGCAAAAATTCATGTGAGTTAAGCGTAGACTTGTTTGGAATATAGGGAATCTTTCTCATTTTCTCAGAGTGTATTAAACTACACAGCTCTGCCTGAGCACCATGGATTACTTAGGTATATGAAATACACTTTGTGCATCATTGTTACCTGTATAAAAGACGCAGAAGATAAAACACAAGCGTGTGGTTAAAATTCCTCTGGAACCAGCTTTCAAGTCGCAGGATGTGTATTCACTCATTGATCTCCTTTCTCTTCTGCTTTGGACTACTGCCATGCTTTGAACTGGTAGCAGGTAGCAGAACAGGAGCCATTGCAAACCCTCCCTCGGCAGCCTCTAACTTCTCAATAGCACCCATCCTGGAGGAACAGATCACTATAATATGACACAATACATCACAATAATTATTACCATAAGATACCTGGTAAAATAATCCATAAAGAGGTTTTAGTTATTAAAGACAATAATAAAGAAGAGTATATTTTAATTGTCTTCCTTTTTATCTTGCATGCTTCTTAAAAACTGACCAATGCTCCAAGGTTCAAGTTTTAGGATGAGCAGAACTTGCTTCTCCTCCTCTGGGTACAGATTCTCACATAGGTATTGGGATCTGTCAGGGGTCTTCACAGAACTTTAGACCTTTGGCAGTGTTTTCTTAACTAAGCTGGCTGGAAATTCTCAGTAAGTCTCAGAACTGGCACAGGACCTAGAGACCTTGAGATACCAGTACCACTCGGTCAGGAAGGTGTCAGAAAAATCTCTTCACTCTCCTAGTGTCAATCCCCTTCTTGGAAAGGAAGATGTCTTGTGGATAGCTCAATTTTGTGCTCACCATCAGCCTGGTCCTAACTGACCAATTTCTTCAGATTCTAAATCTCTACCAAGAGTTACATCCTGTAACTACCTGTGCACAAGTATTGCTCTCACGATATTGGTTTGAGAATCCAAGTTAGCAAACATCTCCTTACATAGTTTTCTTTACACGGAAATTCTCTGCTCCCTTTTTTGATGTTAAGGGTAGTGGCTCAGCCAAGCAGGTCTAAAAAACATGCTCAGGTTAACTTCTCTTCTGAGCACAATATTCCCTACATAAGTATTTTGCACTGTGATTCAGCCTTAACACTGATGTTCTAGCTGTTTTCAGGATGGTTTTGAAATTCTTATCGTACACACACCCTAACAAAACAATTATCTACATAAAGTGTCACCTCTTATACCATCAATATCTGCTATATATTGCATGTCTGAGAAAATCATCTTCCAATGAGAGAGCTAAAATCAATGCACTCTCTGTTTTTAAAGATGGGACTTTAGGAAACCGTTTTCCATTTACCAAGTCCCCAATATTTTTCTAACAGTGGGAATTATTTTTTTTTAGACATTTACCAAGTCCTTTGGGCCAAAACAGCCTTTTGATTATTGGCTTTTTCTCTTTTAAGAAGCCATGTGATTTTCGCAACTGATAGATCTATTCCCCCCAACTCCCAAAGCACTGCCCATTTTTTTATGTCCTTTCAGTAATAGAACATTTGCACTCTTGCTGAAATATCTACAGCTCTGTAATTTTTGTGGATTCTAATATTAAGCTTCACATGACTTTTGCTTGTAGTACTTTGTGGTTCACCATCATGTTTTTGATAACAAAAGTGTTCTTCTTTCAAAAGCTTTATTCTGGTACCAATGATTCTTTGGCAAATTGTCATTGCAAAGGATTCATTGTGGATGTTGCGGGAATCTCCACACTTTCTGCATTCAAAGAGCTACAGGTCAAAAAGCTACATGAAACCAAGTGCTGAATCTCGATAGATGTCATCAACTGTTCCCCCAGAGCTACAGCTCTCTATGCCCTCAGATGACAAAGCTATGGAGTCTGCAAGGCATTCTAACTCCTGACATAGATCCAGCTAGTGGGCATGTCTAAAATTCGGTGCCTTCTTCCTCAAGGTGTTTTCTCTCTCCTCAAGTTTGAACTCCTCTCTACTCCATGTGAACAGCATATCAAAGTGCTGTTCTCTGGAACTTGAGATCTTCAGCCCATTTTGTTGACTTAATGAAAACAATCTTTACCACCCAACCTATTAGCTGACTTTCCTCTGAAGTCGTAAGCATTCACTGTCATAACACCAACCCACCTCTCTCATTTGTATCAGGCTATTTTGGCTGCAATATGTTCTGATCTTGCAGCATATGGGGGCAGGGAGTCTGGGGTCATGCTTTTATTGGGTTTGGGTTTCTTTTTTTTT
>VXAY01003849.1:1664649-1697121 GCA_013399855.1 Oxyruncus cristatus | reverse complement strand
AAAAAAAAAAAAAAATCATCAGTCTTTCTTATATTCAACTGTGCACATAAAACATGCGTACAAATAAAATACCTTTAAATGCAGGATACATCGGCACAATGTTGCTGGTAAGCAAAGCATCATAGTGAGGGCTCTTTGCATCTGTCATAAAATCTGAAACAAAAAAGGCAATTAATTACTTGGATTTGTTACTTAAAACTTGCATTCTCGTGCTTTTAATGATCGGTGTAATAACATTAAGATGGAGCTGACCCAACTTCACTTTCCAAACCTGATGTGGGTCTAAGTGCTAACTTCAGAACATACTGGATTCCATCTAAAATAAATAATCATAGTACCAGCAGCAATTACACTTCTGAAATACACAATTGGTGAATTTTTGTGAGATTTAAAAATATCAGAATAGGCTTCTGAATTGTGCGGAAGGGAATAAAATTTATGACTGTCAGACCAACTTCCCTGACTGCAGAATCTATGCCTAAAGATAGGAGCTCTACCGGAACTCCGTAAATTACGTCTGATGCATATGTTTAAATAACCTACTACTTGGTACTCTACGCAGTAAAGACAAAAGACTTCCCAGTCAGATCAGAGAGAGTTCACAAGCAATTTATCCACTTATAAAGATCTAAGTATTTTGTAATATATTTGAGAATCAGAACTATTTTCTTCAGACCAATGCTGAATTTCTACACTAAAGACCACATATGCCACACAATAGCATATTTCAAATAGTAAATAAACTTATCAAGGTTGTTTTTTACTTAATGAAACACCCCTAAATTTTACTTTGGGTAGTTCTAACTAACACCTGTCATACAAAGTGAATTTGCAATTTACTGGCTTGCTAGACTCTACTTGGTCTTTACATGTTCCTCCCAGTTTCTTCTATAAGATGCCAGTTTAGAAACCTGGTAAGTTTCAAAACTTCTGGGAAGTACTACATGACCTTGGACAACCGATCGGATGCTTAAGCACTTAAAGTGTTCTTCTTTCTCATATGGTGAAGTGAACTGCAACAATTCAGCAACTACTCCTTCATACTCTGATTAGTTATCAAGAACAACTACAAAACACTATTATCTGCTACATTACAAATTATTTAAATGAGATATGCTATATAATGAGGGCAACCTACTTACTTGGAGGAGTAAGAAAACCGTAAGTGAGGCGAGGATGATTGTTGTAGAACAAACATGTCTGGTTGTGGTTCTGTGAAATACGAACATCTTTGTGTAAACAGTTGGAGGTATCTTCTGGAGCAGAAACCCATTTGTCCTATTGAACAAAAAGAAAGTGTTGTTGTTAAAAGCTGTTGTTAAAATAACTCTTGGTATGAGGGACTGCAGAACTCTAAATATTTAGCTGCAACTGCCTTTAACAGTGTGAAGGGACTTGAGCAAGACGCAAGAACTTTTCTTCTTCTGTCAGTGGAAAACAAGCCCTTCCATCCGCTTCACATATCTTGGAAATAAAGTGAACAGAACTTCAGCATTTTAGTAAAATTGAGAATAACATCTTCCAAAAGAGAATCTAGAGGTGTCCATTGAAGATAACCTGATCTAAGGTAAATGTACTTGTTCATTCAGGTTAGAAATCAGAGACACAGACTGATGTTTGGGACACCTGTTACAGTAACTGGTTGCTTCATGACACTAACCTCAAAATATTTAGGATCAAGCAAACTTTGACAGAGTTTAGCCAAATTTAACAGTCATTATTTAAAACCTATGATTCCCAGATAATCAAATTAAAAAGCATCCTCTACTATCCTAATTCCTTCTAAGCATGATATGGCTTCTAAATTTCCTCTGAATAGGAAAGGCCAACTTGAAAAAATTTCCATTCACCAGATCAGTGCTCTGCATGAACAGGTGTATCTTAGCATAGGTTTCAGGATGGCAAAGACCTGACTTATTTCCACCAACCTCTTTTTTTTCCCTGATCAGGATTATATTCTGAGAGAAGGATCATATCAGGGTACGAACAGTTCAAGATAGTCCAGAGATTACTTTTTCAAAATGATCCTGCCACATTACAAACACTAAGACCATGAAACCCACATTGAGACTAGAGTTTCAGGGTAGCACTGACAGACTGCTATAGCAGACCTGTGCTGCCAAGCAGTAAGCCAGTGCAGACTCACAGGGGTTCTGTATCAATGCCAATGAACTACTTACTTCCTAGAGGATCCGCTCACTCTGGAGGCAAAACTGTTACACTCTGAGAAATGATAAAGAGTCAAAGCCAATCCTTATCAGCACAGTGAAGCGAAGGAAAACTCTCACAAAGTTCCTCTTTATACCTTACGTGGTTTGACTTAGTTCCCTGGGAGGTAATATTATGGAATCATTGAGGTTGGAAAACACCTCTAGAATCATCAACTCCAACTTTTGATCAATCACCATCTTGTCAACCACACCATGGCACTAAGTGTCATGTCCAGTCATTTCTTGACCACCTCCAGGGATGGTGACTCCACTACCATGGTGACTCATAGCACACACGGATCGAAGGAGCATTCGGGAATAACTGACATTCAAGCATTTTACTTTTCAAGGTTGCCACTAACCTTTCTTCATATACTTACATCTTTGCTAGCAGTGTACGCACTCCACAGAGACATCCTGTAGTCCTTGCTGTATCCACTCACATAGCGGGAATGGTAAAGGAGGCAGTAATTATGTCTTTTCTGCAGAACCCTGGGCCGTCCGTAGGGTAATGTAAGTTTCTCTGTCTTCTTAACTGCAACCAAAATAGTGCTTACTGCTTTTCAATTAATACTGGTTGTTAAGTATCTTCCTCTTTTATACACCTCGGGTTGCTTTAATTTTAAATTGCCAAACAAAGAGAGAAGTCACAGTAATGGAACAAAAAAATTTCATTCTTATATCAAAGGCACGGTTTCTATGCTAAGGCAAAAGTGACAAAGCCAGTATAAAGCAATCATTTAAACTTACACTGCACAAATAAAGATTATATTTAAACCAAAACATTTTGCCATCTAAAACAGGAGGTTAATCTAAGTTGCAAAATTAAAGTATTTGTTGACTTTCTGTTTCAATTTAAATATATAATGTGGGATCTGCTTCTATGTAACATTTAGATGGGAGAAAAAACAATTCTGGTGATTTGAAATTACCAATTGTACTAGAAACCATTAAGTCATATAAAAAAGTGACATTTAAAGGACTAAGAAATACAGTGATCTAAATAAACAATACAGTGAAGCACTGGCTGGATTTCAAATGTATTTTCATTAAAAGTATGCTGCCACTATGATGTCAGTATTTGCATTGATTTCTCATCAGGTATTTCCACTTACATCACTTACCTTCCCATTCTGGAATGCTCATTACTTCAGTGCTGGAAAAGTCAAAGTATCAGATTATACATATGCCATAAAGACACATGTATAAGGACACACATTTATTTGAGAACAAATTGTTCAGTAGGACTGTATTCAAAATTGTTGGAACCATAGAATGATTTGGGCTGGAAGAGATCAGAAAGACCATTTAGTTCCAACCCTGCTGTCAAGGGCAGGGACACCCTTCAGTAGACCAGGTTGTTCAAAGCCTCATCCAGCCTGGCCTTAAACACTTCCAGGGATGGGGCATCCACAAATTCTCCAGGCAGGACTATAGATCCAATGGGTATTTCAAAGAATTTTTACATCATTTACATAAGAGTTGCTCAGAAGTTTAAAAATACAAGATATTTGATGCCTAACAAATTTTTTTGTTATATTTTTAACTTCTATTATTATCATCTAAAGTTCTTACCTTCTGCTTCAGTGAGATTTAAACGCTGATTAAAATCCCTTATTGGCAAGCCCTATAATCATAAAGCAAAAGCAGTGAGATTCTACAAAGTATTCCACAAAGCATATCTTGAGTTGGTACTACACTTAAAGTACTGCATGTAACTTCTGTCTTGCAAGTCATATGTACACAGAACTCACTGACAAGTACTGCAGAGGAGCTACAGGGAATTTGCAGAAACAAACGGGTTTTGTCACAAGCAAACCTACAGATTTGAAAACCACAGCCCAAACACAGGACAGAAATTACAAAATAACTAAGTGAAGTGAGCAAGAACTGAATGCTTTCCTCATCAGGCTTCTGTGATGTTTTTCCACGCTCTTCAGAGGTGAATGTGACTTTACATAAGCAAACCGCAAAAATTAATACACAAACACAGGCTAGCACCCGCTAACCCCAAGCCCGATTTGATTTTGAAATGAATAATAAGGGACTGTGAAACATATCTGGAGAATGCAGAGCTTCAGTCTCTGAATACTACACAGACTTCTGCCTCCACAACTCTAACCATTTCAGTACTTACTGCTGTCCTGCAGGAGCAGCCAAGGCTCACTGAAAAGGCTCTTTGTCCCACCACAGAGCATTCAGAAGGATGGCTTGTTTCTTTGGGATGGTGGGGGGTATAAACAGGGTTCCTTAATAGATGGTTTAGGCGTCCACGAGTTCCATTGTTTGGGGCTGGTTCCAAATCAAGCAAATCTATGAAAGAATTCAAGTGATATTAACAGAAGGAGAAAGGTTGTAATAGCTGATTGTATTGTGCCTGCAAGTATGGATGAGTCAATAAAGCTGCACTGCTTGCTGCTCATAACACCCAAGAAGGAAAGCAACGTAACCTCTTCAAAAGGGACCACACATGGTTTTAATCAGGGTTCAGGACAGTATTAGTCTGCTTATAAGGCTGAGTAAGTTCCCTCAATTAATTTTATATCAAAAAGTTAACATGCTGGCTTTTATACATCGTGTTGTTCTAATGCTTTCTGTACAGAATGGAGGAAACCTAGACATCAATGAGTGCACCTAAAACATCTGATCTGTCACTGAACTCACTTCACTGTAAGCACTCTACCCCTTCCATATAGCATACACAGAACAGCTCAGGGGGCACAAGAAGGTATTTCAATATTAACCATGATATGAGAAGACAGAAAAGCAGACAAGGCTGAGAGAGACATGCTTGTTTCCTATTCCAGCAAACAATTTAAACACATGGTTTAAACACGGTATACTTGAACATTACCACTGATCTCAAGCATTTGCTGTGCTCCCATGAAGTATTTTCTGGATCAAACCCTTTGGTAATACTTTCTCTCTCACAGATGCAGTACAGGTTCTAACAAAAGAGGGAAGTAGACAGGAAACAGTGGAAAACAGGTGAAGACCTCAAGGGGAATAAATGAACAGAAAGTGATAGATCTAGTGATAGACTTTTGGAGAAACATAATGAAGAAGGGACAAAGCAACAAAGAGTAACAGTAACACTGTTACTGTTAGAGGGAGGAAAAGGGGGCCGCTACGCAACTAACTTTCAGAAAAAACACCACTTCTCTGGTGCAGTGTGATCTGCATGGCGTTAGAAAATAAAGTGAAGGACATCTGTATACGGAGCGGACAGTCTGAGATCCTCAGATACAGACTGCATGGAACAGCAACCAGTCACGAATTCTAGAGTGACACCACAGAGAGGGGAGAAACTGGAAACCTGAGTATTGCAGAGACAACTAGCTCTAGAGCAAGACTCCAAGGCAATGGGACTACAGACTAACAAAACATTTGTAGTCCATCAGAAGACCGAAAAATCCACATATTTGAAACACCTGTTGTATTAGACAATGAGAATCAGCAGGAAAACATTTAAAGGTAGTATTAAAAGACACAATACAGAAATTAAACGAGTGTGACACATAAATGAAGAATTTGAGAGGGCTTTTTACATGAAACAAGTAAACAAAAAGAAAAAATCTGAATTTTATCTGAATTAAAAACCTGTTTAAATTAAGGAACGAAAATTAAAAATATGGTAAAGTAAAAAAGAAGAAAACACATGACAAAATACAAGGAACCTGAATAAAAAGAAGAGGATGTGACTGATGTAGGCTTTCTGGAAATAAGCTACCTGTCAGCTGCACCCATACCCATTATTCTGCTTGTTATTTATTGCTCTGCCTGAATAAGGTCACCTGAGTGATTAATCTGATAAAGCCTCTAGTTAGATATGAGAGAGAAATATCCCTTGTTCTTGATGGAAGAGAGATTGTGAAGTAGCCAGTTTTAGTAGTGGTGAGTCAAAGTGTCAGCTCTGGAGCAGGCAGAGAAATACACAGATCAATAGAAAAGAGACATACAAGGTGGCCTGATCAGGAGATCCTAAACTGCTGTTAATCATTTAGTGATATACCTTTCTCAGAAAAACAACAGCTTTTTATTTGTGAAAATCAGCAGCAAGTCTTAAGGACGAGTTTCTAAGGACGCTTAAAAATCTGTTACTAAAAGATTTACAATGCCAAAAAGATATCACATTTTACTGAACAAAAATGACCCTCATCAGTTGTACTTACCACACAATAAATTATATACTTCAATGTTTTCAAATGGATCAACTTGAGTACCAAACTTGAATCCTGGTCCAAAACCAATAAAGATAGCCTAGGATTTACAGAGAAAAGTATAGTGTAATTCTGTTTAAGACAAGTTAAAGTGGAAAGTATCTTCATACTCAGAGAGCATTTTCTTCCAAGAACTTAATCTTTACTTTACTAACATAGGTCAGATCAAGTCAAAAGCATGAGTTTTTCTTTTAAAAAAAGTAGATGCATAAAAATAATTTTTAGAAGTAGTAAAAGAGTATTAGGAAACCCAATTGTTTCTCATCGCCTTTAGTCATTTATGAAGTCCCTTGGTCTTTTCTGCTTTTGAAGAAGTTAGTAATTTTCTTAAATGCTTTAAGAGATTTAATGGAAATGTTGATCCAAAATAACCATCACATTTCATGTCCTGTAAACAATTTGGAAGCTTTTAACTTAAGGCTATAAAAACATCTGTTGGTAGCAACGTTTTAAGTGGTTTAAGCAATGAAAAGGTCATAGGCTTCTACGCCTGGTTTGCAGCTGTTCATTCTTCTTGCACCATTTCCTGAGCCGTACTGGACCTGATCCAGGAACATAGACAGCTCAAAAACTTTTCTGTTTTTTTTTCCTGCTGGCTCTTTTCCTTCTGGTTCAATTCCTCAACCTACTTGACACTGCAGCCATGCAAAGCTTACACCAGCATACAGCAGGGTTTGCTGCATGAGTAAGAAAAAGGAGGAAAGAGCAACAATGCTCAAACTCAAATGCTGCCAAAAATATTGTTTTAAAACTTATCCTGAGATATTCAGCTTATTTTTTAAATGAAGTGGAACAGATTGTACCCATCTGTGGTATCAAGATACTGAATAAGTGATGGATGCTTTACACTCTATAGCATCTCCCCGGGTAAGATCTCCAAGCTTTTTGCAAAAAATGCAAGTGTCTCAGGTTTCACAGAAGTTAAAAACTCAACCCTACCAGCTTTTTTCGAGATTAAAGCATAAGGCAGGGTGTCATTCTGCAACTATTGATACTAAAATCTGTAGGCTAATAATTTACTCAACAAGCCTAATTTGAACCAGATGAGGCAGGGACATGCTACCCCCTTTCTCTTGATTTTGGTAATTACAGAGTATGAAATCTCTGCTGCTACAATGTTAGACACAATAAGGATAAATTATATCTGTTTTAAGACCTGTTAGAGATGCTACAAACTGACAATTCCAAGTGTGGCAAAATGTTCAAATAAACACACTGAAAAAATCTACACAGTTAAATTGTATCAGAGAGAGACAATATGCTAAACAGTCATTTGGCATCACTTGGCCGCGCTGGTTGAAATCCATTATTAGATACACTATCAACAGGTTTTCCATTGTCAAATCAGGGAAGAAGAATAGGCCTGGATAGGTAAACAGATACAAAATTAACACGTTTTGGCTAACATGTTTTATGGCTGTTTTTTAAAAATAGTTTGATGCCAACATCATATCATTCACATGATGATATGATCATCATGTTGGCATGATATGATCATCATGCCAACACCATCATATCACATCATACAACACATGAAAAAAAGGTTTTTAAGAGAAATCTCTGTGTTACATGGACTACGTAGGTCTTTTCATAAAACCTTTTCATAAAATTGTTGTCAACAATTTTCTCTCTTTATAGATAGGTTTACACATATTCACTGTAATAATTCCAAGTACCTCACAACTGTTTGTGAATTCTATCCTGAAAATAGCTTTTAGAAATCAAGAGTATTGCCTTTCACTTTATTGAGAGCAGAAACTAAAGCAGGGTTAGACTAAGTGAGTTCTCCAAATTAGATGGAACTGACTAAGAACCTGATTTCACGGTTTCCTATGATGTCCTTCCATTGCTCATCAAAGAGAAGAATTTCAGGACTTTCCTTATTTTTATACATGACTGACATGCTTTCTCATCAACAGACTACCTCAAAACGTAATCTATCATGACAGAACAGAATTACAGAGTTGGAAGACAATTCAGTCAACTTTTTAAAAGCCAAAATCAAAAGTAACTATGTTATTTCTGAAAGATGCTTGTCTGACCAGTTTTTAGGTAGTGTCATAGAAGTTTCACAGGCTTCCAGGGCAAACTAATGTACTCATTAATGGTTTAAAAGAAAGATTTCTAATAACCAAATCGGCTCTTCTTTATTGCAGTTTAAGCCTGTTTAACCTTACTTCTGTTCTTAGGAAACCCAGAAATCAAATGAACTAGGTTCACAGATCAGGAAACTGGCTGGCCAAGCAACAGCTTCCCTTGCAAGGGCCTGGGTGACAGAGTAGACAGCAAGGCAAATCTGAGCCAGCAGCACACCTTGGCAGCAGAGCATCCTGCACTGTACAAACAGAAGCTCAGTCAGCAGGTTGAGGGAAGGGATAAACCCTTTCTATTCAGCATTTCTTTAGACTACAACAGGATGCTGCACCTTCAACATAAGAATGACATCAACAATCATCATAAATTCAGGGGAGGACCCCCAAGGTGGCCGGGGACTGAAGTCCTTGCCTTGCAAAGAGGAACAGGGCTTGTTCAGCACAGAGAAGAGACTGCTTCAGGGAGACCCAGCAGCAGTTCTCCAGCACATACAACACGGTCATCAAGGAGATAGAACCATGCTCTTCAGTGCTACTCAGTAAGGGGCAGAGAGACAACAGGCAAACTGAAACAAGAAAGGTTCTGGATGGCTATAACTAAACACATTTACACCAGCAGGACAGTTAGGCAGTGGAATGTGTTGGTTAAAAGCTGTGGAGCCTCTGCCCTTGGTAGCTTCAAAGACACAGCTTCATAAAGCCCTGAGTAATCTGCTCTGATCTCAGACCTTACTCTGTCTTGAGTTGGAGGTGGCACTCGAGACCTCCCGAGCTCCCTTACAAACTGAATTCTCTGAAGATTTACAATTATTGTATTTGATGATTTGATAAGTTCTCTTCTCCTGCTTTTAATGGTACAACAAAACAACTTGTCATACCTTTATACTCTTACTGGCAGAGCAAGATCTCTGGGGTAAATCCTGCTGGCTTTTTGACCAATTCTTACAACAATGGAATCCCATCCTATGTAGGTTACCTAGCAATATCAATCCCTTTGCTTAAATTGCTTAATTTCCTTAATTACAGATGGAATAATGTCATAGATCTTTGAAAAAATAATCCCAACACCCACCAAATACAACATTTGGGAATAAGAACAAAAAAGTAAGAGCTCACACAAATTTAAATCTCACCTGCATATTGGGGAAGCGATTGTCTGA
The DNA here is from genome assembly GCA_013399855.1 of Oxyruncus cristatus. Classification (NCBI taxonomy): domain Eukaryota; kingdom Metazoa; phylum Chordata; class Aves; order Passeriformes; family Cotingidae; genus Oxyruncus; species Oxyruncus cristatus. The sequence continues at coordinate 1,687,438 of VXAY01003849.1, read as the reverse complement.
GCCATGGAATCCACCTGTGCAGCTTTTAATCTCAAGTGGTTTTCTATTAAAAATACACAGTTTATGTAACTCATACTTTATAAACCATATTGGTCTAAAACACATTCAGTGATGACTTGTTTACTTCTCTATTTAAAGATTTTTAGAGGACTGTCCACAGGGAGTAAGAAGTCTTTAAAATTCTGGAAGAAAATGCCTTTAAAATCAAAATGGTAGTTTTCTCTGAAAATGTTATCTCTTTAGAATTCTCACGTGTCCAGAGTCGTTTAAAGTCAAATAGCACATGTCATATGAACAAAATATTTGAATATTTGTTCTCAGGATAATAGATTTTCAGTCATTTTGGTAACACAACTTTACACTACTTTATGTAAGTGATTCCTAATAGTTTTTTTTAACAAAGTCTCTACTGTGATTTAGACCATTCAGGCAGGCATCTTACATAAAAACAAACCTCCAGCCTATGCTAGGTCCATAGATATTATTTAAATACATACAGTTCTAGTATCGCAAACCTCGTTTGCACAACTTGCACACACCTACAGGTGTTATACAACAGGTGCTATACAACAGGACTTACTGAAGACATGGACTGAAAAATTCCTCCATTATGAAAGCCCTGAACCATCACAGAGGTTTTCAAAATTATATTATTACAGCAGATACCACTATTCTGGGAGTTGTAAATTCTTTCATCAAAACATGTAAGGTAATTAACAATAGTGGAGTCAGTAAGTTCAACAACTGAAAAGAATGATTCAACCAAGTAATTACTTACATGCTTTGATCTCATGCACTCACTTCAGAAATTCCTAAAGCATAGCAAGATGTGCTCAAGTATCTGACAACAAGGGCCTTAGTTTCTAACCTGCCACTACCTTCATATCCAGCAGAGAGAATATCTGTGGCTGCCAATTTAGAGTTAAGCCTCCCCAAGCCAGCAAAGCCTGTAGAGAAAAGCATGCACAGTTTGTTTGCAATGTCCCTCTTCTGTGAGAAGCAAGAATATCACATTCCAATACAGATCATTGAACTCTCAGCATCTGCAAGAACAAAGCTATGAGAAAACAAGAAGTTATTTGTTGTATAACAAAGTACTGAAAACTGTAACTTACCGAGCAAGCTGCCACTGGGAGTCTAAATAGAAGTGCAGCGGTTCAATCCGGTCATTATAGGAATAATGGAAACGCTTGGGTAGCAGTTTTTTCATATAAGCTTTGAAAGGCTGATTTGGTTCTATGCACTGAAACGTTGAAATTAAAACATAAAATGTACATTTCACCCAAATTTACTTATGTCATGCACAGTTCTCATACAGCACATCAATTGCAAAGGGTCTGCAATAACTCACACTAAGAACAGTATGACCCCATCAGGTTTGGAGTCATACAGTCTGCAACATAAATATGAATGAATACTTAAATACTGACTGGTTTTGGATTCAACAATTATTAGAAGAATATTTAATATTGGATTATTGACATAACTTTTTTTTTTTTCTTACAGCCTACAATTGTACAGAACCAAACAGTAGTGTTTACAATTAATAACAAATTATACTAAGACAAACATCACAATACTTTCACAAGTAGTAGGAGACTATCCAGTGCAATAATTCTACACCTCTGTACTAGAGAAGGTAATAAACATTCAAATGGTTTTTCAGATTTAAAGAATCCCAGAATATGCTGAGTTGGAAGGTACCCACAAGGATCACAGAGTCCAACTCTTAGCCCTGCATAGGACAAGTCACTCAGGGATAAAGAGACTTTTCCACCAACTAAAATGCATTAATGATTTAAAAAAAATAAAAATAAAAAAAAGAAACAAAACCACACACAACACAAAACCAAAACAAAACCTCTACTGTAATACTGGAATTTTTGAACAGTGAAGTCATCTGTACAAACAGCATAGCTCTTAACAACAGCAGGGACAGAGTAGAAAAGCAAATTCGCTAAGCTGTAAGTGACAAAAAATTTAATATCCTATCTCAAAGCTGTTTGCCAAAAGGTGTGAGCAAGAAAATCTTATGAGTGTCCTAACAATAGAGTTGAACTTTACCCTCACTTAGCCCTCAGGTAGTATGGTCCAGATACACAATTTCTCCAGTTTGAAGAGCAACATGATACAGTTAGTGAAAAGAAACAAACACAAAGCCTTAGTTAATGCACAACCAAAGAGCAATGTCACCTTTGTCAATTTTGATCTTTCCACATGTGGAACTACTTTTGTTGTTGTTGTTATGGAAGGTCACACACAGAGAATCAATTAGGTTGGAAAAGACCTCTGAGATCATCGAGTCCAACCTATGACCGAACACCACCATGTCAACTAGACCATGGCACTAAGTGCCATGTCCTGTCTTTCCCTAAACACCTCCAGGGACAGTGATTTCACCACCTCCCTGTGCAGTCCATCCCATGTCTAATCACACTTTCTGTGAAGAAATTCTTCCAAATGTACAAATGAAATTTGCCCCGGTGCAGCTTAAGACTATGTCCTCTCGTCCTGTCACTGGTTCAAAGTCCAGATGTTACGTAAGTAGCCCAGGAAACAGTTGACATTATAAAATACCTGTAAATGTCAGTAGAAATTAAGCTAGAACAACAGATAAGACAACACCTACCGTGAGGTTTCTGACAATGCCTTCATAATTAACTGGAAGAATCACATGTAAATATTAGTCACCTAAGTCAAAAAAAATCACACATAAAATGAAAGCATTGCCATCACATAATATAATTGGCTTAGTTTCAAAAAAATTCCTGGTCATAAGGAACTATTTTTCCAGAATGAAAACCATATAGAGCAAAACAATCACTAAACTATCAAAGTATTCTTTTAAGAAATTTTAGTTCAGCTTCAAATTTTTATTTACAGCTTCAAATGTTAAACTGTATTAGTTAAACTTTGGTTAATAGTATCAGTCACATGTTAAACTATATGTAAATGTTAAATTATATTAGCCACAGAATATTAGAAGAATAATCTAAGTAAGTCTTTACAAAAGAGGCAATAAAATGCTGTGTTAATCAAGATGGATTTTTCCTACTTGCCAATAAATTTATAAAGAAAAAGAAACAAATGCAACTATCAGGACAGCAGTTTCATCTGGCAAGCATCCTTAGAAAGACAGTCAAGTGCAAGCTGGCTAAGATTCAGATGCTTACACTCAAGCCAAAAAAGACCATTCCATCACGTAGTTTGACATTTTGTATAACACAGGCCCACTACATTTCACACAGTTACCCTGTCCTGAGTCTGACACCCAATACTTGACTAGAGTACATAAAGGATTACTCTGGCAAGAGAAATATTCATAATTCCTGCACAGATATATGCAGTGCTACAAAGACAGCTATGCTACTTCATTAAAACAGTGCACATGTCAAAAGCAGGAGATAAGCATTTGATTCCCACATTCTCTGATTAAATATTTAAAGCAGTTTAGAATAGCATCAAGCAGTGAAGTAAACAGGACTTAAAATCACTGGGGTTGAGGCCTACAAGTTTTAAAGAGGACAGTGAACAATAATCTAGACAGAAAAAAAAGAAACACTCAAAAAACATAAAGGAAACTTGCATTCAAAATTCGTAAGTACCAAAAATTATAGGCATTAAACAATCATCTAAAATGAGACTGCTTAACTAACCAAAGTTTAAAATTTGTAAGCATTCATTGATTTTCACTCAGTTTTATTTATGTTTATTTGCAGTTTACTCAACTGCTGTCAGGCCATTAGGCCATTTTTTTATTACTATGAAACATATTATAATACTCAATATGTAAATTATGGTAAGAATCTAATATTCCTTTATGACAGAAACATTTATACACATTTATACATTTATGACAGCAAATTTATACACACACTGGCAAATCAGGAAATGAGGTGAGACATGAGGGGAGGATTTTTGGACTGTCTTGAGCACCAATGATCTTATTCAAAGGAATGGCATTCACAAGGCAGGAGGTATTTGCAGTTGGTCACTCTGAGGCAGCTCATAAAAGCAACCTGTAGGATTCAAATACACTTTCAGACTTGAAAAGTCAAATGGTCTTTAAAAGCAAAGGTGCACTACTCAGTATTGCTTCTTCATCATTACCCAGGTTGTCCCTAGCTGGCATTCACTCACGTTTACTAATGGAGTAGGTGGAGCTTAAGTTTGTATTTATAAAGTACAAAAAACATATAACCAAGTAACAAAGTTAGTTAGCAACTACATACAAGAGAAATACTCATCTGGAACATTATTAGGTCTAAGGCGAGCTGCAGGACCGGGTACAACTATGAAATCTTGAACATTGTCCAGATAGCTGTTCAGATACGCTGTTTTTCTGCAACTCCCTGCTTCCATCCCTGTAAAAGGAAATAAATTTTATTTTAAAAAGGGAATATCAGTGTAGAGTAGCCTTGCTATGGAGACAAGTAACTTCAGTTGTAGAAGTCAGAAATGTAATTTCTCTGGTCTTCATCAGTAACCCCAAGACATCTGATCCAAGATGTGTACAGAAGAAAAAAAACTACACACAGACAAACACAATCAATTATTTCCTCAGCTGAGAAAAACTCTCCAATTGAATAAATAGACAATTTTTCTTCTCTGAAGGGAAAAGAAATCTTGCAAGCCTAAGAACAGTAGCAAATATTAATTAACATTAATTAATAACAAGCAAATATTAATTTAGCCAAGTATCCAACCTAATAGTGTTCAGTAACATGTCTAGAGAAATACCCAATAAGCACAGCATTCTGGACTGGTGTTTCTCCCAGTGCCCCTTATCAGTTTCCAGAAGCCAAAGGGACTTCAAGTTGCATACTGTATTTGAACTCTTATTTTTAATAATTTTTGACAGGTTTACCTTCCACATTAATCTAATAAATATTTTTTAAACCTGTATAGATATTTGGCTTGGATCATTCCCTGTGGTAGTAAGTTTTCCAAGTCAGTTTTGTGTTGCATGAAAGTGTGCTTATATTTTGTCAGGAAAAGTAGAAGGAAAAAAATTGGTAAAATACATAGCTTATAGAAATAATTCCAGATATACAGAAAAGCTATTGCAGAAATAAATAGAAGTTTTGTGTTCACAGCTTTCTAATAATGGATGAGGGAACTGATAACTGAAAGGAAGATATGGCTTATATTTTTGATTCTTCAGTAATTTGCAAACTGTTGCTGTGTAGTGTAGTTAAGAGACAGAAAAAAATAAAATCTACTTTTTACAGTTCACTTTTTTAATTCTATTTCTTTTATCATCTGGTAATGGTCATAAAAGAATTAGAAATAAAATATGAAAACTATTTCATTCCCCCCTATATTCTCCACTTTTTTACCCCCTCATAAAACAGTCTGATTTTCACTTACATTTACACTTACACATACATTATTTCTTATACCATCTTGATAATATAAAACATATTTTATAGGTATTAGTTGCTTTGTTAATCTTGTCAGAAACAGACAAGTATAAAGTCAGGATATTACTTTATAAAAACAGTTCTTCAAAAGTTCTGATATATTTCATAAAATCAAATTTACCATGATCTGATACAAAAATAATATTCAGGCATTTATGCAAGTTCATTTGCTTTAGACCATCCATCAGCATCCCTACTATGTTGTCCACTCTCTGTAATGCCGTAATGACCTGCAGAACGAAAACAGGAATGTAAAGTAAGTGTTAAAAATACTGTTAAATACAGCTAAATAAAAATGAGAGCCTGGAGAGTGCCTATCACCCGCACTGTTCAGAGTTGCCTCCACCTACAGAAGACTGGCTATATCTACACTACACAGGTCTTAATCAAATTTTTTCTTGCACCCCACACTTAACTATGACACAGCTACACATTTTTATGTGTTATTTCAGTTGCAGATGCTTAAAAAAAAAAAACAGGAAAAAAAAGAAGTATGAAATTGAGGATGCTTGTTGCACTACATGGGGCACAACCAAGGACAACAGGGAACACCTAAGGGTGCAGATACTGATGTGCTGAATAGAACAGAGGAAGTCAAGCCTGCAGCACTCTTCCTCAAAATGCCTGTTTGGAGAGACCTTAGAGCAAACTGTCCTTGAAACTGTGCTCCAAGACCAATATCTTTTCAAGTTTAGAGAAACTGAAAAAGCCAAAGAATGAGTTATGGGTGTAGCACTGTTTGTGTCCAAGCTCACTTGCAAAGGCACAGCATGAGAGCTACATTTGAATACTTGCTAAGCACAAAAAAAAAGTATTTTAGGATGAGGTAATTCTGTTACCTCACTGAACTATTAGTATAAACTGTCTTGCTTTGTGTGAACAAAGATGAGATGCTCTACTAGAGACTATATACAAACCCTCAGGGTCTTTCTCCAGAAACTTTAAGTCCCCTTATTAACCAAAGAAAAAGATAGTCAATTTAAACATGTTCCCTATACTGCAGTTCCAATTATGTCTGCTACTTCCTTACATGAAGAGTAACCACTCACAGCTCAAGAGAAATCAGCAAGGGCTTCTTAGTATTGTCACCATTGAAGTTAAATAACTAGTTATGATGCCCAAACTTCCTGACCATTCAAGATGGGAGAATTTTACAAAGTTCCTGAATTTCCAAAAGCTTTTTTCTTTGCGTTTTTCACTTTGGTTTGTTAAAAAGTAAAGCTATTTAATACTTTTGAAAACAGTAGCAGTCCCAAAGACTTCTTATTTATACAATAAATCACAGACTGTGATGGGGTGAATGTTCCTTTTATCTGCCTCTTTCAGAAAAGGCATAAAATATAACTGCAGAGAGATAAGACCAATATTCATCTAACCTTAGCACAGAGACTGGGGTGAAATGAATGGCAATTACAACATAAATACTGAACCAACAAAACACAGACATTGCTATGAAAACCTCAGATCTTGCTAAGTTGAAAATATACCAACCTTAGGTCCCCATTCCTCCCTCCCACCAAAAATCAACATAAACCATTAGTAGGAACTGATAAACCAACATACAAGACATACTCAAACATGCTTTGGTAATTTAAAAGTTATCAAAATAAAGAAAATAAAATTAGACTTACTAAACAGGCTGTTTATTATATACTTTACAGCAATGTTAATTATGGATGGGCTGTCTATTCACCATTTTTTTTCCTAATAAGCATACTTCATATAATCTTGGTTAATCTAACCTGAAGTATGGAAATTATAGAGTCAGAGCAAAGCTTCAAATTAAAAATAAAAAAAATTAAACTACAGAACTACTTACTCCGCTGCTTACTGGTCCAAACTTATGGCCCGAGGAATCTGGTTCTTCTAAATACAGAGTGTAAAAGTGTGGTCTATATCAAACAGTACCAAAAATGTAATATTTTACATACATGTTGAGACAGTTTGAAGAGATTATATTTCAACAATGGAGATAAAACATTGGAAAGAACACTGTCATGCAGAGGAAAAACACATTAAAGGGAAATAGAGAAATGCAACTTCATAGAAAAAGCTTTCAGTCATAGAAACGGGCATTAAATAACATTATCAGAATAATGGATAAGATATTCCACTCTAACAGGAACTCACACTAGCAGTTATATACCTACCTTTCATCTTCAGGTAACTGCAACCAGCGAAGGACAGTTACCACTCTTTCTTCAAAGGGGATTGAGCTGTATCAGAATAATACAATATCAACCAACCATGTATTTCCAAGAGCTAAAAACTTTCAGCCATACATTACAAAAAGTCAGTGTATTTTAGCAGGAAAAAAAAAATTAATTCATTAAGGGCTATTTAGGAGGATGCAAATTTATCTATGCTAATTGCCTGTGACTCTGCAGGAGTTTACAGCCTGATCTAAAGCTCAACTGAATACAGTCCCCATTGACTGCAATACGATTAAAACTCTCAGTACTGCTTGTGTTTGTTATAGAAAGTGAATAATTGGTTTCAAGGTGCAAAGTCACACGCAGGTTTTCACTCCTGTATCATGTTATGAAAAAGCTTTGGTTTAAGGATGGGGTTAGGGGTTTTTTTATGTTTAAACAGGTTGAAGACAAGTTCTCATACTATGTCACAAAGTAGATCTTCTATATCAGTTACTAAAGTAGACCTTTAACAATGTGAGGCATCCATAAAACTAGTGTTCAGTTACTTAACACAAATTCAAGTAACAATGTACCAGTTCCTAGTGAAAAAATGTGGGTTGCAAGACAAGAACCAAAATTTCCACCCTGTAGGAAGGGTGTAGGAGAGAAAATGATCCTAGGAAAATAGAAATAAAAAGTCTAATTTCTTGGGCAAGTTTTGAGATTATTAAATAAATGGTGATAAACCTTTTCATTAAGCAGAAAATGTTCAATTGCAGTGAAGAGCAATCACCAAAATATGACTGCCTTAATGTGCAATATTTTCAAAATTTGCAATTAAAATAATTTTAAATTGGAATAGTTTATCACAATCAACAGTAAAACTTCAGTGTTCATGAACAGTGTCAAATCAAGACCTGATCCATTCACCGTATGAAAAGTTTGGATTGAAATACTCTACGCACCCACAAAAGGTTTTTATAAATACCTTAAAAACATTTGCTGAGGAATGAAAAGATTATTAAACAAAGACTCTACATTATACTGAAACAAATATAATTGGATTCTAGCTTTTTTTTCCCATGTTGCACACAAATATTTAGAAAGCAGGGAAAAAAAAAATTTATGCTTTCTCCGGCATCTGTCCCATTATAATAATTAAAATCAAATATTCATCCGAGACACAGGCATTTACATACCCATTGTATATTTCATACAGGTTTGGAAATGTTCCGTTAACTGCTACGTCTGACCCAGGCCAAAAGAACGTAGCCGCTTTCAGACCCTGGTACACAGCCGTCAGCCAGATCTGCAGGAGAACATTCGCTGTCATTAGTGCAGGTCACTGAATTAAGCTGAGTAGCTGCCAGCCCCACTGCCGCCCTCACCAACTCTCACCCTTCAGCAAGACCAAAAACTAAAACTTAAAGTGGAACACTCCAGACAATCTTGCAGGTCACCACTATCTGCAGCCCAGATATACCTTGTAGCTTGACTCCTTGTTGCTGACACTCACATCCCTTCTGCTGCTACACCAGGGGGAGCCAGGACAGGAGTAGGAACCATTAGTAGAAATGCAATGGTAGACCCATGGCTGAACACCAGAGAGGGGAAATGTCTCAAGAACAATGACACAAGAAGGGGTGGGAATATTCCAGAGACCTACATCCCACATGCTCTTGACATATGGAAGCAACACTTTGGTCAGTTCTTCTGGTTTTACTTTTGATCTCACAATTTGCAAATTTATGCCTTCTGCATATTTTCTGCCTGATTCATATCACTCTCTTCTCAGTAGCCTGCAAAGTCTACACCAGTGTGTTCTTTCCCCAAGAATAAAAAAAACCCAAAACAACGACAACAAAAAAACACACTCAAACAACCAAGTCTTCCCAGCATTAGTAAATAGCTGCATCTGGTCCCTTGCTATTCTTCAGGCTAGCACTCACCCAAACTTCTCCATCCCACTTCATTTTGATGGCAGTCTCAGCAGTTTTGCATAGGTGTATGACTGAACCAAGACAATTTCTTTTAAAACCACATCTTTAGACTTCATAGTAAGTTATTCAGAGCATAAACCTTCATTAATTATTCTTATTACTAAAACTAACTGGTCTGTCAATTTCCTAAGGGAAGTTTAGTGCAAGCCCACTCATATTAAAAACAGAACAAGATTTGGTATCTCTATTAGTTATTTTAAGCCATAATTCTCCTTAGGGAAAATTCCATTTAAGTTCAACAAAATCTGTTACATTTTGTTTCATTTGTTATTCTGCAGCTCTCCTATGGCAATTCCTAATCATGCTGAGTAACACTTCTTGGCTGACCTAGAAGTACCCTCTGTACTCTTTCAACATCACTATGCATTCAAGTGATATTAAGTAACATAACAGCCTGATGTACATTCTCAGAAGAGTATTAATACTTACAGGCTGCCCTTGGTACCACTGTGGATTAAACTTCTCCTCACTTTTAAGGGTGAAGAATGCATTTCTTTTGGGGTCATACATCTTGTTATCAATTATACCATGAGATTCAGGATACAGCCCCTGTAATTGAGAGTATACCTTGTTGCAATGTCACAAAGAAAAAGCATCTTTTGACTGCACAAACATTTCTCTTTATATATCCACGTAATACTCTATATGTGACTTCTACTCCACCATTACCTCAAGATCCAAATTTTACAGCATCACGTGCCACGGCTTACAAGCCCTACCTTCCAATTCTTAATTGCTTCTCCATGAGATGAACAGAAAAATAGGCCAACAATTTCTTCTGGGATCAAATTGAAACACACCTTACGAGTTCACACATTTGAGGTATCTTCAGTACCAAAGACAAAGCAACTACCTATGCTGGACATCCATCACATGAGCAAAAGCTCAAGCTGGGATACCCATTACATGAGCAGGGAAGGAAGTGCTCAGGGGCACCAGTTCTTGGGTAGTTTTAGGAGACCTTGTCTCCTAAAGCAGACTAGCTCCTTTTTACATTTATAAACACCACCACCGTTAGGATCCTGCTACTTTTCACAAGAATGGGGAGTTGAGACAAAGCTCAACTGTAACCCTGTACAACTCACATGGTTGCAGGGCCTGCTTAATGCCTCGCAGTCGCATATTCAGCCAATTAGGCATCTCATTCCTGAACCTCTGCTCCTCATTTAGCAAAGGTACTGACAAACTAGAGAGATAAGACAGGAGGTGCAGATCGTAGTATATGATTGAATTTTAGTTCTGGCATGATGATCTCCTCAATTCCAATCCTGCATTTGGTGTTAAAACCCTCCATTTTTCCTTTTTTTTTTTTCCATATGCAGGAGGTGATAAATTTGCAAGATCAGCTCTGTGACATTTCTATGCAGTCTTGGGTACAATCCATCACAGACAGAGTCAACATCAGTATGATGCTCAAATCTCTCATTTCATACTCTACTTTGTGTCATGCCAAGCTACCTTAAAGAAGCAGAATAAGGCTGGCAACATAAAGGAGTGAGGCTGCTCCCACTCCAAGAGAGGGAGCTGCAATTTAGTGGAAATATCAACACAAATGAGTTATAAAGTCACGTGATGTTCCACTGTATGGGAATTCTCACAGTACCCTTGGAAGGATTGGATTTACTTACATTAGATCTGGCCACTTAGCTGTCATGCTATATAATGATTTAATCTAAATTACATAAAGAATATAATATATACATTCTCCTATTCTGAAGGGAAATACTATTACTTTAATAATCCATCAAAAATATACTACTCCCTTGGAGACAACTTGATAGTGAACCATCTCTTCATGGGGGAAACATATAATATACAGGAATTCTTACTGTGACAATGGAGTAATGGTTGGGAAAGGTTTTGGAAGGGTACACTGGTCTCATACTGGAAGTGTATGTTCCACATTTCTCTAGAGAGAGGAAGAAAGAAAATCAGCAAAATTACAGAAATAGAAATCTTGCAAGTTTCTCTCATGAAGACATAGTCCTATTAAAAAAAAAATAAAATACATATTTCCAGGAAGTTTTCATTCTTCAAAATCGTGGTCTTAATTTTTCTTCCCACATTCATTTACAAGCTGACTAAATAGCTATTAATGCAAATTTTATATATTTCTAATCACTGGCTGCAATAGTCACATGAGAAAAACCTACATTCTTTGTGAAAAGCATGCATAGATAAGAATGAATAATCCAAGAAATCACACCCTCCAAAGTTGCCCTGGTATGCAGTAAATGCAGTCTGCAGCTTGAGACCTAGTAGCTACTTCACCCTGGACGCTCCCAGAGATTAAGTGGCCAGTGGCACAACGGTGCCCTACTGCTCTCAGTCACCTGTCAGATCACTACTTATTTTGTAGTCTCATTTTTTGTTTGTGGGGCTTTTAAAATATAAAAATAAGCTCTTAATCCAGAATGAAATTCAAAGCTTTCTTTATCTTGATATAAAACCATATGGTTTAAGAGAGATTAGTGTACTGTATTTGATAGTACGAAGAGTCATTAGCAAGCCAAAACAATTGAGAAAACCTTATTTAAGGGGCATAAATTTCCACTGGCAAATGTATGGGCCCCAGTTTCCAGAAAGAAAAAAAAAAAGAAAAAGCCTTCATTAACAACTAAAAAAATGTCATGTGATAACCCAAACTGCTTCAACAGAAGCTAAAGAACCAAAAGTAACACACAGAAAGAACACCACTGGACCATCACCTTCACTACGACTATGGGTAAATACATATAAATAAAATAGAAATGACAGGCTTAATAACATAAAATGTGTTGCATCAAGGCACTTTGAACTCATTGAATTGGGACTTTGATTACATTTCAGTTGAAATAATCAATTTGAGCTAATCAAGATAGAAAGAAGACAAGACAGAAAAATAAATCTTCTCAAGTCACATTGACATCCCCTCCCACATTTCAGTTCTGTAGTAACAAAATCATCACTTGTATCTTTTTTATTACTGCAACACACTTAACATATGTCAATCATTTCCAAGTCTGTTCTTGAGGTTGTTTTCCAAAACTGTAGTTTTTTGGTGTGGGTGGGTGGAGAGGTTGATTTTTTGTTTTGTCTTTTCCAAAAGTAAGAGAAAAATACACTTAGAACTTTTTTGCCAAAAATCCTAGGGGGTTTTTGCTGGGATTTTCCATAAGAGTTATCTTCACTCTTTTTGGTTTGTTGCCTTACTTAAAGACAATTCAAGACAAAAGGATAATTTATCTCAAACTTGCAATATCACATAGAAGCATGTGAAAACGTCTTCTCTGAATAACATATGACACAGTAAGGCTATGCCTGGGTTCACATCTCAGTGACACCAATTTTCATTCATGAGACTATTTTTCTCTTACTGAAGAACATTTGCCTTGTCTAAGTATTTCACCCACCACTTTACAATGAGGGGGAAAAGGAGAAAGCTGAAGATCCTGCAGCATATTCTATTGTAAAAGCCTTCTAGCATATTGCCAAAAAATACTGCAGAATAATTTAGAACTGTAAACATAATGCAGAAATATTTCCTCCCAGACTATTTGTAATTTTGTTGTCTAAAACACGTATTATTAGGCATTCTGATATCAGAATCCTTTAAAAATCATCAAAAACTCTATAGTTCTGGAGAAGTGAAGTGACTTTGATGAAGATAGTAAGATATTTGTATTTCTTAGTGGTCAGAATTTATCATGGATTCAGTGCAAAGAAAAACACAAGATTATTATAGAAGTCAATGAGAGAAGTGGCACTGTACCCTATCTAGACCAAAGAATGAAGAAACTTTACACACAGAAGTGGATATCACAGACTGGAAGTCCCACAGATGCTTTGTGGCACTGCTATCTTGTATCTTGGGCAGAGCTATAATAATTTGTAATAGCCAGCTTCTCCCAGCAATGCCCAAGAAGACTTCTCCAGTTTAATTCTTTTATAACTGCATCTAATGAAAACTTTTCAAATGCCTTATTTTATGCTAACATGGAACGAAATGAGGAAAAAAAAAAACACCCTCAAATACATCTGTGAATTGTTATCCTCTGGAACATATCAAGTTGTGACAACCACCGTATAAAAAAGCAAGTATTTTTACTGATTTATTTTTAGTCAAACTGAAACCAGGCACCCCAGGTAGTAATTTATGAAGTCAAGAAAATTGGCATCATATTTTTCAGACAAGAAATACCATCAGTTCTTTACAGACCACAGCCAAAACAGGAAAAGTAACTGAAGTTACTTAGGCCTACAAAACTAAGACACTACAAAAGTCATGGAATAAATATGTACTAGTGAGGCTCTCATTTCTTCTGGAAATGTTTGTTAAAATAAGTTTTTCTTGGATTCATCACATTTCTACTAGGCCTTCTATATCATCTGTTCTTAATCTCTTCCTTCTGTGTCTTCTTTTTCAAATATAATCAAATGCTTTCTACCTTGCTTTCCGTTTTCCAAGCCATTCCACCTAAATATGAGATGATACACATTATAGAGTAAAAAGGGTCTATTTCTATTTTGAAGAAATAAAGTAAGCTCACAGAAAAAAACATCCACCTCCTAAATAAAATAGGGCTACCTAATAATTTATAAGATTTCACCAAAAATCCAAAGGGTCTTTTCCTCATGCCCTCTCTCTTTCTGCTCTTACACTCTCCCACACCTCAAGTCCTCTGTGCATGGTTGTTATTTCGGGCAACTACTTCCATAATCCTGGAAGAAGAGTGAGGATTTTAAAGAGTAAGCATAGCTGTATCTATGGATTTTTCAGGTAAGACATCATAATATTTCTTAGACAAATAAACTACTCACGTAATTTGCTAATAACAGGTAGAAGTCCACCCCAAGTCTGCAAATATTCTGCTCTGAAGCCATCCAAAGAAAATAACAACACTGGAGACTTGGTAAATCTGAACAAACAGAAATTTAATATTAAAAGACAGACTGAGAAATAGTCTCCTATCATTTATTTCAAGAAAGTTTCCCCCAAATAGTTGGAATGTTCATTATGGGGGTATAAACCAGGCCAAGGAATTAAGTTGTCCTAAGCAGGAAGGTTTGCAGGCTGGCACAGTGGTGACCAGACAAGCTGCCCAGTCCCTCTCCTTGCAGGCTGGCATAGCAGCCTTACCCAAAGACATTGAGGAATGCAGTGGGGCATGTACAGAAAAGTCATGACAAGGTCTGATTTCAAACACACCCATAACATGAGATGCTCAGGTAATCCAGCTGGTGGGTTTGATACTCCTTATCTTGAAATCAGTCCCACTGGAGCAACACTCAGCCCCTTCAACCCCACTTTGGCACCCCAAGGTAAGAGCAGGGAAAGAAATAAAGCAGTGTGAAGCCATGAGTTTCCTTTATTCACTTTAGTCCTGAACAACTTGTAATCCAGCTGAAAAAAAAGGATTTTTTTTCTCTCTCTATATATATAGTACACAAAACTGTAAGCAAGTCTAATGTAAAGGGTATGTT
The DNA here is from genome assembly GCA_013399855.1 of Oxyruncus cristatus. Taxonomy (NCBI): domain Eukaryota; kingdom Metazoa; phylum Chordata; class Aves; order Passeriformes; family Cotingidae; genus Oxyruncus; species Oxyruncus cristatus. The sequence goes on along the minus strand of VXAY01003849.1, from coordinate 1,672,417 downwards.
AAATCAGCAATTATAACACACATTTTGCCTTTCATCTTACAAAGATTAATCAACCAAGAAGAACTTGCTTACTGTACCAGAAGTACTACCAATCTCCAAACTCAACATGGCCCTGTGACTGGAAACACTGTAACAGTATTTCTGAATTCAGAAACTGATTTCACTGGAACAAGCCAAAATAAAATCTGCCTTTCCACAGTCTCCACAGGACCCGTTTTCCAGTCTTGACTTGTTCCCAGCTTCGGCCCTGTTCAAACAATTTCTCTCCAACTGTAAGTACTTAAAACATTACATCACAGACAGGAATAGTCATCAGTAACTTCTTCCTTGAAGAAAACATACCCTAGGTTTGACCTATAGATATGAGGACACATGAGGCAAAAAAAAACCCCAAAAACAAACACACACACACACAAAAAAAAAAAAAACCCACGCAACCACGGCAGTGCAGCAATAACTACTGAAAATACAGATTTCCATAAAAGAATTTAATATATTTTACGTGCCAATTGCAAGCTCATGTTTCCTTTATATGTTTGCAAATGGTAAAATGAATAACTTTGTTGCACTTTAGTTTCCCAAAATAAAACAGTGATGATAGAAGACAAATATTATTTATAAAGTGTTGACAATTTCTTTAGTGTGGTACTCCACAAAAAATCCAAACAGTCATTTACAAGTGAAACATTTATAAGCCTTATGTCCGTTAAACAAATGTGACTATATTAAGCTAAAGATTAGTCAGGCAATCAAAACATGTCTATCTTAAGAAAATTTTAATCAACAGTTTGGATAACAGTTCGGATAACAGTTCATCCAAAAGGATTTCATTACTCAGAACCATTACATAGCTTACCCTACAGTCCAAACAGAACAAAACATTTAGTTGCATTTCTGAGATGTATGTTTGTATCCTGGTTTTTAATTTATATGGCACATTTAGTATCATCTTTTGAAAATCTAGTAGGGGCAACTAGTTGGGAAAAAGAAATGAATAATTTTCAGACCAAGACTAAAAGCCCTTTGTCAGAACAGAGTAGGGAAACATTATGTACTATATTTGCCCGATATTACAAGCATTTTTGCACAAAAGATTCTGATCTCTGCACCTTTTGCAAATACCTTCTCCATGCCCCCTCTTGCTCAATAAATTGATTCACTCAAATGCAGAGGTCTAAAAATCTTCACTACAAAGTTCCCTGCAATAGAAGATGAACTTTGAGGCAAAGACTGTTCAATATTACTTACCAACAAGTCTACCTTTAAAAAAGAAAAAAGCCCTAACAGAAAACCCCACCAAATTTAAAACAACTCCTTAGAAAGGGACTTTACGCAACTGTTTCTGGTTTGGCATTTACAAGTAAACCAACTGTTAAATACATGTTTTGGTTTTCTGCAAATCTAGCTACTCACCCCTCCACACACGTAAAATAAATTTGGCAAAATAGACCATTGCATAATGAGGTGGTTGGCCATTTCACTTCTTGTGTACTCGACACATACCAAAACTCATATAGTTAATGATCTCCCTGGTGCTCAGAGACAAAGCATGGCAGACCATGATAAACTGCACTCTTTGGAACAGCTCCAGTAAAATGCCCAGACAAACTGATATGAGCTCAATTCCAAGGTACATCAGCAATCTCTACGACTTTTTCCTGTCAGTAGCCAAGACTGCACTTGCTACTTCAGAAATGTGCTACCATGAGCAAGCAAGCCTGGGAGGCTCAAGTTTTGGTCCTGCCAGTGATTCATGCTGGCTGTGTCCAAACAGTATGACAAGCATGTTTAACAGCTCTTGGACAAATAGGTACACCACAGTCACGTCCCGACTCCAAACTGAAGGAAATGCAGTAGCAATTATCCCCTTCTATAAACCTGCTTCTATGGAAACATAATGCAGGCAACACAGGTTTACTGTGGTCTCGTAGATCCAACAAGGCTGCATGATCAAGAGCCCAGAACCATGGAACACTTTGCCAAGCTGACCTGCCTCATTGCAGGCAAGTTAGGCCATAATTAAAAGGAAAAAAAAAAAAAAAAAGAAACACCACACACACAAAAACCCCACCACACAAACACAAAAAAAAACAGAAAAATAAAGGAAAGAAAGTCCCCTCGAAAATCTTAGCATACTACACAGAAAACTTCCTATCCCACACACATACTCCTACATTACAGCCTATATACAGCCATAAAGCATAGAAAGAAAAGCTTTCTTTTCCACTAAATGTACATAAAGCCTCAACAGGAAGCACAATAGCAATCTTAAAATATACAGATAGATCAGCAAAGAAGAAAGGAATCAGCTATTCTTACAGTTCAGTGAAGATAGAACAAATAAATATAGGCTTAAAGTACAGCAAAAGACACCAGGACAAAAAGACAGGAAAAAGTTATCAGTAAAGACACCTAGCTAAGCATTAGGATAAACTGCTTAAATAGTTTTGAATTCTCAGAGTATTATTTTACTCCTAGAACACTGGGAAGGACTAGATCACTCCTGAGATCTCACAGCTCATTAACTTTATAACCCTATTAAATAACATAGAACATACTCTTGGAAAGACTTAGGTGTGTACTTAATTTCAAGCAGTAGATCACTCCTGAGATCTCACAGCTCATTAACTTTATAACCCTATTAAATAACATAGAACATACTCTTGGAAAGACTTAGGTGTGTACTTAATTTTGAGCAGCTGACAAATCTCATTGAAGTCAGTGGGATTTCTCAGATCAAGCAGCTCATTGAACATTGCATCATGTTTTGCCTGTTCTGCATTACAAGAACAAACCCAGATAAAATGAAAGCAGAATAAAACCAGTCATTTGAACCCACAAAACATGCTGTATTAATACACACAGAATTGGAATTGATATCCTGAGGTCTCAAAATGAGCACTGCACTCAAGTCACCTGCCTTCCTGCCTACTACACCATAGGAAGAAGTGGATTGTTTACAGAGTTGTTAGTTTTGGGAGAGGCTTGTGTGCTAATAGTTCGAGATGAGCCTTCAGTCAACACTTTGACCACACATCACCCTTTCCTGGGCTGGGTCTTATTGCAACATATTGGGCTTGCCAGGATTAAAACAATTTTAGCAGAGTAACTATGTAACTCTTTCATACACTGAACAGAAAAAGAAAACAAAAACCCTAAAAAACAAGTTAACCAACAGGAGCTGCTCTATGGCATTTGCGTCATTAACTTTGACAGTGGATCTGTACAAGTTTCTTGCTTGTTTACCAACCTTTCAGGGGCAAGACTTCCTAACCTTGCATTAGGGAAATCAGCATCCTAGAGTCACTTCCCAGCACGCAGTCCCAAACAATTCCTGAGCTCAGAACAAGAGTTCATGACAAAAGCTCCAAGAATCACCGGGCTATCACCTTCCTATGTAAGGGGTTACTGCAGACTTGGACTACAACCCGGACAGAAGCTCCATTTTCTGTCCTGGTGAAGGCTGTGAAGCGTCAGCATTTCTTACTGCTCTGGATCAGAAGGAAGAGCATATCAACTGGTATAAAATATGTCAAAAGGAAATGTACTTTGACAGTACTATAACTCCAGTAAATAAATAGAGTACGATTTAAATAGCTTAAGTTTAAAAAGTAATGACATAACAAGATGTTTTTACCTTACTAGAAATATCCCCAGCACACCATAATTTCAAAATGAAAACAGATCTGATTTTTTGATACTTGTCAGTCAAGAACACAATTTAATTCAACCTATCCCAACTTATTAACAACATACCTACCAACTATTTACCAGTGGAGCACATTTCAATCAAGAACATTTAAGTCACTTCTATAAACAGCTTAGACATACAATCATAGTTTATAGTTAACTTTAGCTATTAATTAGAAGATCCTACAGCAAAAACAGTACAAGAAATACAGGCTTTTTTTTCCTGCCTGGGAGTTTTGTTGTACTATTTGAGCCTGAGTGCTGATGCCATAAACCACAAGTCATTCCTCATAAAGGAAATACACAAATTGCAGGAGTGGGCCCAGTGTGGAGCTGAGCCAAAGAATATGAGGATCCCATGGCATTTTACACTCTTCAAAGAAAGTAGTTCAGACAGCTTGCAAGTAACACTGCGCCACTGCTGGTGAAAGTTGAGCAGTGATCCGTGCACATTTTGCAGCTCCGGGGCTGTAAAACACAAGCTAGTGAAGAGGTCTTTCGAAGTGACCAGGCAGGGAGGCAGTCTTAGGAGCCTGAGATTGCTGGATGGGTCCCAAAATATTTGGGATAAGTGGATATTAGACCACATGTAGGTCAACAATAAGGCTGGCAACACAGCAAAGTTGCCCAGACCACACACATCTATGAGAGACAGCAGGGCTGAGGAACAAGGCATGTCTTACAAGTCAAGCAAGTGTTGGGATATACGAATGCTGCTGGGATAGAGCAACTTGATCTGTTAGTAAGCACACCAAATGCTGGCTGAACAGGTGTCCTTCTGTCTGGCAGCTGCTCTTAGTGTATGTATGAAAGGCAAGCAGATCCCAGGAAGGCACAGCAGGGAAAATAATCGCAAAAATGAAACGCAAGCAAAGAGCAGAGCTATGCAAATATACAATTTCCTCACCCTTTCGGACACTGAGGTTCAGTAATGTCCTCACATTCTTCTTCAACCCAGCTTGCCTCTCCTTAAAAAATAAATTGCACTCATTTGTTTTAAGACAGCACATTCTTATTGTTAAATGTAAAATTTTTTTAATTTTACTGGATGCTTTTAAAGTCATATTATGTCCCTGTTCCTTTCCTACAACTACGGGTACATATGAAAGACTATAGGAATTTGTTGGGGATATTTACCTTTACAAACAGTTTGATAATTGACACAGCAATCTTTGTTTTCCACACAGTCATCTGAACAGGAACAATGATATTCTGGTCGCCTCTTTTCTCCACACCTGAATTTATTGCAGGTCCATATGTGGGCTAAAAAACAGATGAGAGAGAAGGACAGCACAATGACTTACACAATTTTGTAAGTGCAGAACTAATAAACCTAGTGTAAAGTTAAGTCTCAAATGTCTACTCACTGAAAAACAGTCTTGTGTTCTCATTCATGCATATTATTGCAAACTTCAGCACTTAGGAAAATAGAAACACCCTGTCTGAGTTCAAGAAGCATTTGGACAACACTTTTAGGCACATAGCGTGATTCTTGGAGTGTCCTGTGCAGGGCCAGGAGTTGGACTCAATGATCCTGATAGGTCCCTTCAATTCAGCATATTCTATGATACTATGATTTTGTTATCAGTTGTAAACACAAGTAGATCCTTTACATTCATGAGGATAAGCATGAATGAATTTACCAGTCAAGTGAATATTTACATGAAACTCTTAACAGAGACACAGAAGCCAAATCTAAATGGTTGAACAGAGGACATTCAATGATTTTCATACATGACTAGCAATTAGAAATCCCTAAAAGCATTGTCAGAGGTTAATCTCTCTTTCAGAATACTGATCTTCAGTAACTCCACTAATATCAATAGATCTTTACTTCTGTGAGAGAGGGAGAAGAATCTATTATGGTTCTAGTTACAAGATAGTACTGGGAAATCAGAATTTGATTCTCCACTGATGTTAAGGCTAACTTAGAAAAAAACCCAACGCAAATCAATTCATTCCCATTCTTAGTGCTAAGACAGACTTTCCAGTTTGTTTTTAAAAAAATTTTTTAACCGAGGGAAAATGATGTAATGAAACAGACAGCAGAGTAAACTCTGTGCAACTGTATATATATACATATCTCAATTATATATTCAACTTTATATATATAAACAAAAAGCTTTAGGCAAATCAGACGACCTTTATAGGTCATTATAGCAGTCAGTTGAAGCAAGGATTTGTACCTAGTTTAATCATTTGGTTTTCAAAGTATACATCGGAATTCTAAATTTAATCACTGTTGTCTCACCCAGAAATTAATCAAAATACATGTAAAGAGGAGCGAGAAGAAAAACAGTTATCTGAAAAGAATGCTGCATTTGAAGCATTAAGGCAAAATCAAAGTAGAGAAAACAGTCAAGTCTTGCCCTTAGTGTAATACCTGCACTAATAACTTCCCCTGTAAAATTTCTTCAAGGTGTTTTTCACACCTTTGCCTTTCTGACCTTTTCCTTCTGGCAAATCATGACAACTGCTACTCATTTCGCAATCCTCCTCCCCCAGTGCAATCTGTTTTGTCATCCTGCCTTGATTCATGCTCATGACCCTTGCTTCGCACTCAAGCTGGGATGTAATGCGGCAAAGGGCCTGAACAGCTGAGTAAGGAGGGATGGCAGATTTTACAGAGCTGCTCTGTCCTTCCCCTTTTTCACACAGGCAATGACAGAAATATACAACATGCAGAATGCACTTCTATTCTGGGCTTCCCTGAGAATGTAGGAGTTGTCCCTGATGCCAAGGACAATGCAGGTCACTGTTCTCTCACCACCAGCCAAAGAACAAAAAGCTGGCTGAGACCTCGAGTTGCAGTTATTCTCCTCTTTCCAAGGGGGAGGGCAGCAGCACAGTCTGTTGTAGCCTCTCTCCTCACAGGAGAGATATGGAAAAGCCATTATAGTGGCTGTGTCAACTCCTATGTAGTCCAGCTGGCTGAAATACAAGCTTTGTTTGCGTAAAACAGCAGCTGTACAAAGCCCTGACGTTTCCACAGGAGTCCCCAGTACCCCCATCGCCGCTGCAACTCCACTCAGGAACACAATGGAAGGAGCACAAACAGGGGGAGATCACTGGCATCATCAGAACCACTCTGCTGTTCAGTAGCCCCTATTTTGCACTCATAGCCCATCTGAAAGAAATCCTGACCACAGCAGCATTCACATATGTCACAGAACAGGAGAGATTGCTTCCCACAATCATAACCTGGATTAATTCCTCATCCTTACCTGGTTGTATACATGTTTCCTGGTAATCTAAGCAGCAGTTTCCAAGCTTGACACAATCTTTATCACAACGGCAGCTTCCAAAGGTCCTTTCAAAGCAACGACCTTTGCAGGTTTTCACTGTAATATTGGACAGTGTTAGATGTCAGTGGCTGAGCCCAAATCAGTCAATGTGCAAAAGAAATTAAAACAGTCAGTTTGCGAGATGTCAGAGTTGGTCATTCCAAACTTACAGGATGGCGGCAAAAACCAGTGACAGCCAAAGGAAAGTCTTGACCCAACTGAATATTTTCTCTTACTGAACAAAAATATTGAACAAATTTCATCATATTGAACAAGGGGTTTTAGCAGGAACATGGTGTTTCATTACTGGCAGAAACAAGTGAAACAAAAGACTACAATTCCAGTTGTGACTGTTCTTGCCTTTCTGTATCACCGGAATATTTGACTACAGTCATTCAGAATATGGAAGATCTGTTGAAGGATTTTTCCACTGTGGGTGCCCCAGACAATGAAATGCTTCTGCAGAGAACACTCATCTTTATTTATAATTGTCGGACATGAAAATGATCAAACACTGATTAGAATCTAGGCTGAATTGCCTATGCTTGCAACTCTCCCATGCCCGCACACTGGGGAGGAGGAGCTGAAGAAGCCCCAGTTCCGCATCCCACTGTACCATGAAGGTGCTATCTCAAGACACAAAAAGGGCTGTTCCAAAGCAGACACAAGAGATACAAACTTGAGTTGTATTGCTCACCAGTTTATTTTTTCTCCCACTTTAAATGCTATGTCTTTTTTAAGACACAGCATTCTTCCACTAGACTGGAGTTGCTGGGGGCAGGGGAATTAAAAAA
>VXAY01003849.1:1653493-1664607 GCA_013399855.1 Oxyruncus cristatus | reverse complement strand
AAAAAAAAAAAAACCACCACAGACCAGAAACTGGTGATGGGAAGCATTAACAAAACTTAACTAGTTGGTCAGTCTGTCTAATCCTGTGCTATCACCAGAAGGGAGCGAGGTAAATTCTTCATCATTTGGCTCCTTAAGAGTCTTAAGGTGTGTGATATTAGGAAAAGGAGATACTAATCAGCCAATGTTGGAAAGCTGTAATAAAATAAGAAAAATACTATATATATTCTAGTGGAATATTAATAATCTGAATTTTAGTTAAAAATCATTGTTCAACAGATCAACTTCGAAATTATTCTTGATAGTTGTTCCCAAAGTGAAGCTTGATTTCTTAAAAAAATATATCTTTCGTAACCTTCTACCTGAAGAAACTTCACCATCAAAAAAACGCACATATTTTTCAGGACAGAAAACAGACAGAGGAATTCCACAAGGAATGTTTTCAGGTTACAATTCTAACCAGTAAAAAAAAAAAAAAAAAAAAAACTTTTTTTCCCCCCATAATTGACTGGAAAAGTTGAAAAACAAATGTTCCAGGACAACATGAAATAGCAGTTGTTGGTTGGGTTTTTTTGTTTTTTTTTTTTTTTTTTATGGTGAACTGAGAAAAGCCAGCCATGTGACACCACCACAGTGACAGTTGGGATACATGGAAGCTGCCAGACCAGACACAAAGTACCAGGATCAGTTTACTTCTAAAGTGAGTACACACAAGTGGTGAGTACACCTGAGGTTTATTTTCTGGTATTTTCAGTCCCCTCTAACTGATACTGCTTCAAGCAATGCATCCAATCCTTTTCTGCAGCAAGAAAGGGTGGCATTCTTGCTAATATGAAAATTAATTTACAACAAGAAAAAAAAAAGTTAATATTACTAAATAAGAGGCATATTAGTTACCATCTTTTGAACAGCTAGGCTTCAGGCCAAATATACATCCTAGGATTGTTGTTAACATGCAGACACAGAGTACCTGTGGGAAAGGAAGGAAAAGTTATCTTAAATTACCACTGAATGGTTTTGAAATCCCTCATTTTCTCTATAACACTATACAATTGTACAGAAATTTATAAACAAGCAGATTAGGAGTCTGATTTCACTTTCACCAGCAGTTTTCACTCCCACAAGTAGTTGTTATTTGCCATTAATTACTAGTTGCATGAACATGAATATTGTCAAAACTGAGCCTATATAATTTCTAATCAAGCCATTTAACACAGATATGATGATATAGTTCTTTCTCGATTTCTTTTATATTATGCTTTCATGATGATAAATTTCTTTCTATATTCCCTACACATGTATCCATTTTATAGAAAGCTTTTCTTGCTCCACTCTTTCCTTTCTCCTTGTTTGTTCTAACAAGGTAAAGCAAAGCTTTGCCATCAACCACAGATTACAAACAGAAGGCATGGCCCTTAAGTGATGCCTATAATGAAGGAAAACCATTTCCCACTTCCTAGTATCCAGCTCATAACAGATGTGGGTCCACACCATGGTAAGCAACTGTGGCATGTCACATTAAGGCTGACAACGGTGTCTTGCACTGCCCAGAAACTATGGCTGTGTTCATTTTGGATTCTGGATTCATTAAAGTTATCAAACAAGCACCATATTGTCCTTGTCCAGGGACAAGATTTAATACCTACTCAAATACAAAGATTTCTTTTAACCTCATTAAGTATTAGATTTGGTCCATACACTCTTTAGAAAAAGTGTATTTACCATGAGTGCATATACAGTAATTAAAGAGAAGCCAACAATGCAGTAATGAGGGCTGTTAAATTCAAGTGCAGAATGCAATAAGGTAGTTTGCCCAAAGTCATGAAACAGAAGGCACTACAGTAATGCAGACTTTCTTATACAAAAGTATTTGGGGAGCTTTGGGTAGAGGAAAATGTACATGTCACCTCTCCAGTCACTTTTTTGCTTTACGTGCATGCCTACATGAAGTCTCTCCCTTTTTTCCTTCTTTCCCATCAGTAAAAGCTGCTGAGTCAAGTCTCTTGAGTAGGATGCCTGAACCATGTTGTGATGTGGCAAAAATTAATTCCATTTTTTAAAATGCACCTAATTATTTCTCAAGCTTAATTTTTTCAAAGACCATGAGCACTTCAGTAACTAAAAACTATTTGTGTTGGTTTTAACAACTATACAGTTCACTGTGCAATTTTGTTCACTAAGAAGTTAATAAAGACAGTAAGAAAGCATGAAATGTGCAGCACTGAAATTCAGATATTATTCTGGATTTCTGAACTACAAATTATCATAAACCAAATTATCAATATAAACAATATTACATATATAGCATTCATGAAAAAAATGGAATGACAGACTGGACCTGAAGAAGTTTAAGCCTAAAATTCTGAACGAGGAAAGTTTGGAATCTTGTTCAACACCATGTATAGCAGAGAAACAAACACTTTGAGTTCAAATCTGCCTTTGAATTGATAGGGAAAGAAGGAAAATCATAAAAGAATAAGTGGGAAAAAATCTAGCATTATCAGTGCAGCCAGATATGCAAAAACTTACAGAAAGATGCAAGTCTCCATTAAGTCAGCTGTCAAGAACAAACACAACTGCAGAGCTCTGTACTTGCCTCTTTTTTTTTTTTTTTTTTCAAACCAGCATACTTACACGTGCAGTATCAACGACATTTTCTGTTAAGTCAATATCAACAACGTTATCTTTAATGCACATTGTTCTGGACCTTTGAAATCTCCCGTACAAAATAGACAAAAGCAGGTGCACAGCTAGGTACATAACATGTCAAATGCAAGTTGTCAAAACCCAGCAAAATCAGAGGAGAGAGCAAAGCCTGTTATTATCCTTTTAACTTATATATTATTATTATTTTTTGTTGTTGTTTTTGTTATTTGGAAATTACAAATTGATTAATTTGTTTTTAAAAAGCCAAGTTGGGAACGTTTTATTTCAGGGTAATGATATATTGCTTCTCTGCTCCCACCAGGACCTGGTACTAAAATCAAGGAGTAGAATGTCCTCTGACATGTAAGCACAGACATGCTTTAAAACAAAAAAACTCACAGCTACTCTGTCTGTAACACCTGTATTCCCATAACTTCAAATAGCTACATGACCTATGGGACTTAAGCCACCTAAGGCATCCTTGTATGGTAAGCACACTGCAGTGCCATCAAATGGACAATTAATATTCCCTTATGGACTTTCAGTGTAGTTAATGCAGGGATTTAATAGTGACACCAAATTAATGTAAAAATAAAATCTAAATAAAGCCAACTCCAAAATGATAGCATTAATACTTCTCAACATAAAACTGGTAAAACCTCACACAATTTCTCACAAACAATTCCCGAGATTCTGGCACCAAATGTTACAAAATCAGTTTTGTGTTGTATTCCAGATTTTCAGTTTTACACTTCTATGAACATAATTCTAATAAGCAAAAACAAAAGGATTATGTTCACTGAAGCACATGAATACTGTTTTGGGTAGGAAATACTACAAAATGCAATACTAAATGCAATAATAAGATTTCAAAACTATTGACTCACTACATTAAAACCTTTTTTTTCTTAACATTAGTCCCAATAGCTTAAATTTTAGACCTAAAGATATCTTACTGCAAAACACTAAAGATTCCCCTTCTTTTTTCTTTCTTTCTTCAGTGCTTAATGAGGAAGTTTTACACAAATGAGAAGCTTAGAGGTAAAGCATTTGACAATGTTCTAGGACAGCCAACTCTAATCCAGTGGACTATACCATGCAATTGCAGCTTAGTGCTTAAGGCCTTGAATTGAAGCTTTATCTTGAGCCTGAATGACTTCAGTCACATGGATATTATCCACACAAATGACAAATGTTCTGCTGGAACAATGAGGAGCAGCTAATACTGGTCAACAGCAGCAGTCGTCCTAACTAGGCACAGCAAGAGGTGTTACACTAGTAGTTGACCTATTGTCAACTCTGCAGATAATGAGGAATATTCAAAATAGTTGTAAAGGTTGCCTAGATACAGAAAGCATCTCACTGCTGCAGCCCAAACTAATTTACTTTATTTCTTTCTGTGTTGCAACATATCTCTCTTTTCCAGAGAATTGTGGTTTTACCATCCCTGGCAGTGCTCCAGGCCAAGCTGGACGGGGCTTTGAGCAACCTGGTCTAATTGAAGGAGTCCCAGCCCACAGCATGGGGATTGGAACTAGATGATCTTGGAAGTCCCTTCCAAACCAAACCATTCTATGATTCTATGCAGGACATCACCGCAGTAGGTAGGTTACCAATATTAGCTGAACTATTTTATATACAGGTAACTCAGGTTTGGGATGCTGCAGTCTGCTGTGTAAAGATTATATATTTTTTCAAAATACAGAAAGAGAAGTAGCTGCATATGTTCTTGTTTGCAAGAACTTTGTTTAGCATCCTGAAGCATTCTGCTGCAAGCACCAAATTAAAATCTCTAGCTACCTACCACATTGTCATCCTAACACCTGCCTTGAAGGTTTAATCTGTCTTTTTTAAACAAAAGGAGAAAATCTTACCTGTTCTTTCTCTTATCTATATTCTTCCACTCAAAAGAGAAGGCAAGAAAAAGGTGCATATAAGAAGGAATATAGGAATCCAACATTAAGTAGGAAGACAAATAAAATTAAAAAACCTGGCGTTGTAATACACAAGTAGAAAATGAACTTATGATCTGCGTCTTGAGAGATTGTTAGGACAAAATGTCATATTCAGTTTTAATATAGTATGTGAGAAAAGGTTTTAAAACAACACAGTAACAACTGCAGAGAAGAAAGTGTCCTTTTTTTGTTTTAAAAATAATTTTTAGAAAGTTTGTTTTGGAATCACAAAAACATTGTCATCTAGGGATGAATCTCTGTCCCATCACTGCTTCCTTTACGTGGGAGGAAGCAATAAAAGCTTTGCTTTGTAAACATTATAGTGGTTGGGAATAGGTGGTTGAGCATCTGGAAAAATGCAATCTTGAAAACATTTTAAAAGCCTTTTATTTCAAAAGCCTTTTATTTTGAGCCGGGTAGATGGAAATATGATAACATGGTTAGAGAGGAGAATCATTTCCGTCACTCATCTCTAGAACTGCATTTGAATAGAATTTCTCAGCAGTGATTTCAGCGGATAGGCAGAAGGGCCAGAGAGTCAGCAACCATGCAGGCTGCATACACCACATCCCAAAGAGACCCATCAGGTCTTAAGTGACCTACCAAGAAATCTCTCATCAGCCTTAGCTACTGCCCCCTTTCCTTTGCTACTTTATTTTACTCTTTTTTTACACAATTCATGCTATTGCCCCTTTCTCTTTGCTCTTCCTTAGCTCTGTCCAGCTCCCCCACTCCCCTCTTCTATTCTGTATACTTTCTGACAAAGAATACATTAATTCTTTTTTTAATTCAGAATATTCATTCTGAATTAAGTTTCTTTCTGTGTTGACTTTTCTCACTCTGCCTGCCATGTGCTCAGTTGCTTCCCATCTCCCTTTCTTCATCCCTGGTATTCCACAGCCAAGAAGACTTGTCACTCCAAGGTTTAAGATACATCAATTAACAACTATGCAATTATCAAAGAAACAATGCAAAGCACTGGTTTTCCAGTCTAATCTCCATGATTGGCTCTCACAGTTGTGTCACATGTATCCATGATGGGAGGATGTCTAGACTGGATCTCTAATGCCAGTAATTACAAAAACCCATGGAATTTTCCAAAACCACTGGGATCAGTGAAAGGCATACTATGTTTTCACTGTTTTGTGCCCCTAGAATAGATGACTAATGACCTGGACCTTAACACTGAAATGTCTTTGAGAAAGAACTTCAGCTTCAAAAGCGTAAAGAGCACGGTAAGAAATAATGAATTTCAAGCAAAAAAGGGTCACCTTCTGCCTCTAAAAGAGCACTGTTAAAAATGCAGAAAGCATACTGTATAAAGAAAAAAAAAAGTTTATCTACACTTGCCAGGGACAGTGGAACACTTACTCATGCTTGTAAAAATTATTTTTAAACAAGTATAACCCCCCTGCCAACAGCTCGGTTTTATTCAAAAGCCTCAGACACTTAATGAAGTTCACTAAACTGAAAGGAGGTGAATACTTTACTCAACCAGCACTGCTACATACTTAAGTAAATCACGTAAAAAAAAGTTAACAGCACTGAACCAAGTGGACCACCTTCTCACCTCCTTCTTGCACCACTCATATCTTCTTTCCACATTTGTAAATATTTTTACTATCTTCAAAGACTTGTTTCTGTTTATCTGCATTCCACACCTAGAGGTCTGGGAGAGCCGCCAAGGCTCTGAGATCCTGGCTGTCCTAAAACACTAAAGGTGACTAAATTATTCTGAAGTCAGTGGATGAAAACGCTGGAGCTAACACCCAAAACCTTTTCAGAGCTAAAAAGATTTACTCTAAAAATGTATAGGCATTATTGTTTTCCTTCTCAAAGCAGCACACAGAAGGTCTACTCTCATTCTTTCTATTTAATGTTCTCAAGACTGTTATTATATACTACTGCAACCTAAGGTCATTCAAAGGACAAGAATGTTTTAAAGGTAGATCAAGCCACTGTAAGATACTGTAAAAAGCCCTCACAGAGTTTACCAAAGAGTGGTAACTCTTCACTCAGCAGAGGATTATCAGCAGAAGACATCATCATACTACAGCTCTCTAAATACCTTCCAAAACTATTCAAGCGTCTGGTTTTGGGGTGGTGGGGGTGGGGGAGTGTGGGGGAAGATACAAAAAAGCAGAACAGAGTTAGCATCTGTCAGTAGGAATCTAAAATATTTTTCTTATTTGCTACTTGCTCAACTGTATACACACATATTCTCTTGGAAGTCATTAGCACATGAGCTGCTATCAAAGCACACACACTTTACCGTAGCCGTTATGTTTTTCAGTGCATTTTACATTATAGGAGAATTTAGAGAGAAACTAAAGTGCAACCGTGTGCTAGCCAAAAAGAAGGGGATATACAACTTTGAATTAAGTTTCCAGAAAACAGTCAGCAGCTGACTCTGCTATTTAATCATCAGAGAGATTTTTGTAAAAAGCTGATAAACAGGACTGAAAACTGATCTTATGACAAAAAAGTAAATATTGCATTTTCAAATGATTCTTTTATTCAGCACAGCAGAATAAGAACACAGATCAAAGACCACCACATGTCATCCAGATGTGATATGAATTGCATGGTGGCAACCAGATACGAACACATGGTTGCACAGAAAGAGAAGAAACTGTCAATAATTACGCCAACTAAAAACTGTTTTCCAAATAAGCTGCACTTGACCCATGAATAAAAGCAAAACTGAACATCAAAATATGGCCTTGAGCCATCTTCATGCCCTTCCTATTCCAAAAATCCCTTTTCAAGAATAAAGCTAAAGCTGCTTCAGTTTAGAGAATTGTCATGAGAGTTGTATCAAGAACAGTATAAAAAGGGAGCTGCTTCTACTGGGTATGGATAATAACACCAAATATACCAAGTAAACATATTCAACTCCATTTTTCCATGGCACATGCTGTTGTTACTGTTATAATGACAGTAGCATTAACCTTCACAGAAAGACACAGAGGTCTCAAAGAGCAAGCAAATAAATTCTGTAAAACACTGTAAGGAGTGTAAAAAAAATCGTAGAACCACAAAGCAGTATGGGAAGAAGTCGGGACAAATTAGGTTTAATAGAGTCATTTGGGTTGGAGAAAACCTTTAAGATCATCAGGTTTGACTGTTTCAGTTATTCACAACAGGTTTTTACTGAACACACAGATACCAGTCACAAACACATCTTCAGCCTTGAGTCCTTTGGCAATTTTCCCAAAATGGAGAGCAAGGCTGACAAAGAAGCCATTATTTATCTCTGCACCCTTTAAATACAGCCCCTTAAAAAACAAAAGGCAGACTAACAAATTTTGATGCTTCACAACATGGAAACATATTTGAGCCAGAAGAGGATTCAAGAACTGGCCCACTTACCAGAGATAAACAGCACAATGAAATATGCATGGCCAGGTTTGATTATTGACTTTTGTTGAAGCAGCTTATAACAACATTATAGTTTTTGTTATTCTATGAACAACAAACAAACAACCTCTAACACAAACTTGTACCCAAATACTGCCACATATTAGAACGATTTATATACATTGATTTGCCTATATGCCATTTAACAGCAGAACTGGGTCAAGGTTCATGCTCACCTGAGTTTCTTCAGAAGTGCAAATATTTCATTTTTTTTTGGTAATAATTTCTAATACTCTCTCCAATGTGAGAAACTCCTTACATCTTTCATGTTTTCAAAGCCTTTATTTTACTCTGCTCCTTCTTTCAGCTGGAAGCAACAGAAACATAGTTTCCACAGTTGAATCAGAGCAATTCACTCTGTAATTCTACTGATATTAGTGGAAGTATGCAAAGGAAATTTTTTGAAGAGGAGGAGTTGAAAGGAAGCTTTATGTAATTCTTGTATCTTTGGTCTTGCCTGAAATCTAAGTTTTAGCACAGTAACTAAGTTGTTCTGAATTAAAGTTAATAATTAAACCTAGAGAAAGCCTATCCACTTAAATTATTAACATGTTCCTAATTATTTTAGTGTCCAAGAGCCTTGTAGAAGTACATGGAAGTGTGTTCAGAACAAGACCACACTCCTTTCTCCCAGAAGTTTGGCTGCCTGTGCTTGGGGCCAGTTCTCCAATACTGGTTGAGCAATTGATGGAATTGTTTGGGAAATCCCAGCCAGCCTTGAAGACAGTTCTTCAACAAAAAGCTAGAGGAAGCCTCAGAAGAGTCATTGTCCCTGATTTTAGCCCGTTGTGCCTCTGTCCCCATCTGAACTGTGTTACAGCCACACAGCAGTCAAGTGCATCTAGGCCAAGCATTCTATTGACCCTAATTCACAGGCCTTCCTCCCTTTACCTGGATGTGTCTCACCACTATATACTCATCTGGCAGTTTAGACTATTGGTTGAACCTGGTTAGCATCCCCAAAGCTGCTGCGCTCACCTTGCTCCCATACAATGAGACTGTCCCTTTACAATGAGGCCACAATGTGTCTGCCTTGTTGCCACTGCTGGATACAGTTTTCCCTTCTCTTCCAGTGTGACCTGCCCGCAGTCTGATGCCTGACAGGCAGACGAAGATTATCACTCCAAAATTAAAGCACGGTAACAGAAACCCTAAGGCGTGAATTGAGTAAGAGCTCTGAATGCTGGAGCAGTAAGCCTGCGCATGACACCAGTCGCCACCCCAGACACTCACTCGTTTTGCCGGAATGGACCAAAGGGCTGATCCTAGCACACTACAGCCTGACCTATCAGCAGGTATTCCACATTTAATTCCTAGGCACAACGTGGTTGTTCTCAGGCAGGCAACCAGACAACAGCACTGACAGAAGAACCAGTCACCCATCTGGCTGTACTTCAGCCTGTTGCAAGCTTTGCACTCCAGTTGGAGTCCAGGCAGCCAAAGGCATTCACACACACACTGCACTCCAAGAGGAGGCTTACCTAAACTGCACACTGTTTAGTCTATGCAGAAAGCCATATCTAAACTTAAATTGAGCTGAGGTGTGCTTAGTCAATTCACAATCACTCTGTTGACTGTGCACCCCAAATTCAGCCTAATTCAGCAATAAAATTTAAACTGAGTTCTGAGTACAGCCATAAACAAAGGTGGTCTCTACTCTCCATTTGTGAAGATTTTTATAAAAGTGGAATTTGGGGAAGATGGGGGATGTTTTTGTTGTTCGGTTGGGGTTGTTTTTTGTTTGTTTGGTTGGGTTTGCTGGTTGGTTTTAGTTTGGGGGTTTTTTTCCATATTTAAAAAAAAAACCATCAAACAGAGAGGCTCAATTCTTGCAAGTATTTACTTGGACAAGATTTTTTACTTCATATCATCTTCTATCATCTACAATAGGATACACCAACTAGTTCTGTGAAATAAAGTGTAAATAAAGCAAGAATACAAATTAACCCTGGAAGCCCTTCAGACTTAAATGTCTAAATACTTCTATTTTTTTTTACTCTGCCAGCAAGCATCAGAGCAAGATTATGATTTTTGTCTTCACTACCCAGAATGAAGTTACCCACTTGAAGAACAATAAATAAATTGTGGGTTTACAGCTACCTTTGTATAATGAGAGTTATTCGCAAAGTCTTCCTTGAAAAATGAGTTGACTGAAGAGAAACATTAAAAGTTACAATGATTTCAAAATTCACCAAAGCCCAAACTTTCTTTTGATGGTTCAAATTGAATAACAATGTATTTTTGTTTTATAATTACAATTGCATTCTAATTAATGCATTTAAGCAATATCAACAGCAAGCGCAATAAAAAAAGTTTTGTTAAATGTCAGTTTTTACTGTGTCCAGACTTAAAACCAAGTCACCTCTGGAGCCAGAGAGCTGTAACATTGACAGAAGACAGCTGTAAGATACTCTTGTTTCCAAACATTGGAATACTTTCCTACAAAATTTTAAAATACCAGAGATTAGCCAAGAACTGTTGGGTTAAGAACTGGCAGGATGGACAGGCCCAGAGAGTGGTGGTGAACGGGGCTGCATCCAGCTGGCAGCCAGCCACTAGTGGTGTCCCCCAGGGATCAGTGTTGGGCCTTGACCTGTTTAATATCTTTATTGATGATTTAGATGAGGAGGTTAAGTCCACCATTTGTAAATTTGCAGATGACACCAAGCTGGGGGGGGAGTGTCGATCATCTGGAAGGCAGGAGGGCTCTGCAGAGGGACCTGGACAGACTGGAGAGTTGGGCTGGTTCCCAACAGGATGAGGTTCAACAAGGCCAAGTGCCGGGTCCTGCACTTTGGCCACAACAACCCCCTGCAGCGCTACAGGCTGGGCACAGAGTGGCTGGAGAACAGCCAGGCAGAAAGGGACCTGGAGTTTGGATTGACAGGAAGCTGAAATGAGCCAGCAGTGTGCCCAGGTGGCCAAGAAGGCCAATGGCATCCTGGCTTGGATCAGGAACAGTGTGGCCAGCAGGACCAGGGAAGTGATTCTGCCCCTGTACTCAGCACTGGTGAGGCCACACCTGGAGTGCTGTGTCCAGTTCTGGGCCCCTCAGTTCAGGAAGGATACTGAGGTGCTGGAGCAGGTCCAGAG
>VXAY01003849.1:1613639-1646095 GCA_013399855.1 Oxyruncus cristatus | reverse complement strand
GGGGCACCGCCCGCCCGCCCGCCCGCCCGGCCCCGCGGCGCCCCGGCCCCTACCAGGGAGAGCACTTTGTAGGTGTTGGGGTCCTTGCTCTTGCCGCCCGGAGCTCTGTCCGGCTCCTCGGCCACCTCCATGGCCGGTAGCATGGGCACAGCCGCAGCCTGCAGCCCGCCGTCGGCCGCCCCATTCCCGCCCAGGTGGTCTTCGGGCCCCTTCCCCATCTGCTGCCCGTTCCCCTGCATGGTCCCAGCAGCTCTGCCCTCCGCCCGCCCGGACACGGCTATTAATAGCGGCCCGGTCCCGCCCCACGCCGCCCGGGAGCACGGCCGCCGGCGGCCCCCGCTCCTCCGCCGACCGCGGATCAGAGGAGGGAGCGGGATACTCCCCTCCTTCCTTCCTTCCCTGCCTGCCTGCCTGCCCGCCCCGCTCGGTCACCCCGGCTCGGCCTCCCCGCGCTTTCCTTCCCCCTCCCTGCAGGTGAGGGCGGGCCGCGGCCGCCCCTCCCTGCGGGAAGGGCAGGGCAGGGAGGCGGTGCGGGACCGATGGACATCACGCTGCTCCAAAATAGCGCCCGGGGGAGGGCGCTGGGCCGTGTTTACGAGGGAACTCGGAGCAAGTTTCCGCTGCCCGACCCCCGGCGCGGGAAGTGGGTGGGGGCGGTGGCGCGGCTTTCCCCGCAGCCGCCCGGCGGTGGTGGCGCAGGTGTGCGCGGGGGCGGGCGTGCTGCTTCGGGCGCTGCTCTCAGCCCCGCTCCCGGTGCTGCCGGAGGCACACAGCCAGCCCCCGGTGCGTGTTTGCACCCCAAGCGCTGCCGGCTGCTGCTCTCCTTCGCAGGCTGACGGGGCTTTCCTCCCTGCAGTTGTCGCCCTTTCCCGAGGAGATTTTCCCCTCCTGTCCTTAAGTGCCCGCGGGACGCCCACGGAAATCCCCCTCGCGGGGCAAGGGGGCAGCTGGGTGCCCGCATACCGGGGCGCAGCTCGGCAGGCGGCTTCATCGCCCGCCCAGGGGACATCGCTTACTCCTTTGGGGTGACCTCGGCGTAACGCCCCCAGGCCGGGCCGTGCTCGGAGAGGCAGCGTTGTCGGGGTGAAATTCATGTTTGTGTGCCCTTCTAGCACCACCTGATTGCAGGGTGTCACCTCCCACTCACTCCCACTAAATTCAGCCATGCTTGTCTGGCAAGAGAAAGGTGCGCCACGGGCGTTTGTACCCCCGTGAGGTACTGCCGTGGGGAAAGACAGTTCGCCCCACCTGTGCAGGAAAAGCCCTGACTGCAGGGACTGGCTCCGGGGGTGGGTTATTTCTCCTTCCTCTAAGTAGTAGTGTTCAGTAGCATCAAGACTTACCAAGTATGCTTAAGCTTGATATTGCTAAAAGTATCTCATTTTTCAATATACTGTTTTTATATAGAGTTACGTATGTTGACATTAGGCTTCATCTTTCACTCCTAATGTGATGGTGGGTTTGATTTCCTAGGGCTTAAGGAGTCTAACTGTCAGTGTACTCAGAAAAGAGTGGCACTTGCATAGTTTCTGACAAAAACACGTATTTTCTCAATAAAAGCTACAGTGAAATGACTTTGTAAATTACTTTGATCCCTGTTGCAATATTGTTGCTCTGTTTTCTATTTCAGTTGAGTTGCAAGATCGAGCTGTCACTACAACTTTCCTTTAAAAATAATTGAAAAGATACAGCATTTACATAACTGCCGGCCTGGAGTGCTAATGCAGCTCACAGCATGTTGAAGATTACTGCACAGCTGCCTCCGTATGCCTGTTGACATCTTATGAGGTTCCATAGGTGGAGTCTTGGGAATTTCTACACTAATACTCTTCCTGGTTGCAAAGAAAAGAAAAAGGCAACAGAAACTGAGAGAACTGAGCTCTTGAGTCTATATTAAGAATCTCTTTTAGTCCAGTAATGTGGCATTTTGGACAACTGTCCAACTGAGCAGCTGACTTATTAAGAGTTCAAGGCTTTTGACATATGAACTCTTAAAAATTGTAAATTGAATACTGATTGCTTGATAATTTTAAAACTCTCATGAAAACTGAGATAGCCAAGAATTAGCACAAGTGGCAGTAAGAGACTCAATGTTTTTTTCTTCATAAAAATGAAAAGACACTACAATCACATGGTTTTAAGTTAAAATATTAAAAATATAAATTCTTTATAAAAATAAAGAAAATGCCTTCCCCCTCCAAAAAAAAGGAAGTCTGATAAAATTAGAAGTTTACAGATGTTTTTATACAAATAAGAAAAACTTCATTTTTCGTTTTCATGTTTTGGTATTAGAAAGATAATTTCTGATTAATTTTAAGACTAAGTCAAATATAAATCTATCTTGAACTGGGTAACTCATCCACTCAAAAATTTGAATAGTACATGTGGTATACTGATGATTCAATGGAAATTACGTATAACTACATTGCAGACAAAAATGTATGGTTTTTTCCCATAGAAAGAAAGGATATTCTGCAGCTGGAGCTAACTTCTGAGTTGTTCATTCATTAACAGTTACTCTCCTGTGTACAAATGTTCATGAAACACCCTTGATTTTATAATTTCTTTCTGTGACAATACAAATAGTTAAGGTGCTTCAGGCTAGGCATGGAAAATAATTAATCAGTTTGGAAAATAATTAACTTACTGGTGAGAAGCAAGCTCATTTCGTCTGACTGACAGGGTGTCAAAGTGCTCTAGACAAGAAGAGAATGGAAAACCAAAAAGGAATAATTGATGCTGCATATATCAGTTCAATCTGAAGAAATCTGTTGAATACTGGGGGAAGAGACAAAACATTTCCAATGTTAAACTTTCAGAAATCCACAGCTGCTTTGGGGTGAGGTTGTTAAATAGCAGTCCAATACCATTTGAAGAAATGCATGACAAAAGACATAATTGTGCAATGAATTAATTGCAGGGATTACTGAGGTTGCAAATCCAAATTCCGAAGAATTGGCTGTGGCCATTTCAACAGAGATCAAGGAAGCTTTTGAGGAAGCCAGGGTTGCTGCCAGCACAGCTGCCAGCTTCAGCTGTGACTGAATCAAGCTGCCTAACCAAATGTCAAGGGAGAACAGAAGTAACACCAGCTTCAAGTTTCCAGGTCTTATCTGTAAAGGAGGGTCATCAGAGATTATCAAATTTAATTTGCTCTTCAGTTGTTAGTGGCTGCAGTGAAGACAAGTGAACGTAAATGGTGTAGTAGCAGAAAAAGGTAAACATAGCGAGGTTTTCACACTGCTGCATGTCAGAGCTTGTAATGCTTTCTACTTGCATTTTTTACCTGAACAAAATCTCCACCAAGTATCTGTTTCTTAGAAAGACTGGAGCAGATAGCAGGTACTCTCACCTGGCCCCAATTTGTGAAGTGGCTATGGCCCAAATGGGAACTATGGGCTAATGACAGGGGTTGTAAATTGCACCATGGTTCATGAGTGGACTATCCACTCACTCCATATGGAGTGGGGAGACCTTTGTAGCTATAACAGCAGGGGCACAGACTGAGCTTGCAGGCAGAGGAGTAGTATCCTGCAAGGCTGCCTGTGGTAACTCCAGGCTGGCTGAGTCGTGACCCTTAAACTGCGGTATTAACCTTCTCCCAGTGGTTGTGCAAACTATTTTGGTGGTGGTGGTTGTGGAAACTATTTCATGTTGCATTATCTGTAATCCTCAGGAAAATTTCTGTAGCCGTAAAAAAGACCAGGAGCTCTAGAAAAGCCTGAAGCTGCTTGTTAAGGACCATTGCTGCTTAGTGTTAACACTGGACTCTTTACCTACCTAAAACTCGGTTTTTCAGTTCCTTCTTTGAGGACTTCTCTGGCATTGTTGTATGAGAGCTGCATTGTAAACTACTCTAAAATCATTGAAAGACTGGTAATTATCTTAGTTTCTGAAACATCCTTATAGGGAGTTCTATTTAACGCTCAAAGTATGTCTCAAACTTTAAAAAATGCAAGGAATCCTTAGTGAAAGCAACAAATGAAGCTGGAGGTATATCCCAAAACTGTTATATTATGTCTGGGAGTAATGCCTAAGATGAAGTCAGATATCCCATGGCATTTATGACCATATTAAACTGTGTGGACTGAACTGTGTTTTTCAGGTTTGTGTCTGTAAAACCAGCATCGAGGGATGATACACAACTAAGCAAAGATCCAAGACACAAGGGCAAGGTAGAGTTTCAAGACACACTTTGCAAGGGTCAGGTTCTGAACTTTCCACCATGATGTGTTTTTGACAGGAAAAACTACTTAGTGCTTTATAACTACTTGTTTCAGAATCTGTTTATTTTGCTCCTCAATACGCCCCTCTTAATAAGAACACAAAATTGTTTTTGCAAAGAATTACCCATTTTTTTTGCTGTTTCACTGATCTCCAAAAGAAAAAAAAAAAAGTAGGGATAATAAACTCATCACCTAATATTTTTTCTGTCATTGAAAAATGGCATACTTGTGCCTGCTTTCAGTCTTAGTTTGGCATATATTATGGCAAATCTAATAACTGTTAACCTAACAGTTGTTAGATTGCTGGCAACAGTACAAACAAAACATGAAAAGTCTTTTAGCAACAGGAAATAATTGCTTGACAGTGATTACCTGTCTCCCTAATTTATATTAAAATGCCTTTATTTGATTTTCAAAAAAATGCCTATACGCCTTTGAACTATAAAATCCTGACATGATAACGTATTGGCAGTATTTGTTGGGAAGCACATTATAAGATGTTTGAATACTTTAATACTACCCAAGCAGAAATTCATTATGCTGTTATCAGTGTAATCTCTCTAGCAAACACAATTTTAATACCTGATCTGCTAACCATTTCTAATAGGTCTGCACAAGCAGGCCTGTTATCAGGAGGAATACTTTTGTACCTGTCGGAAAAACTGTAGGATGTTCACCAACCAAAAAAACAAGGGCGGGAAAATACTGTATTTGAGTAACCACTCCAGTGGTTTCTTGAAGACCTGAAAGGTTAATTCCATGGTGCCTGTAGTGAGATTAAAAGCAATACTTATCAATCTGAGGGGAGTCCAGAAAAAAAGCAATAGTGTAGGTACTGTAACATGCACTGCAGCTAGATGGTGATTTAAAGAAGATAAAACATTCTTTCGCAAGTTAAATGTTGTGTTGTGATTTAAACTAGATATCCCCTTAAATCTCATTGATTTTTGATAACTCAAATAAACAAGATTTGACAAAAAACAGCATGGGGGAAAAAAGGCTTTCAAAATAGGTAATCAGTTGAGGGCAGAGATTTGAAAAAAGTGCATAAGGAATTTAGGAATGCACATACTGCAGCTCCCTACAAATTTATATTCCTAAATCATATAAACAGTTTTGAAATCCACTTTTATTTCACCCCTGCAAGTACAACAACTGCTGTATTAAATTAGGATAAACAGCAGTCAGAGGTCTGCATCTAGAAGAGTTTTGAGCCAAAGGGAAGGTCTCCTGCTAAATACTGCTTGAGATACTTTTTCATCCTGTCTAACCATTTTTTGAACACATGCACACTTTTAGGATCTACCTTATTATGCAGTAGAAAATTTTGCATTTTAATTTTTGGTGCCTGAATTTTGGTGCCTGAATCTCTTTAAATTTTAGTATTTTTTGTCCTCATGTAAAATAACATATAAGTCAATGTAATTTGAGGAAGTCCTATGTCCTGTTTAGTAGCATTAGCATGTCTCCAACAGCTACAAGCATTGACATTCACTACTTTTATACTTGACTTGGAAACAAGTGCATGGAATGCCAAGTTTGTATTTCACTGCTGGAACAGCACCTATTTCGTATGAACATACTAAAATGTCATCAAGACAAGATTCTGGAAGAAATCTTTACTGGAAAGTAGCTGGAATGATGCTTTAAGTTGGGCTGCGCTGAATTATCATGGGAAAAAAAGTTTGTGATTTTCACAATGCAAGTTATTTCTTCCGGTGTTTCAACAAACAACAAATGATCCAGGAACTTGTTTCACATTTAAGGAAACATCTGGTATTGTAAAATATGAAATTACTCTGTAAAATGGACACAAAATTAGAATACTCTGTGCGGGGATAATTAGAGAAAAAACATGTTCTTTTCAGGAAAAAAACAAAGAAAACAAACAACCTAGTGAAGGTATAGACAGGATTTTAACATTATTAACATTATTATTCACATTATTAACATTAATGTTATACTTGACAAGTATAATGTTAAGACCAACTGGAAAACTCATGAGAGAAAACTCAGAGATCTCCAGGAGAGAGAAAGGTAGGGACAGACTGAGGAGAGCACCTGGAAGGAAGGAGAGAGGAAGTTTTATCTTTGTTTTTTAATGGTACAGATGCTGTTTCTCATTCATCTGAATTTTAGTGCCCTGTATGCAAGCACTGTAAGTTTAGGAGATGACCTGATTAAATAGAACAAAACACCTAATGAAAACATTTGTTATTTGAATCAAATTTCCCCTCCACAGAAAGGACATCCATAAAGCCTCCAAGTAATTTGAATAGTTGTGGTATTTCTGCGCTTCAGAGTAAAGACAACAATAAATACTTCATGGTTCTGAAATCTTGACCACAGCCGTCAGTGGACATCTGGTTTTGCAATCCTGAGAGGTCTCTGCACAAACACTTTTGAAGGCTTAAACACTGTTTAAGAAGAACGTCTGTCTATAAATTTTTAATCAACCATGAATTTTAGAGCTAATAATAGCTAAGTAAGCTGACTAGAATCATGTTTTCTCAGGGAGACTAACTTTTCCAATGGAAACTACTATCTAAATTAGAGTCTTACATGTTGTCACTCTTAGAAGTAAATGCCCGAGTTCTTTGATGGCACACATCTCTTGCTCACCTGTTCTGCTTCTATTCTTTTTCTGACTTGATGCACATAAAGAAAAAATCACCAGGCAGGGGAACATGGTCTCCTGTTAGGAAATGTTCACACTCTCATCTCCAAACAGTGAGTGAGTGTGGCCAGCACCTGAGCTCACCAGTCCTTGCTCAAAGCTGGAGTCTTCAACTCTGCCTTGTCACCCAGCTAACCTGTGCTGTTTCCTCTTGGCACCTCGTAACAGAAAACTACCCAGGGAAATTCTGGGACAATATTTTAGTATTATTCTTTTGGGCTCCATTACTTGCCTCCTCTGCATTTATGAGAGCAGATATTTAGAAATATTTATAAAAGTACAAGAGGATGCACAATTGCTTCTAGCAAAGTTGCTCCAGAGTGATAAAACAAAACCATTTTCTGGGACATGGCCCAGGCAAAAGCGTACCGAGAAAGGGAAACAATGTATGCTTCAATAAATGTATTTCAAGAACCAGTATGAAGTCTCTAGCAGGCTGCCTACTGCTGAATCCCTGCTATTTTATGGCCTGGGCATATTATGCCTGACCTGGGCATCATCAAAAGACTGTCTAGAGAGTCACCAGAGCTGGGTGTCAGGAAGAGCAACTATTTCTGACTGTGGGGCATACCAGGAAGTGCATTCTTCCAAGTTTGAAGCAAGGTCTACAGAACATACCATGGGCATGATCTTTAGAAGCCCAGAAGATCACGAGGAAGGAGAGGGGTGCAGCAACCCCTTCCTTAAGATGAAGTAACAGTATGCTTCAACTAAGAGTCAGAAGCCATTGCCCATATTCTTCTCGCCATTAAAACTCAATCCACTGCTTTACCTTCAGAGCAGAATTTGAGTATGTTGTTATGAGTCATAATATTGTTGGTGGACCGATATGGTGGACAAAGAGAACTGAAGTCTGCAGATGAGCCTGACAGACCCCATCTAGGGAACACATGTTAAACAGGTCCTAAACTCACATGGTGAGTTAGTCAATACTGACTCCACAATTAGTATAAAGGAATACTAAAACCATGAGGCTTCCAGTCTCTACTATTCTCCTTTCATACCTTTCTGTAGCCCATAAGAGAAATGGAAGGCAATACTCCTGCATGTATTGAGGAAGCAGAATAACAAAAGCCAGAATAAACAGAGCAGCCACGCCTCTGCTGACTACAAGCCAGCACTCGGTATTTCAGGCAGTAAGATCTCAGCCCATTCAGTACTTTATCCACTCTTTGTTCCAGCTTAATTTGCAAATGAATCTTCTGAGGAGTGAAGTACCCTTTATAAAATTCCCAAATCATTTATGTCAACTTTGTTAACAAACCTTTTTTTGCAGTTGTCTACATTAAACTAAATCAACAATTCCTTATGTGGACAGGCCACAACCAGATTATCTTCAGATGTCGGAGACAGATTGGCTCATGCCATATTTTTTCTTTGCCAAAACTTGTTTGTCCCCAGTTTCTCAGTAGTCCATCACTTATTAGAGAGCAAATCTTGGCTAAGCATCACTCACTATAGGATGTGTAATGCAGATTCTGTACAAGTGTTGCCTTCTCATATGAGCTCTTCCTACTAGGACTTAGAAGCTGGAAATAAGGAAAATATCTCAAAATGCAGGTGTATGAAATTTACCTGACAGATAACTCCTTGACAGCTAATTTTTATATTATTTTTTTCTCTTTGTGTTTTTGTAAGAAGATATGAAAAAAAAAAAAAACCAAACAATTTTATCATCAGCTCTTTCGTAGGAGTGCTTCTTTAGACTGTCACCATTTAAAAACTAATATTTTCAGCTAAACCAAACTATGTATTTGACTTGAGGGAGGTTGAATTGACTCAACCAGGATGTTAGTGGTGTCTAAAAATCATTTTATCCTTACCCCAGAAAGAAATTTAGTGTATTTTTAGTTAATGTTTATTTTTGTCTGGGGTTCCTTTTTCATGGGAAGTTCCAAGAGCTCTATGTACCAGATAATTTGTAAACAAAGTTTACAAGTTATTGGTAAATCAGATTGTCTCTGAAGAATTGCTTGTCTCTGGAAGGTATCTTTCTATAACTCTTTTGGGGTGTTAACTAACCATGGGGTAATTAAACTCAGTTACCAAAGTAGTTACTTTTACCTTCTGAATTGCAGGATAATTTGCAGAGGAAACATATGAACAGTAGTGATAACTGGCATTTTGAAGATGGCAAAACGTTTTTGCTAAGGGACTTCTTTG
Organism: Oxyruncus cristatus; assembly: GCA_013399855.1. Taxonomy (NCBI): domain Eukaryota; kingdom Metazoa; phylum Chordata; class Aves; order Passeriformes; family Cotingidae; genus Oxyruncus; species Oxyruncus cristatus. Next base: position 1,637,029 of record VXAY01003849.1, on the reverse strand, counting down.
TTAGTTACGCTTCAGACGTGTAGTATTGATAATCACAATAGCATTCATTGACAGCAAGTCAACTCACAGTGATGCCCTGTGACACACAGTTAGAACCACTAATCAAAGAGCCAGACAAGATCTTATACTTTGAACTTCAAAATATGTTTTTAATGTATCTTATTTAGAGGAAGATCAAGAGTATACTTTTAATTGTTCTCCATGGAGAAGAGGGGTAGGGCAACCAATTCCTTAAGATGAAGTAATGATGTGCTTTAACTGAGAGTCAGAAGTGACTGCCCATACTCTTTCTGGTTTAGCAATCCACCATGCCCCATAGGTTTTCAGATCATGTACAAAGAATTATGAAACAGGGAAAACTCTGGGCATAGTTCCATGTTCTTTCTGGCATTCTTAGAGAGCAATGGGAGTGTCTAAGAGGATTCTGTAAACGCAGATTAACTTTTCCATAGAAACGACACATACTATTTCTCCATGTAGACAAACCACAGTTTCTATGCTTGATACCTCACAGAGACATTTCCTCTGGCTTTTTTTACAGCCCACTGTACTAGCACAAGGTTAGGGTTAGGGTTAGGAGCTCCAACCCTCTCACTTTCCATGTCTTTCATCTAACATGAGGAAATCCAGCTCAATAAGGAAGACCAATCTCATAAGGAAACTGACTTACACATGACCAACCCCTGGGGCTCCCACTGTGACCTGGTCTCTTATACAACTACCAGTTATAAAAAAAAAAAGAGCTATTCAGCTGGCACCAGTAATAAGGTGGGATGAATCTCAAACACTGATGGTCAGTCCCAGCAGTGCTGCTGCCCTTGTGCTCCATCCAGCCTGTACTTTGCTTACAAAAGCCTACATGCTAGCCAGTATTATTTTTTAGATTCTTCACTAATTATTGGAAGATAGATATTAAAGGAATGAATTTTGAGGATGCAAGGAAGATATTAAATATGCTTCTTTCTGTATGTGAGTTTAAAGTCTCAAAGTACATGCCACACATTGATCTTTTTACAAGTTTTATATGAAGAGCAGAGATAAGTAAGCATTGATTGTACCCTATGAACTACATAAATACTGAATCCTTGAAAGGCTCACATGAAAGGTATTTGGAGTAACCTTTTTAATTTTAAAAGCTACAAGGCAGTAAATTTGCTCATCCTTCTCTTTTATTATGAAAATCCAAAGCCCCAGTCTATCAGTTTATCTCATGCATTGGCTCAAGTATATAAACAAATTTCACTCTGATTTTCTTTCTGACGTTGCTTATCAGCCATTGGCATTTATCTTATGCATTGTGTGTCCCCTAGATAACTGAAAGGTGAGCAGAAAGGTAGAAATTCTTTTTCAACTTCTCTGGAAGTCTGCAAATGATAAAACAGGCAGATCTTTTCACCGTCCAGCATCCTAGGGTAATAGGGCTGTAGTCGTCTGTCCCTAATGAAATAATGATACTGACAAATAGTGATCAACTGCTGCATCCTGCATCCAAAACAAAAGATGCAGGGACCCAGACATTATGATATTCACATAGTAGTCAGTCAACATCTCTCGCATCTAGATAGTTTAATACATTTAATTGCCTTTGGTCTCTTGCATTTCTTCTCTGTCTTCTGACTGACTGCTCTCAGTGGATATAAATGGAAATGACCTGCAAGGCAGCTTCTCTGAAATTAAAGCTTCTGAGCAGACCGCATCCTCCGTCATGTGTCTGGTCTCCTTTTAGCCAGGCTGCTTTGCCTCAGTCTCTGTATATGTTCCAACAAAAATTCATATATGTTTTTCTTATGAGAAGCTGGATTAGGATTTTGGCTAAGGAAGCAAGAACAACAGCATGAGTTTTGGATGTGCTGAAGAGGAGAGTCATGGCAGAAATGCTGTGCTGGAAAAAATTTCCTGTCCTCGGGGAATTTTTAGGACTTCAAAAACTCACACATTCTGCACCAGGTCAGAGCCACCTTTCAGGTGTGAAGACACATCAGACAGAAAAACAACAAACCAAGTAGCAGATTGGTTTTTAAGACACTCACTCAAGTTGTACAAAATCTGGCATCAAGCTTGTGCCTTCAGGCTGCTCCAACTATGGATTTTGTCAGCTCAGCAGGCCATGGAGCAGTATGGCTGTCAGCCAGCATTCAATGAGTTCAGGTTGTTTGTCAGCTCAGGAGAAGTCTGAAAGAAAAAGTCATGGCGAGGATGTGTTGGCATCTAACCTTGTTCTGAAAATTGTTTGGCTGACAAGGTTGTGTTGGGACACCACTGAAAGCAAATTCAGACTCTGCAAAATTATTTCATTCCAGTGATCCGCCTAATTCAAAAAAAAAAAACCAAACCAAACCAAAACAAAAAAACCCACACAAAACAAAGCACCCACCCAAATCCTGACTTAGTTTTACTAAGTTTTTTCTGACCAAATCTATTCATGCCCTTTTCCCCTCTAATTAGTCAAAAGCACTTTGTACAGTATTTTCTGGCTCAGCACGACATCTGATATCATTGAAGACAGGGTCTTATACATTTTTGCAGATGCTGTGCAAAACAGTCAGTAAAGTCAATATAGGAAGGATATATTGATGAACTGCATTACAACCCCAACCTTGGTCTGAAGGACTCCTCCATCCCCCCACTGCCTTTTCTTTTGGTCAATTACACACAAACATACTTCCCAACCTCACAAACACAGCTGGAAGTAAAGCAAGTAAGGAACAGTTTTCCTATCGACGTATTCAGGAAGATGATTCACAAGCAGTCAAAGCAGAGCGGGAGGAAGGTCTGGTGAAATGGCAGCATGAGCAAGTGCTCATACAAATCCTGGCAACACAGATAATTTTTATTTAAATTTACAGTAAACTCAGGCAAGTTTCTCAAGTTCCTGGTTCTAAGGACTTGAGTTATTAATCTCCATTAAAACATTGCTGAGCACTGTCTCAATCAAACAGATCTTACATTACCTTTCTAAAGTAAAAATACCTTTTTTTGCTTCATTTAATCATTATTCATTGAGGCAAACAACACAGATCCATGTAAGTCATAAAGGCAGTTGCCTGCTGTCATGGATAAGTGTGTAATTTGCGCTCATTCAGAGGTTGACCAAGCTCTTTAAAGTATTTTTGTTCATCCCTTGCAATTTTCATAGAATAGCTGTTCCAGAAGCTTACTGATGAGAATCTGTCATCACTACTATCACTCCTAGCAATACAGCTATGAAGAGTGGTTTATCTCCTCTAAGGTTTTGGGGTTGCTCTGCTGAAAAAACAAGATTTTAAAATCTCCTATTGTTTGGGAAGTGATTAAAGTAGACAAGTATATAGGGATTTAATTTTCCATATCATATCAGAGCCTTCCTTTGCTCTGGCTCCAAACTGAAATCACCTCTTCTGTAACTGGAATTACAATGTTCCCCTATATTTTGAAGCCCCTTTCGCATACTGAACAACAAAAAATGTATCATCAATGGGCATTAGCCAGCCTTACATTAGCTCTACTCTGTCTCTACCTACAACACCCACCTCTGAAGACCATGTGGACAACTATTTGACCAGCTACTTGGCTACTAACAATGGGCAATCCAAGTCGGGGTGGTGTCACCAGGGGTGGTCATACCCCTCTTCACTTTGAAGCAAGTTTTTTGTTAGGTAAGAGTCTTCTGAAGCCCTGGGTGCACTTTTTACAGGTTTTAGGATGACAAAGACCACTTTCTTGGAAGTTTCACTGCCACTGATGGTCATTCCAGGTCTGTGTACAATCCTTGTGCCACCTAGTCTGAGCTGGCCAAAACTGTAAGTAGCTATATGTAAAACCACTCAGAATTAATATAGGAAGAAGAAATTATGCCATTCTTTGTTTCCTCTCCTCTTCATTGCCATTAGGGCACCGCTGCAGTTGTTACACAGTCCAGCCAAGTCCCCATGGCTATATAAACACCAATACACGTGGAACACATTGTTTGTGTTCAAAGCAATGAGTACAAGTTGACAGCAGTTCACAAATCATAGCGAGCAGTTAAAAAGCAGATGGATTATGAGAGACCAGGAGGAAATCACAGTTTTCTTCAGTCTAACCTCAAACCTCCATAAACAAGCCAAGATGTCACACAGGAAAATCCTTGAGCATAAACAAGACAGTGGTGTGTCATGTCCCGTATGTCATTATCCCATGCTATAGTTGTCTAGAATGCTGTGCAGTTTGGTTGGACAAGAAGTAGACTGTGGATTCAGTTATTCATAAAGCAGAAGCTTTATCCAAAACAAACTTTGTTCAGTGCTGATTTACAGCGCAGATATTCTGCATTAATCACAGCGCAGAAACATATAATAGAAAATAGAAAATTGATTCCTATGAAGAGATATAATCTTTCCTACAGCGGGTTTCATAAAGTTCCTAAGTTATTCAGAAATCAGCTTCCCTTTTGACTTTATGTCACACATCAAATGTGTCCCATTTTTTACAGCAATTAATCAGCAAATTTGTCAAGCAATATTGCAGCATTATGTCCATGGTTGTATTAGGTTATTCATAATGGAAAAGAGGGAACTTTCCATAACTGCACTCACAGCAGGTAGCAATTTCTCCCTGCTGCTTTGAAATATGCACTACCTATTATGCAAGATTCAAAAAACTTTTATTCTATTTTTATTTCTATATTAAGTTATATAGAACTTTCACATTTCTTTTATGCACTTTTTTTTGTAACAGTTGGTAGCTTTTAGTAGCTAGAACAGGTGGCAGTACAACTATCAACATCTCCACTGGATTATTTCTCTTAAGCATTTTGCTTGTGAGGAAGACATTAAAAGAAAAACTACATATACACTTCTGTAACCCATATGGTTTTTCATCATTTCTAATGGAATGATGTTACTTAGAAGTTCTCAACAACAAGTTACTCAGACCAATAGAAATTTTCTAGCTAGGGGTCTGTTTCATAGTACATGAAATTAAATCTGTAGCTCAGAGAACAGTTATGATGCCATACATATTATCATAACACGTTAAAAGGTTTTTGTGATTGAAAATGCTTGTTTCTGGGCTTCCCATAGCTCATTCTATTCCTTTGGCAGAAGCCATATGATTTTAATGACTAAATTAATCACTTTTATACTGAACTTTCTGAAAGTCCTGAGTTGCAGAAGTAGTAAGACTTCTGGTCTAAGAAAGCACGGGTGGCAGTGATCACAGTCCCAAAGACTGAGCATGGAGCTAGTTTACATACTGACTTTATTCCAAATTAATCATTTAGGGAGTAAGGTTGGCATGTGAACAGTTGAGCCAAATGCTAAGGGCCAAGTTGGAGAAAGGAATGTAGACTCCTTTCCTTACAAATGGCAAGAGCTGAAGAAGCCAAAGATCACCTTGAGACACAAGTGCTGAGAAGAAACATGATTGGGACTGGGAGGAGAAAAAGACACATTGGAGTAAGAGAAATGATAACCTGGAACCATGGGAAATAGAAGATGTTAGACAGCAGATACAGCCAGCAACACATTACACAAAAAATAGAAACTTGTGTGGTTGCTTCTTCTACCCAATGTTGTGGGTCAACTGCAAAGAGAAGTCACTGGGCAGTCCTTGTGCCCTCCGCAGCCCACAGTCTCCTAGGGAAACATTACCAGTCCCTTTAGAAACATGCCTCACTGCCATTTCCTCCTCTTTTCTCATTCCACAGCATTTCCACCAGACAGCATCCTGTTTGCTGTCACTCCATCTGATGGTGCCTTCAGGAACCAAGATTATAGGGAATTATTTGCTGCCAAACCACGAAAAGCAAGTTTGATGCACCAAACAGCACATGAAAGTTGTTGAAAATGTTCACCAATATAAATCTACTGAAACAAATATGAGCTCCTATCTGTATGTTTCCTAAGCCTATGCAGCTGAACTGTTTCCAAAACTGTGTACTACTCATAAGGTTAAGTTGCATACCACATAAAATGTGGTCCAACTCATAACTCTTTAAAGGAAATGAGGCAAAATTTCTCATTCTGTGGAAAGAATTAGAGTAAGCAACAGCTTGAACTCACTTTTCCCATGGGTCTACAGTTAAGCTCTTAAAATTATGAAGGAACAAAATCTTGAATAATCAGGGTTTTTTCTGCATTCAGACAGTGCTTTTTTTCTGCCCTTCTTCTTTCTTGTAACTGAAGACTAATCTAGAATGCTTAATGATGCTAGGGAGATATCTAGCATCTGTAATCTGAATAAAAAATCTAAAAGAATAGAAACTGGTGAGATGAAAAGATGTAGACAATGCCCCTTGGGGAAGAGAGAAAAGGAAGGCTGCAAAATAACCTCTTTGGAATATGCTGCTGCATGAAAATGTGTTCCCAGATACAGAAAAGGCATCCTTTTGCCTCAAATGAAGGAGAAATTCATGAGGAGAATTAAAACCTATTATCATTTCTGAATCCTGTTTTGCATTCTTGGCTGATGGGAATATCCTCCAAGTGCTCTAGAGATGATAGAAATGGTATTCACAGCTGTAGTTTTGATAGTTGGTCACAAATCTCTCAGCTTTTCCTCTGAAAACAAATAGCCATGGAGAAAAAAAGTCCAAACCAGTACAGCTGACTAGATGGAAATTATATTCACTAGCTTGCCTGCAAAGCAAAAGGAGCATTTCTTTCCAAAATGCTTTTTCTCAGTCATTCTCTGTAAGTCCTCTTTTTTCCCCTGGAGACCTGGTTACTTCTGAGATTCGTGAGAGAATTCTGTGGATGACCTGTCTCTGACAAAAAGAGAAGGACAGAAAGATTGTTAGTTCCCATAGCTGTAATGAAAATTTTTTTCGTTGATCAAATTGAGTCTTTTATATTTACAGATGACTTGACACTGCTTCCATCTGTGCTGATGAGTGTTAAGCTGCTTGTACAAAAAAAAGCCTGAAAAACAGGACTTTGAGAAAAAAAAAAATCACAATATATAAAACCACTGCCTTCAAAAAGCATTCCAGAAAAAGAACAGATCTCAGCCTTGAGGCATTCCCATTGCTGAGTAGTCACTAGAGGCCTATACTGTCTCTGGTAGTGTCCAACACCCAGATGATAAGGCAGAGCATACCCTCAGCAAGTTTGCTGATGAAGGAGTGAGTGGTAACCCCAGAGGGCCATGCTGCATACAGAGGGACCTCGACAGGCTGGAGGAATGGGCTGACAGGAACCTCAGTAAGTTCAACAAGAGGAAGTGCAAAGTTCTGAGCCTGGGTAGGACCAGCTCCAGTTACCAGCATACTGGTATCTGGATTCCATCCAGATGGAAAGCAGCCTGGCAGAAAAGGACCTGGGCTTCCTTGTGCACTAAGTTGAACACGAGCCAGCAATGTGCTCTTAGGGCAAAGAAGGCTAATGGCACCCTGGGCTGCACTAGGAGTTTTGCCAGCAGGTCAAGAGAGGCGATCCTTCATTTCTATTCAGTACTAGTGATGCTGCATCTGGAGTTCTGCGTTCAGTTCTGGGCTCCTCCTTACGGGAGCCCAGTACAGACATACCAGAGCAAGTCCAGTGAAGGGCTACTACAGTGATTAAGGGACTGGACTATCTTTTCTACAAGGAAAGAGACTGTGAGCCCCTGAGAGAGAGAGACTGGTCATCCTGGTCAAGAGAAGGCCCAGGGTGGGTCTTAATCACTGTGGATAGATACCTAAAGGGAGAGTGCAAAAAGGATGGAACTGGGCTATTTTCAGTGGTGCCCAGTGACAGAACAGGAGGCAATGGGCACAGACTGAAACACAGGAAATTCAGCTTAAACATAAGAAAAAATTCTTTCGCTATGTTTGCAATGATCTATAAAATGCATCTAAAATAACCTTAGAGGTCTTTTCAGGTTTTACCTCCATCTTACCCTATAAGTGGTCCTTGTAGGCACCCTGCGATCCTCCTGAATTACTGTGAATATACTTCCTGGAGCTGGATAAAAACACAGGTTACTAAAGGACAGAATGAGGATTAAAAAGCTGAGACTTTCAACAAAATGACAGAACTTAACTTTGGCTTACACTCCCATCAAAGTGTGGAGGCAGATCAATAGCTCATTTTTCTTTCAGCTACATGGCACCACAGGCAGTTATGCAAATGATTGAAAAACCCTCAGTTGCCTTTTTTTGTATGCCTTGCAAGCACAGCTGGAGTTGATATGGTTGGCAAATCTGTTTGTGAACTGTTGATCTCATGGAAGACACAAAGTGGTCAAAATTCACTTGTCCAGCCTGGGCTCTCCTGAGAGTGGTTTCTAAATAATCTCCTGCTGTCACTGTAACTGTGATTCTGGGATCTGCTGCTGAGGTGTGACCAGCCAGAGAAATGTCATCCTTACTGCCAAATATCAGATTAGTTGAGCCTCTTCTTTGGTAGGAAGGAAAGACTGTGCCCACCATCTGCCCAGATGAGACTACCCTGCCTCTTGGCTCTATACAGTCCCTAATCTTGTGCGAAACCACACATACCTTTAGGGAGCTGTTCCATCTGCTAGGCTGCAATCTGACTCACTGATAAGAGGCAAGCTAGACAGCAAACAAAGCTCTGCGAGTTTGCCTTTCCTTGGAGAGCCTCTGGAAAACCGATGCCTTCTTCCCTCCAGCCATGTTTCTCGCACGTGGAGTAAGAACTGGAGATTTGCACTTCCTTGGAACTAGTCTTGGGAAGCGCTTTCTCTCCTTCCAACCTCCAACCATTACAGGCAAAGCACGCCGTGGGTGGGCTTCCTGGACTGGAGGCAGGTTGGTTAATGTGGCACATCAGTTGCCAGGTCTCCTTAGTATACATTCATAAGCAATTGGTGTCCTTGGCACTTCTCCTACTTTTTGTCTGGTTGTCTCAAACCCAAAGCTGAAAGCTGTCCCAAGTCTTGACCCTGGACTTTTCATCCTTCAAAGGACACTCCTGTTCTTTAATTCATGCTTCAGGGTCTGGGAAGGATTTCCAACTTTCAGACTATGGTAAAGAAAGTTATTCCAGTAGTCTTCATTTCCCCCTCCCCAGGGGAACTGTGATGGGCCAGGGAAGTGCTGTTTGATTAACTGGACACTTCTGAACCTTAACTTTTGCCAACACATTGGGTCCAGAGACACAACAGATTTACCTGCCTCCCTGTTGACATCTTTTCCCCCAGAGGTGGGAAATGCCCCAATGCAGAGAAATGGCACAGTTAGGATAGAAAAAATTGTACTTTTTATACATCTATACACAATTGCACATTTTGCCTATGAAAAATCCCATCTCCTAAGTGCAAACATTGTAGGATCAGTGCAGGAGTTAATTAAAAAACCCAGGCCTTTCTATGTATGTCCATTGTTACTATTTTCCTTTAAGGGAGGATGTCCAAGGTAGGAGTAAAGGGTATTCCATGCTACTTCAATGTCTGCACTCAGCTTTGAGCTAGCTGTCAGTGAGGTACTGACAAAAGGCAGCATTCTCTATAATAAATATTAAGCAAACAAAAAAACTTCGTTTTATATGGTGACAGTCTCACAGAGCCAGGGCATGGTGTTAGAGAAACAGTAGCACTTAATGAAAAAACATCAGTTAAGCTTTTCCTTGCTTTGACTTTTCTGGACCAGGATAGGCTGTGGTTCCCTTGCCTGCTTTTTGTTATTATTCAGCCTTGTTACAGAGAAAAGACTATATATAGGTAGTGCCAAATTTCTATATTTGCTTACAGGTTTGATTCTAGTACTCTAAAACTCAAAAGGACCCAAACATAAGAGAGGGAAAGAGCAAGGTCCTTCAGAGTTCAGATTTTCAATATCTTCAGGAGCACTCAGTGTCTCAGCTTCAATAATGGTCTATGGAAAATCACATTCTAGAGAATTTACGTTTTTAATTCTCACACATCACATGGCTATGAGGGCTGGGACTCATCAACATCTACTTTTACAGGCAGCAGATTAATTTACGTCTGTTCCACTTCAGCCTCAGGGGTTTCAAAACTGCCATTTTGGGAAAGCTATACCCACATCCTATAGGAAACAGAAGTTTGAAACTTTCAGAAGCAGCATTATTTTTTAGTTCCCAGGGTAAAGCAGAGTGGTTATCGAAGGAAGAGTATGTTTTTAAAACAAATATGGTGGGGTTATTATGTGTTATTGTCTATTTGTTGTTTCTTTATTTTAACTTTTTAGTTCCTCAGCGTTTCAGAATTAGAAAAATAATCCATCTTATACATTCAGCCACTGTTCTTTTGTTCTGCTTTTCAATAGTAAGGATCATGTCCCAGGTAAACTTCTTACAATGTCACATGCAGTTTTACTGCCTTTGAAATGCAAGAGAGAAGTTACTCCCTTCCTACTCTCCTCTACATACCAGAACTTCCATATATTTGATAAGTTTAATGACTAAGTATTCTTTCCTTTTGAAATGCAACCCAGGGGCACTGGTTGAGAATCTTGAAATATAAGTGACTGAAATGTTCCAGGTCATTGTTATTTGAATAAAATATTTTTTTTTAAATTCTCAGGATGACTGTGCTGTAGTTTGTAGTTTTGCCTCAAACAAGAAATCTGTTTGAGGCAGCCATTCATTTCTATCTCTGTGCAAATTGCAGAAGTTACTCTATTTCAAAAAAAGGAAAAGGTCCATATAAATGTCTTAGAGAACTGCATAAACTTCAGGCAATATCTCTACTGGTAATGTAACCATATGTACATCATATTGGGTGTTTTCTTATGAACTGGAAAGATTTTTTTTTTTATTTCTATAAATGGATACGTGTATGTTCACATTTAAACCAACTGTTCAAGGCTATGAAGTTGTTAAAAATTTTTGATTAGGTCACCAAAGCCCAAACACTAATGAATTTCCCTTGCACAAATCTCCAGGGTTTAGAAGAGGAGCTCCTCCCATAAGCAGCTTTAATTATGTGATGCAAGGGTGGTACACAGATCCAAGTCTGTCCCCCAATCAACATTCTATCAACTGCACTTGTAGTTCTCCCAATCTCTAGCACAGGGACTGGCTCATGTAACTAGAGAAGGGAAAACAGGAAAACTTAGCCCACAGTTTTCCACCATCACAGTCAGAAATTGAGATGTGTTCTAAAGCAGTCAATGACTCGACACCATAGTTGAACTTAATAATGATGAGGGAAAGAAAATTTTCCATGATTGTTCATCTAAGTAACAAAAAATTCATGAAGTTTAAGGAGGCCCAAAGCAGTTTGTATCATAGTTTGTGTCATGGGGCATGACAGAAGCTGTATGATACTGAATAGGGAAATGCCACTTGGAGACTGCAACATGAAGAGAGTACCCAGCCATCAGTGCTAAGGGAAGAATGAAGGGCTAAGAACCAAGTCCTTTCCTCATAGAAAAATTTCAGTAGGATATTCCTGTATAATCTCTGTACTTTTATCTGTAAATGACTCCTTTGCTTTTGAACACTACGTTTTATGACAGCTGAATGAATAGTAGGGGGAAATAAACATGACTACAGCAAAATCACTTTCATATTTGCTCTCTTAGGACAACTGCAGTTTCAGACACCATTTCCACAAAAGTTTGTGTAGAACCCAAATGTGTGATCAAGAGCCTCTTGTGTTAGGTACTACACAAATACTGAAAATAAGTACAGTTTTTATCAGCCTGATAGGCAGGGATCTTTACACACAGCGGCTCAACTTTTACCAGCAGGATGGGGTGCTTTTGGGGAGAGGCTAGGCATTTTGATACATAAGAACATTAAAAGAATCTTGTGAAGGAGAACAATGAATTAATTTTGCTGCTATGAATTTTGTTGCTAAATGCAGTACCTGTCATGTGTGAAAACATGGATGAAATTAATTTTCAAAAGTCTGCACAAAAGTCAAAGAAAGATATTATTTCATCATACAGGTACCCAGAGATATACATAATTAAAAAATGAGTGTAACTGTTCACAAGGGCTTATCTGCACCAGGAGTTTTCTTTCATAATTGAACTAGAGTATTGTCCTGAAGCGTGTATTGCTGCCATGGTTGGTAATGTAGCGGTTTGTTAAAATTTAAATATATCAAGTCACAGGAACATCATATCATTAAAGCTGGTTCAAATTGCTAATGTAAACATACCAAATATTATACTCTTAAGAAACTGTTTTTTCTTACCTCTGAAATTCATTTTATGATTTAAACTAGTTAATGTACATGCCTGAATAAGTATATGTTGTGTACACTTATTGACTAGAGTTAGGATATGATTTACCATGCCATGAAAAATCAGTTGTACTCTTAATTGGGGCAGTTTAGCAGAAGTCTCTGATTTAGATGGGCAGACTTAGATGCCACAGTGTTACAGGGTGGTGAAATACAATTCCATGTATTTCAAGGAGACAGTGTAGTGGCTTAACCAAAGATAAAAATCTTTACATTCATCTTGGTCCCACATCATGATTTAAGATCAATATTGCTAAGCTATGTTTGGAATGTGTGTGCATACACTGATCAAGACTGGGGGGAAAAAATGTCCTGGGGTGGGTTTGGAATTTTTGTGCTGACCTTTAAAGTTTCCCTCTTTAAACATATATACCTCCTTCAGTACCCAGTTAGTTACAGATTGAAGCACTCTTTGATATGTTTCTTTAAAGTGCCCCCACTGGACCTATAAATCAGACAAGTGATCAATTGTCTGCTGTTATTCGTACCTATGTTTAGCAGCATTTTCACTGGAGTAAATCAGCTCAACACTCTATTAATGGGTGACATTTGCATAATAGCAGTGTCTGGGAATTTCCACTGTCTTGTCCTACTTACCTGCCCTCAATCATAATGTGTGTACAGCACAGTGTGTGTTACAGAGTCTCTGTGTACAGTCTCTACAGAAAGGAATACTGACTTTTTTTTTTTTTTTTTTTTGGATGTTACTACTAATTTTGTGCTCTAAACTGAGGTTTAACTACTTAAAAATAGACACAAACATTTTGGCACCAGGCATTTGGAAATTATTGAAAATACAGGTAAATATCCAGACAAAATTCTTCTGGCTAGAGCATCTCTTTTACCTCTTCATGTTCCGAATGCTTTACGATTTCTGAAGGGTACAGAGTATAGCTCATTTCCTCCAACTTCACTTCACATTACTAATGAATTAACCCAAGTGGAAAACAAAGGGGATGATCACAGAAGACATTTCCACAACATGCAAACTTTTTGTGACTCTGAATATGCTTCCATGTGAATTAATAGGTGAGAAAGTGAAATTCAGAACATTTAGGGGAATGCTGGTATTAGATAACCATAATCTCTCTGATAAACACAAGGGAAAAACCACACACGCTCCTTTCAAACTGTTTCATTTTCCCATTCCATTATAGAAATATTTTCTATACAGTTTACAATTCTGGTGTTTCTCTATCATAAAATATGTTCCTTTTGCAGGTTTGGGGTTTTCCCCACTACTAATAAAATATCTCTATTAATATTTTATATTGTATATTTTATATAATAATGTTGTATATTAATTTTCATATAATAAAAACATTATCTGTATTTTGAAAGCCTGGCTCAACAATGATGATTCAATTTACTTTAGGTAATTTTTATTCATAATTTTTATTCAATTTTTATTGGCACAAAACCCTTGACCAAAAAACACGAATTGAAAAAAAGAAATTAGCTCCTCTAAGTGTGTTTTCCTATAGGAGACCTGGAGTCACGTTTCCCACATACTTTAGCAAGGAAAAAAGTGAAATCACTTAAATTTTCTTTCTTCTAGGTACTGAAACTTTCTTCACAGGTACTCAGTCATTTTCAGTCTCAAATATTGGCAAAAATGTCTTTAGCTTCAGGATCTCAGAGATGGGTTCCTGATTTCTTTCCTGGTAAAAGTCAAGCCCAGTTAGCAACTCCACATCCCGAACACGTGCAGAATGAGCCTGAATTCTTTCTTCAACCCACTCGGAAGGTGTCTTATTTTCCTGTCAAAACAAACAAGAGCAATGTTCAAACACATAAAAGGCACTCTGTTGTCTGGTGGTGGTGCTAGGCAATTACCAGTGTTTGAACTGCTTTGCAAGGCTAAAGGCCTCCAGTTGGTAAAACTTCTTTCGGGTTTTCCTAGGCACCTTTACAGCCTTGCTTTTAGGTATCTCATTTAAACAGAATCAAATGGATGTCTCCTCTTCCCACCTCCCCACTTTCAAAGCCACAAAGAAGCAAATTATGCTGAAATGGCAAGTATGACTTTAACTACTAAGTACCTATGAGTCACATTTTAAACACACAAGTAAGGATAGTTTTAGTTACAGTATAAATCGGCTGCAGCGCTCAGGCTAGTCCAACAACAGGTACCAGACAACCTGAACAAAGTCCTTACAACAGCTCAGTCTTGATTGTTGTACAGCAATAATACTTGCTAGCTAGATGGGGAAAACAATGGAAATGTAACCACTAATCAATGAAAAATGTTATTGTTCAGCTCTTTTACTACAAAGAGGGTTTTTTTGCAAACAGATGGTAATTTGCTTTTCCATTAATAATATCTGCTTCTAACACAAATGACTCACTAAATTCATGTTACTGCAAGATACAATGAATATGAAGTGCAACAATTTTGGGGGGTTTTGCTAAACTTTAGAAATAACAGTTAATTTCCAAAGTATAAAGACTAACTAACTAATTTTAATTATTTATTTTGTACAGTTAGTCAACTCTTAACTGCCAAAAGGATCACTGGTAAATTGTGGATTACCCACACCACAAATGAGGAGACGCAGAAGTTGTTTCCAAGTAGCATAAAGTTGCACCTGTCTGGAGTTAGGAGTTTGAAGTTATAAATAAACTAAAAACTGGCTTTGAGAGGCAGTTCAAGTCCCTGCAGCTATATTTTTGTGTCTGGAGACTCTGTAATACACACATACTGAGTTAAGGAACCTTCTGCAATCCAGAGTTTGCAGAATAGACGCTCAGCTGGCACAACAATACATATTAGACTCAGATAATTTGTTTTGTTTGCTACAAAACATGGGATTTCCACTGTTAGTGCTAAGCATAGATTTTATTTACTCCAAGTATGAATTTCAACTGCAGAACCATACATCTAAATGCCTGCTGTCCAGTTTCTCTTAGAGATGGAACAAATGATTGAAGGAATACTTCTAGCTACATCAAAGTCCTCTGATAGCTCTGAAGTAAGTTTATGCCGTAATCTTCCATAAATCTGTCTCATTACCCTGTTGCCTGTACTGCTGTTCTTGGCTGTTACGGGTGACAGTGTTTCCAAGTCCTCTTATCAAACCTTCCTTTCTTCTTCCTTCTTCCTATCAGCTCATTAGTTTCAGGCTACCTCTACTGGAGCTTCTTGCTCTTCCAGTCATTGCTTTGACTCTCAACTCACTCTCAACCCGTTGGGAATGAATTAATTAAAAAGATTCTCCAGAGGACTGGATTCCAACGGGAATCAGTTCACTAAGCTCATTGGCACACAGGAGCATAGAACTATACTTACAGCACAGCTTTCAGTGTTGTCAGGTCGATGAGGAATGATAAAAGATGAAGCATCCAAGGACCCTGAACAGTTCAGTGGAGTATAGGACTTGTTCTTGCAGCTAGTCAGAACCACAAAGTAATGGGTTGGGACAGGGATTTCTGTATTGTTTACATACCTACAAAATGAACATTAATTAAGGGATTAATTGAGAAATCAAGTATTAAACCACTGATGCCATTAGCAATATATAGACATTTTCTCAGCATAGGTCTTTCAATACTATATGATTTAAATTTCTTTTATAATTGAAAAAAAATACCTGGTGGGACAGGCAGGCTCACTGTCTATTTCATGAACAGCAAGCATGCATGGATTATTCCTTTTGCTACAAGCAGTCCCACGGAAACCAACAGGACAGCTTACATGGTCAATACTAACTTTCACAAAGCCAGAGGTATCTACATCTGGAAGAGGCAGGGTAGAATATCATGTTTGCCCTTCATTACATTAAGAATTTCAACCACGTGAATTGGAGAAGAGTGATGAGAAAATTAACTTCTGGTTCCTTGCCATCAAGAAATGCCAGAATTAAGACTTATGGCTATGTGCTATAGAAACTAGCTTAGGATAACCAATTGAAAACGTCTTTGCCACCCTTTTGTAACCATTCTGTGAACATGGCCACTTTTGTGTATAAACTAATGAGGAGCTGAATGCTTCCTAAGCTTTCTGTATATCTTCAGTATTCAACAAAACACTATCACTGAAATCATTATGCTGCTTCATATGACTGACTAACCATGCTGAATAAAACATGCTTCTTCCAAACTGTAGAAAACATTATGTGGTCAGCTGGGTATTACAGCATTCTGCTTGGAAGGAAGTTGTAGTTTCTCCTCCCTTCCACCCTCCTACTACGTGGCAGAGCCGATTTTCCCGTTCTCAAACCATTTTTAACAGATGTGGTATTAATCTAGCCTTGAATAAAACATCTGACAGATTCAGCTGTGCAGATTTCCCAGCACCTTTCTACTCCATAAACGTTTTTACTGTCACAAGGCATTTTCCTTAATCTAAGTTGTTGTTCTAATTCTGTTTTTTCTTCCTTTTGTCCTTATTCACTAACATAAATAGTCAGTCTTTATCTTTTATGTGTACCTCAAACATGTCAGATGTTGAAGTGAGCTGTGTAAGTCATAGCTATGCAAAAGTACCTCTCAGGAATGTTACATTTTGCATTCCCAGTTACACAATTCAGTGAAGGCAAACAGAGAAATCTGATCTTTTGATAAAACACACCAGTTGGATACAAAGGAAAAACAACAAACATGTGAGCAAGCACAACATGAAAGTGAGAAAATTATGCTTAAGCATGTCTTCTGCATATTTAGATGCCATATATTCTCCTTGTATTTCTGTTGCAGAGGCCCAAAATCTAAGGCATAAAGCTTGGGAGACTAATTACTGGCCTGCATCTGTGCCTGTGTACAGAGATACACATGAAACTGCAAGGCTTTTTTACTCTTTACTGGAACTTCAACTCCTACAGTAGTGTATCTGTGTGCAAGAGTATTTGCCGTTGTATGAGTAAGAGTGGATGTAGGATTATAAAGGGAATATTCCATATATAAGTAATATCTCCATGATATTTGTTTATTGTTCCTTTTAAATAATATCTTGCTTATGTGGAAATACAGTGAAAATAATACAGAGTTTGACTTCTGGCTTTTCCATGTACTTACTGCTTAATTTCATCAAGACTATCAAAATGGCCATCATAATTGTAATCAAACACTGGTCCACTGATAACATTTACACCATTCCTTTCTCTAGCATACTCAAGAAGAAGAACATTATGGAAATAGTCCCATATGTCTGTCATTAAAAGAAAACAAAAGCATAATTAATATAAATTTGAAGTCATTTCACCAATAAAGAAAAATAACGTATTTCCCTTTCTGATATAGATTAATAGTAAAAAGTTCAGAAGTGAACTGCCTGTAAAATCAACTCTTTGTTACACAAAATTTGAATTTCTTCAGAAGGGACATACTCTCACTCACCATTGAAAGAGGCACAGTAAATGCTATTATGGGTCTGCAAGGTAAATTGCACAACTGGAGATATAATGCATTCAGTCTGAAGTTGAGCCACAATTCCAGAGCTGGGAGGTCATTCATTTCTGGTCTATTTGTTAGTATGCCAATTAGTAGGAACTGAGATAATGGTTTTGTGAGAGAAATGTTCACCACTTGAGAGTTAGTTTAACTCTACAGGACTCATATCTAATATCACTAGACAACTTGGCCTATTTCACAGATGTCATTAGAGAAAACACAATTTGTAAGATGTAAGCTAGTGAGGCTATTCAAATATTTACAACTAGCATGGCAAAAAAGAACAAATGTGTTTTGAGGGTTGAGGGCATCTCTTACTGATTTTCCTCTTCTTTATGGTCTAGAGTAATTTCTTGTAGTTTTACTGGGAAAATTTTTTCATAATGTCTTTGATTTACTTGGGAGATTAAGGACACTTAGGTCTTCTGGATCTCTGTTTTTTATATGACATGAGTGAGCAAATAAATGAGGTCTCAATGCATTAGAAAGGTAGTTACATCACTGCTTTTTCTCCAGCTTTTTCCTTACACAATTCCTCTTTTTATCTTTTTTTCTACGAAAATGAGCCTAGGCCTAAGAGTAAAACAGGATGATATGCAGTTGTAGGACATTTCTTATCAATGATTACAAACAAATGTGAGTCAGACTTGATTAGAAAAGGTAATGTACCTTACTACATTTGTATAATTGAAACATCTTCTACAGAAATAATATTCCAAAATTAATATTATCTGATTTGAGTTTCTGCTTGATGAAATAGACACTTTATCAGGGCAGTGTTTACAAACTGTGTTCTGTCTTCTCTTCAGACTTTGCAAAAAGTGCCATTTTCATTCACCTTGGGCATTTTCCCAAGGGGATATTTCCCTGAGAGTTTTCTAGCTATCATTTCATGTAGGGAGATGAAGAGAAAATTCAAAAGTGAACAGGTACACCTAAGCAGAGATCAGACAGGACTATACACACACAAAAAAAATAACTCACGTGCGTTTCAAAATTTCAAACATGTACTTTTCCAAAGTTTTCAAAAGTTTTAAATGTATTTTCACAATATCTGGATATACAGCAGGCCATGCATTAATGTTTGTAAGTCCTTGTGATAGCTTTATCAAATCCAGAATAATTACGGAAAATTAATCATAATTAATAAAAATCTTGCAACCTACCTCTGAAAGCTCTATACATGGGAACAATATTGCTGGTAAGTAAGGCATCATACTGTTCAAGAGCAGATGAGTTGAAGTCTATGTAAAAAGACCAAAGTATAAATGAATGGAATACAATACAAAGACAATCTGTTACTAAGAATTGCATGTATATATAATTCAATCATATTTTACATTTGGGCATGAGGGTATGATCCTACTGCAA
The DNA here is from genome assembly GCA_013399855.1 of Oxyruncus cristatus. Classification (NCBI taxonomy): domain Eukaryota; kingdom Metazoa; phylum Chordata; class Aves; order Passeriformes; family Cotingidae; genus Oxyruncus; species Oxyruncus cristatus. The sequence continues at coordinate 1,618,153 of VXAY01003849.1, read as the reverse complement.
ACATATCTCCTCATTTGTTTGTACAATCTGTTCAATAAATAATAATTATCAACTTTGACAATAGGAAATGAATATTTATTCAGAGGAAAAGGGACAGCCCTTCCTTCTAACCCTCTACATCTTTCCAACCAGTTTTCATCACATTCAAGTTGTTCCATTTTTTAAAGAAAAACCTAAATGTTCTAAACTGAACATATTTGGATACAAGTAGCAGTTGTCCTGCTTTTGGTCAGTCTGCAAACACTGGAAACCTTTTTCTGCCCAACATGCTGATCTGAAAGAAGTTTGTTTTGGTGTTTGGGTATATGTTTAAACATAAACCCACATCCAGCTGATTAAGACTTTCTAAGGTCTAGCTATAAAAAGAGCCATGCTCACTGGGAGGATAGAGGAAACTGCGGGTGAAGGTCAGCCCTTCTGTGTAGCTGGAACAATTTTGGCTCTGAGCAGCCGGGATTCTAACATCAGCCCGCAGACAGTCTGAAACAGTGGGAGGAAGAGAAGATGTGTTTTCCTGTGAAAAGGAAAAAAATAAAAAGGTGTTACACCCACGGCTGTGGCTAAGCCAATGCTTTGTATGGTTTTCATTTTCGAGAATGGACTTCATTGAATCTTCTCCTATTTCCATAGTGAATCAGGTCACTGCAAGTAAGGGATATTAATGTTTTCTGGGTAGTGTTTTTCCTCTAGTTCTGTTTTTAGGTAATTCAGGGAAATCCTTATGCAGCATGTAAAATTGTAGTAGCAAAATAAGGTTATACCTTAGGCAAAAACAGATGACATGTTTGACTCAAATGTCACTTTTACATATTTCTGGAAACACAAACTTGATGTCACATCCTCCTGGAAAGCAGCTAGTATATAAAAATGACACTATCACCTCATCTTAGCATCTGATGATGCTGTCTCCATAAGAATATGTGCTGCTGAAGAGTTATATCTAAAGAAATTTATAGTAAATTTAGTACATTTTACTGGCTAGTTCCACTAACTTCACTGAGACATGTTAACATGAACATTAGCTAAGATCTGGCCAAAAGTGATTCTGTTGTATATAATTGTTTCTATAACCTTAACTTTTGTCCCTACAACCTTTTCTACAACCTTTTTTTTTTTGAATTTTACAATAGTATTAACTAAATATTCTGAATATGCTTTTCTGCATTTAACTGCATTTTCTTTTTCATCTGTACATGTAAATTGCATATAATTTATTTCCATTTTTGTAAGAATGGAACATATTTATTTGGTTTGTATATTTATAAACAGAATAAACATCTAAATTGATTTTCAGTAGATTGTTTATTTTAATTGGTTAAAACCAAGTAGAAATAAAGAACTAGAATATTCTTCTTGTGCCTCTTTGTACTACTGGATTAAAATTTTTTACTTTCTTTTGTCAAATTCTTTTCGATGCCTATATGATCAGTTTGTATATTAATGGAAAACATATATACCCCACATGGAATGAAATATAAAATACAAGAGTCTTTCTTTGCCACCTGAGCACATCACATGTCATTGTCGAGCAAATGTAAATCCAAGTACAAATCTGATATCCAATTCATTTGAGCAATTTGTCCTTTATACTGTCCAAATCAGTAAGGCAAGCTTAATGGATCAGGGTCACGGAAGAAACTAGTATTTTAAACTTAATAATTAAGCTGAGATATTAAACAACAGCTTTAACTTTTTTATGATCTCTTATTTCCCCATATTTGTGCTGATAAAATAAGAAATCTCATAGACATCAGTAAGAGACCTCTTCAGACAGAAAAATCAATGTAGAAGTTATTTCCTCAAGACAACTTAGAAAAAGGGTCAAATTATAGAGGCAAATAAGCCCATGAATGTCCACTAGTTTACTGACCCTGAAAACTCAAACAATTTATTCCAGAGCCACATATCCTTGAACCCTGAGAGGTTCATTCAACTATAATTACATTTTTCAGAAATTATATCACGTAACAGAGAGCAAATAAGCAGAACATACAGAAATATACATTAGCACAAACTGTCTTGAAGAGTATTGAAAAAGAAATAAGAAATCTTTTTCAATTTTTTTTCCAAATAGGAAGAAGATCATGATACTCTTAGGAAAGCTTAAAAGCTTCTGATTTTTGAAATCACAGCCTGCTTTTCTGACAGGCAAGTTGGAGCACTGTGTTGACAGCGTATCTCTTTTACAGAAGAGGCTAAAGGGAACCAGCTTACCAAAAGCTCTATTCTTCTATATCTTTTGTGTCCCTAACAAATGGCCATTCCCACTTTTATAAAACTATATTTTAAGGTAGCTGAAATTTAAATGATACCAAAGACACTTTTCCTTTTTCAGACATAAGGACCTTAGGCCATCAGTACTTAACCAGGATTCCTGATGAATGGACCCCATTTTCAACCCATTATATCATATATTTAAGAATAGTACAGATATTTGACAACCTACAGGCTTATTCACAGTGTATGCAGTCCACAGTGGCATCCAGATATCATAGCTGTATCCACTCACAAACTGATGATGGGAAAGAAGGCAGTACACATTTTTCTTCTGAAGAACTTTGGGTCTCCCATATGGCAAATGATTTGAGCTTGCTCTCTTTACTAAAATTTAAACAATAATTATTGATTTATTCTTCTCTAACATTTTGGATGGAACAAAGGTTTAAGAGAGAAGAGAAAAGAATTTGAATTAAAACTTTAATAAATAGAAATAAAACAAACAGTAAACATGGATATGTGTTTAAGTTTTTAGTTTATGACTGGAATAAAAAATGTAGAACATAGTTTTCTTATTATGTTTAATGTACAAAAGCCAATGTATCAGATTTTTAAATTCTTGTTTCTTTGAAATCTCATATCAATATATATATATTGAACTTATCTTGGAGTGCACTGAAAATTACATCTTGTTTGGCTAGAAAGCATTACAATGTTTCCTAAATTTTCCAGAAACCACATAAAAAAGCACACAGAAATATCTATGCGAATTTTTGATTAGAGAAAGACAAAGTTATGGATACAAGGTAGGAAACAAGAGTTACGACATATGGTCTGGAGGTACTCAGATTTTCTCCAAAGACCACTGGAACCTGTATCATTTTTCCCAAGATTTTAATGGAATTCAGATCCTATTCTTATATATACATGTTGCTATACCAGCGTCCATTAGCATTCTTTAAAGAAACACAAAGGAAAATGGAAAAAAGATATTCTTCTGACTTGGCTTTCCTACTTGACTTTCAACTGTAATTAACATTGCAAAAATCTCCACTGATACCAATTACATAAAATTTAAACCAAGTATAGATATAAAAATACCTATGTACTTTTCGATTTTGTTACTTACTTTCTTCTGTAGTGAGATTTAACCTCTCATTTAGTTTTTCTTCTGAAACATTTGCCATCTGTAAATTATAAGAGAATCATTCAGAATTAATGAACAACTTAGAAAAAATAAAGAAAGCAGAACACACTTGAAAATGATAGCAGAAGTCCCTATTTACACGTGTGCATGTGCATCCCAGTGCATCTTCAGGAATCAGGCTGGAAACTGGACGTGAAAAAGGAGATGACTCTTCTTTTGGATGTGAAGGACTGTAAAAAGGTTTTCTTAAGAGGTGATTCAAGCTGCCATGTGTTCCATTGTTTGGTGCTGGTGTTATACGCAGCAAATCTGTTGAAACATTTGAAATTTGTAAACATATTTTAAGACTAAAATGGTATTTAAAAAAGTCACTCGCTTTCCAATTCTACACGCCTCCTATGCATTCTAAATGTAGAAGACATAGCTTATTCCATTATGATGGTAACTACTCCCATCAACCTGCAATTTTCTAGGTAGGGGGGTTCTCTGGTATCTTCCACTGTGTAAATTTGGTAATTATAGACTTGAGTACTGTTGCTATAGTTTTATACATTTCCATAACATTCACAAGATTAGATGATTTAATGCAGAGTACAAATATGATTGCAACTGCATTATATCGTGAAGCATCCCAGCCTATTGCATTTTCCTGTGATGCTTTAATCCATATTTCCTGAGGCACATGCTTCCTATTTGCTCCTTGCCAGGACTGCGATGGTCCCTCATACGTTACAAGCTATAGGATTCTTATCCCACAATTCCTCAGGCTTCATTTCAACAGGAAGCCCACATGGCATGTGTTGTTCTCTCTGATTCTTTAATGGAATTCTTCTGCGAACAGAAAAAGACTTCAAAGTAGAACAACTTTTGGCAGTTAACATTTTAGTGCTGTACAGAAGGCATAAAAGCATCTCCTTAGTGTTTTGTGGGAAAAAACCTAATTTCTGAATGAATTCACTGAATTTTTAGTTACTCTTCTTCTAGCACTTATAACACTGGTATTTGAAAACAGTTTGTTATTCTCAAGTACTGGATGGTTTCTACTCACCACACATAAGATTGTAAACCTCAATGTTTTCAAAAGCATCCACTTCTGTTTTTTCTTTAAAGCTTGGCCCATATGCTAAGAATATAGCCTAGGTTGTTATTA
>VXAY01003849.1:1473363-1613615 GCA_013399855.1 Oxyruncus cristatus | reverse complement strand
AAAAAAAAAAAAAGTCATCTAAAGGAATCCAAATTCAAAAACAATTTAGTTGCATTTTATGGAAACTAGGGCAATGAAACAAAATAGTCTTCCTGCAATCATAAAAGTTAAAAATACAGGATTGTTCTGGTCAAGAAGGCAAATTTTGGCCATTGCATATAATTTGAAGAAAATTGCAAAAGATAAATTCAATTAGCAAGATACTTTGAACTATATAATGACTCTTGTTTGGGTTTTGGGGGCTTTTTTTTTAATAGCCATTGCATTCTTGAGTCTTTGGGTCACTCAAGGGTCCATAGCCATGGCTAAAGCAGTAAGCAGGGAACTGTGGAGATGCATTCCAAGCTCAGCAAAGACTTACATCTGTATCATCAATGGCACAACACAGTGATGGATGACCCTTGCTGGAGTCTGCAAGCATTGTAGCAAAACACTGCTACTACATACAATCTCACAGTAGTTTCTACTTTATTACTCTGCTGAGCTCTCTGCTGTAAGACACAGGAAACATGACTAAAAAGGACAATGACCTGTTCTGTAGCCATATTATGTTTCCATAATAGAAAAGGAATTTTTAACTTAATTTAGAAAGATGACATTTGCTCCTCTATAAAGAAAAAAAATTGCATTGTCCATTGTGTCACCAGCATAAGGTTTTCTATGATCAACATTTCCAGGGAAACCAGAATTTACCTTTTCTTTCCATAAAAACAGTCAGCATCATTCTAATCAGTATACTGACACTTGGTTTTAATAAAGTTGTAAAGATCCGGAAGAATTTGATTCTTGGACACAGAATGTGGGACGTGTAGTGGCATGCTTGATAATCTTCAAAGGTTCTCATGACAGAAAGTGCATGAAAAATCAAAAGCTCAAGACCTCAAAATATTTTCATTGTAACCAGAAGTGAAAATTAGATGAAACTATACCAACTTTTTTGTTCTGGTGACGTGATTATTGCTCTTGTACAATAAGCAGAGACAATGAGATTTGGCTTATTTGAGTATACAGGCTTTCAGATGCTTAAGTGAACACTCAGAGCCTATGGAAATTTTTCAGTCAATGCCTCAGTAGAACAATGAAATAACAAAAGAATTCAGTGTCCCGTCACTAAACATGGGACTTGATTTACTGTAGTCTACCTGGCTCCAAGCAGGTAAGGTAAGGCCAGAGAGGTTTTACTACAGGACCCCAAGGAAGCAGGCCTTATATCATCAATGGAAGGCAATACAAATATGTGGACCTAGAATGTGTGTGAACAGTTTACGTATCTTGTTGACACAGAAGAAAAAGCACACTGCAAAATCTATCATATATTCTGTGTTCTGGTGGTTTACCTAGCACCTCATGATTTTGTATTCAAATAAAGTGCAAGACTTGAATAGAAATCATCTTACCTCCATACTTTTAAATTCGTTGTTATAGCCATGGTTACCCCCATCACAAGATGTGTAACTTTCATCCCTAAGGAGAAACCACCACAGAGTGTAAATAAAAATGGCACAAATAGAACCAGTTAATAACAGTTGTTGTGACTCACTGGACTCTGGATCATGTCTTAAGAACTGACTCTGACATAATGCTGCAGTAGTTTCTGCTCATTATAGTATTCACTTTTATGAAGATGTCTTTCTCCTGTAACAGAAATTGCTATGGTCAGAAATAAATTATCCTAGGTGGTTATAAGTATGCAGTGAAATGATGTTTTCAAAATAAATTGAAAAAATGCCTATTTTTGAAACGAGGACTTCACCTAGCTACAAGTTTCAGAATAAGTGCGATCTGCTTAGGAAGAATTCCTCAGTTATATTCTGTGGTGTTTCCATTTTAACAGAAAACTGAAAAGGGAAGAACTCTGACATCAGCCTATGCAGAACAATATAAAAAAGAATGCAAGGGATTTTACCTTACAAGACAAGGCATTTTCATCATCTATTCTGAAGGGTGAAGGTGAGATGTGGAAGTATGGGGTTGGATGATAGAATTAATAACATGTCAGAATAGTCTGACATAGTGACTAACACTTAATTTACCTGTTGCTGAGACACATGGAAAGATAAAGAGATAGTCACCCCATATTAATTCAATGCACAAAGCACATGCATCCTGTTTTCAGAGGCCCGAGAACATCTGAGAACAGTTAAAAAAAGGGTGATTATAAGATTTTTCAGTGGACATTTCTTTTTATAAGTCCAGGACAATTATTTGGTTGCATCAAAACAATCAAGTCATATATTCATTTAGATCAGAAATTTTCTACTCTTTTAGTAGTCTTGAAATTCCAAGTTGGATCATGCTTCTTCTACCACAGTACTGTAACTCAGTAAATATAGTACTGCTGCAAACACCACAGATTTTGAATTGATTTTTCAAAGCCTTAGGTCTAAGGCTTGTCTGAACTGCTCTTGACTTGCTCAGAGCTATTTTTTTAATGTTTCACTCTTACAGCAATTTTTTGTAATGACCAGGTGGTTATGTCTAACTTGTTACCTTATCAACCTATCTTTGCATGATAATACAAGTACGTCTGACACATGTAGAATGCACCATATCTGGTGAACTGAGATGTAATGTTAACTTGCAGACCAGTGAAGAATAAGCAAACTACAGTGTTAGCACAAATATGGGAAGAACTCCATTTGGATCACAGAGTGAGGAAGAAACTTCAACGCATTCCTTCTGGTGAAGGACTCATAATATTATCATTAGCCATATCCACACACGCACCAGACTGAAGCCATCAACCTTAGAACACAGAAGGGCAGTGCAGGGGTGACTACAATGTCAAGAAAAGGGCTAGATACTAGGATGCTTTATATAACAATTTTAATTGCATTATTTCCAACACAGCATATTCTGTGATTCTGTGATTTTTGAGAGTTTTGCTGTGAGGTGGTATTCATTTCTTTACTTCCTTTTTACTTAATTTTAATTTTTTTTTTTTGTAAAAATTTGATCTATACTAATGATGATTCTTGTATTAGACTATTAAAGTTTGAATCACATTAGTAACACATTCTTGGCTTTATGTATAAGACATGTATCCTTTTTACACATAGTAATGATTTTAAATGTAACAAACATGGAAATGCAACGAGCCTAAAGGAAATGAGGCATCTGTGAAGGAATAAAAAGGATGAGAACGGGATGAGAAAAAATAGGGTTATAGTCACAGAAATTACGTTACCTCACAGCCAGCCACTGTCGATCCACCAAAAGATGAACTTTATCAATACGAATGTTGTTAGCATAGTGCAATCGTTTCGGCAAGTCAGGAGTCAGATAGGGCTTGAAGTGCTGAGGGGAGCTTTTGCACTGTGCAAGAGCAAAGAGTCCAGTCATGAGTTTCACTGTTTCAAAAAACCACCCATCATTCAAAACTATCACAAACATCTCAGCGACATGAATGTAACCACAGAGCCCATTATTCACAGATAGCTTCTCAGATAACCTGCAGCTGTCATTTTTGGCCCAGAAAGCAATGGAAGGAAAAGTGGTCCTTTTTTGGAACTGTTCAAAAATATTATATGTGCATATACATATATATATATGTGCACATATTATATATAATATGTATGCAAAGTGCACCAATACTGTGGTAAAGGTACCCCCAAGGCTGAAAGACATTCAATAGCAATGTTTAGTCTATCTGTCCGTACTAATGCCACTGGCACCTAGTTGATAAGACTACACTTTACAAGAGAAAGTTCCCTGGCAGTTTATTTCTGCCATGTTCTGTTACTTTACTATTCACCATTCAATAAATAACAAAGCAAGCCAAGTATACGTAACATAGCACAGTCTAGGGTTTCAGCTGCAAGCCTGAACGTGTACTCTCATGCTATGTAAATGTCCATTGCTCAGCTGTTAGCTAAAGGTCTTAGATTTACATCCACATTTAATGCGTTAATATCATTTCAAACTGTTGTGTTAGCAGGCATGCCATGAATGAGATTGGAATTGAGAGCCTAATGATAACCATGTGACATACTGCAAAGACTGAACTATATATGGCCATTAGAAGCCATTCCAGCTGGCTGCAAGCGTCATGGCAAAGTTTCAGAAGTGTTGCTCCTGTTGAGGAATCCAGCACTGGGACTACATAGAGCATTTAAAATGCTGGGGAAGGTGCTGTTAGGAAGCTGGGTAAGCCACAGAAGTGGACCTCTTTCACTGTACAAACTATAGCGTGCTTAGAGTCTGATCTGACATCTTCACCTCTAACTACTTGAGCTGTATGGTCTGCACAGGATGACATCAACATGTGAAGTAAGTGTGCCTCAGTGGTCATCAAAGAAGCATAGAGGAGTCCAGGTACATGAAAAATAAGGATTCAATGTGTTTCCAGCCCAGGAGAAGAGGTTTAATTAAAGGGAAAAATAGAGGAAATCAACATATGACTTCTAAGTCTGTTGATCAGCAATTAATATACAACACACAACTCCCTCCTCTGTCTAAAACTCTCATTCTAAGAACTTGAGAGGGACAAAATACACTAACCATTTGTGAATAGAAAAGAGGATGTGTCCTGATACGGGCTATTCCCATAAGGCATGAGATATCACATCTCTAACTATTAGCAGTAACAGTTTCAACTGAGGTTGAGAACATGCAATTGTGATACTCCCCTCACACTAATGCTCTTTGATATGACACACTCCACATAATACAATGAGGTAGGGGATGTAGCACTGAAAAGCTCCTTCTGCTATTTCCAACCACTCATATCCTACTCCTGTATCTGCTTTGGATGCTGGCGAATAAAGGACACGCTCTTAGGCATCCAGAATCAAGAAAAAATTAAACAGGAAGGTTCACTGCCCTTTTGACTTCAAAGTGTAATATTGCATAACTGAGCTGTTCAACAGGTTAAAGGAAGACCTCTAGTGGTGATTTATCAGAGACATGCCCAACTGGGAGCCCAGAATTTTTCCAAACGCAGAGCATTTGTTCTAAAAGTACCAGAACTTCTGTCTACTGCTTGGCCCAGGACAAGTCACACAAAAGAATGAAGAAAAGAAGGGGAATTTATACCAACACATAGAGAGCAAGTATTTTAAATTATTAACTCACTATAAATTGTAAATGCAAAGAAATACAAAAAGACAACTGCCCTGAAAATTTTTTAGTCTGTCTACCACATTCATCCCAAATGTATTAATGTGTATCTTGAACACTAAAAAAAAAAAAAAAAGGTAGTGAATTATCTATCTAAAACAGTATAAGAAAAAAACATGCACTGTCACATCTTATCATCTTTCAATAAAAGAAATAGGCTTGGACTTCCTTTGTTTGACACTCTGTTCTGCACTCCTTTGTTTGCATCCTTCAGAGCTCAGCTGTCAAAGTGTACCCACAAAGAGCAATGGGAGCAATATGGGAGACACAAGCAAATTTGGACCTGTCCTGAAGTGCTACATCCACACAGCATGGCAGAGACCCAAGTAGGGTCCAGGACCCAAGTATGGGGCCCAGGGGTGGTGCAGCATACATAAAAGCATTGCAAGTATTTAGGTGATACATCATAAAAGATCTTAAAAGAGCCACACTGCCTCATGCCAGAGGTCCATCTTGCCTAGTACTCTGCTTCAAATCAGATCTTCAAAATTCCCAGAATAAGATGCTTAGAGAAAGTGTGTAAGAACAAGTAAGTATCAAATTAAGCTTCTTTCTTGTACCTGCTCAGTTTCCTCTAGGCATCAGGAATTTTTGAAGTCAGAGGTTCCTTGTGGATCATGTTTATAAGTCTTTACAGGGCTGTCCTGTATTAATGTGTCTAAAATCCCCTTTTCCTATATGTATTTCCAGCCTCTACAACACTCTGTAGCAACGTGCTCTACGATACCATCATCTGTTGTGTGGAAAAGTTACTTTAACCTAGCCTGGGTGCAGCAATTGTGGTCCAGTGCTAACAGATGCCTGTTACGTAAAGCATCCCTCTGCTGTACTGTGTTTTATAATGAAGATATACCCTACTTTCTCCATATAAAGTCCACCACTTCTCTTTCAAAGTGAAGTACAGAAAAATCTTTTGCTCTGAACAGAGGTCCCCTATGGCAAACCTTTGTGCATCGTTTCTGAAGAACTTCCAGAACTGCCTCCTACAGTACACTGGAGTCAGTACACTATTTAAACTGGCACTCTAGTCTCATTTTTTTACAAACTGTCCTTTTTGATCAGAGTCCTATTAAGAGTAGCTATGAGGAAATGTTATGAAAATATTTACTCACTGTGAGGTTTTTCACAATTCCTTCTGAGTCAACTGTTAAAAAGAAAAGATGAATTAACATACATTCGAACAACTGAAGGTCCAAAACCTCATGAAAAAAATTTCAACATGCTTTCTGTCTCTAAAATTGATTTTCTTTACTAGCTTGTGAAGACATAACAGGTAGGAATGTTATGTTTCCAAGGGTCGCTGTCAGTGAGGTAGGAATGTTACACTTCCCAGGGTAGCTGCCTGTAAGCATGCCTGAGGAAGTACCTAGCACTTTGGGTATGTCAAGACAGACTGTAGAAAACTGCCAGGGTGATGATTGCCAACACCTAAAGCTGACAGATCATCAGACCCAAGGTTTTTTCTCTCATTTAACCTCTGTTTGAAGTATAACCTTTTTACATAGAGCTGGACCTGGAGTACTAATCTTGTATTCCACTTCCAGCAACAGTCACAGAAAAAATTTCAGTCTTAATACTTTCACCTTCCACATTTTCAAAGAGTGACTTTGACCATTTGACATTAGCTTTCTAAAAACAAATCTGAGCATTTTACAGAAGGAAAATTCCTACAGGAAAGTAAGACTGTTAGAGGAAATAACTCAACCATTATATTGAGATTGAGACACATACAAAACATCATTATTTTCTTCTCCCCTCATAACTGCTCCTATCTGATTTAGACTGTTTTCTACTTAAACCAAGGAAAGGTTGCTTTATGTTGTATGAATATTGTGCCTGCATGTATAAATACAATTAGAAAGGACAAATAAAAATTGCAGTGGGGTCCCAGCTCTTATTTGAGATCTGCAAGAAATATGCCTCTAAGAATACTTCTAAAATTCCATAGAGTCTGTACATAGAGCACTTCCATGGTTTCACCTGCATTCTGCCCCCTGACACAGAAAGGGCTGGGATTTTTTTTTTCCAGTCTGGTAGCATGGTATCTATTTCAAGTCAAAGTCAACTCATATGGTTTCAATTTTCTGTTCTTTTGTGCTACTAGCTAAAGGGCTCAACCAAGGCTTAGATTCCACTGTGCTAAGGTTCAGATTCTGTAACTTTGTACACCCAGTTAGAAATATTCACTGCTTCAAAAAGACTGACTCTGCCAATGTTGCACAAGAAATCTGTGAAGAGCAATGCACATACAAAAGACCTGAATTCTGGTTCAAAACAATAAAACTACCTTTACTTCATCTTTCCATGGAAAGAAAACACAAATTAGAGTCTGCAACAAGCTTTTCTAACCTTCAATTTCATCTAAAGGGGTCATTCTTGCAAAAAATACCCAAAGTACCTCCATGGATGTTTGAGCCAGATTAAGTTCGCTCTGCTGTTTATTACTGATTATCCATTTTCCTTATTTATATATTTATTCCCTGTTATACTGATTCTGCAATCCCAGGATTTATCACACTTACAGGTAAAATAGTCTTTTGGAACATTTTGTGCTCGAATGCGGGCTGCCGGCCCATCATACATGTAGAAATCAACCTGTTTGAAGTAATTAGTCATATATTCTAACTGTTTGCAGTAGGTCTTCTCCATCCCTAGAGGACAATATAGAAACAGTTATTTTTTATATGCAATATATGGCAAGGAAGATAAAGTTAATTATAAAATAGATTAAAACTAGTAAGCACACATATTACACAGAGGAAGAAAACAGTTACTCTGTAAAATTCAGATTGAAAAAGAAGTATATACATTACCATGATCAGCTAAAACAATGAGGTTTACACAGTTGTGGAGGTTTCTTTGTTTAAGTCCATCCATGAGCATCCCCAGTGCTTGATCTGCTATCTGTAAGGCTTGGATTACCTGTGAGATAAACCAGTTACGTTAGAATTTTTCTTTCTGATTTCAAGTTTTCACTTAATTGCAATCATCAAAGTCTAAAAAAGTGAGCTTTTCAGTCAGTTTTCTAGTTCTTAGTATTGCTTCCTCTTTTCTTTTTCCATCACCACTAGAGTATAGATTTGCAGAATTCCATTACTTTACCACAGAATATTCAACTTAAAAAGATTTGCAATTAATTTTTTCTACCACCCCAGAAAAACTAAGCGTTAAAATATGTTTATTGAAAGGAATAAAGGAACACATTCAGATCAAATTTTTTCCTCACTCCCAAATTTGTACAAAAATATCATATTTATAACATTAAATACTATTTTTGTTCTAGTATGAACATGTATGAACATTCTAGTATGAACATACTAACAATAAGTGGTGTTCCAAAGATACTAACACACATGTATTATCTGTAAGGCCAGTATAACATTCAAGAAGGCACGGTGCCTTTGTCTCATGTATAAAGTCTCTTTGAACTTCCTACAAAAAAACACTGAAGTAAAAGGAGAGAAATCCAGCACAGCCCACGCTGAGGATGATACCCAGCTGAGACTGAGAGCTCCACATCTGAGCACTTGCACCCTACTTATTCCCCTGACTGCTGCACTATTGAATGTCCTGTGTGCCTGGACAATGTGCGCATATACAATTACACATACAATAAGCCCTTTATGTACAAAAAAAAAATGGACTTCCCTTTCCATTTAGGCAGCCTAAAACTATCCTACAAAGATTGTTTTTTCTGTCCTTGTCCACTACAACAAGGCCTTTTTCTGAGGACCATTTTCAAATATATTAAACAAGGCCATTCCAGGAAGGAGCTGATATCATAAGTCCTAAGATCCTTAAAGGCTGAACTTGTTTCCTGCATGTAAGTAAAAATATAATATTTTTGGGTAACAAATTAAGAAACATTGAAGTACATTGTTAGGAATAAATCAAAGACAATTCTAAGGATTTGTCAGGCCCCATGCTTCCAAGTATAACTTGGCAATATAATTAAAGTTCAGTCTAAACTTAACCATTAATATTTTTTCTAATAGATTGATCTTAAATTATTTTCTGCCAGTCTGTTTGGATACAGCTCTTTTGATTCATACACAGTGTCGGAATCATAACAGTGGGCTCAACCACAAGTAAAAGTTCTTAGTAAAAATTCATAAAACAGTCATGGCAATTTTTGATCCACTATCCAGGTATATAAATTATTTAAATTCATAGTACAACACAATTTTCAGTGCGATTTAGCCTGAGAAAAATGTAAACTACTTACACCACCACTAACTGGTCCAAATGAATGTCCAGAAGAATCTGGTTCTTCAATGTATAAAGTGTAGAAATCAGGCCTCAAGTTAGAAATAAATAAGAATAGCATACTAAGACAATTTGGAGGCAACATTTGAAAAGAACACTTTTACTTGAAAAATAAATATTAAATGAAACTTTGAAAGTCCATATAGAAAATATAATCATTCAATTTCCTTTGAATTTTGTAATTAAACAACACAGGCTACTACCATTTCCAAAACAGTACCTAGTGTCTTCAATGGTATCCAGAAATCACTCTGAAAAACTTAAAGACATCAAACACCAGAACAAGCTTTTCCTTTTTGAGATGTAAATGGAACTACCATCTAAAGGATCTCTTCCTGACTGAGCAGTGAGGCTCCTAGAGAGCACCTCCTAACTGCAAATTAGGATTTTGTAAACATTATCATATAAAAGATTTCACTTGTTTACATGTCACAAAATTAACACCATGATCAGTACAGATATCTAATTTCCATCATTATTTACTTCCTGCAATTACTTTCAAATATTTAACCTTTGTTGTGCAATATCTTTCATATGAAATCTTTTATCCATAGACTAGAAACTGGATGTTCCATGTTTCCTCTAGGCCATGCATCAAGAAAAAAGACACAACAACAAAATAAAACTTTTACAACAGTACATCCCATTCAGAAATATGTTCATTTTTTCACCTTTTGTATGTACAATCTGATCCTGCAAATTATTAGCTATTCTTATAGAACAGGTTTAAGTTCTGCAAATTATCATTTACACCTACAGAAATTTCAATTTTTGAACATTAAACCCTTTCTAAGCTATAGTCTCTTAGACATTACTAAGTATTACCTCACAGATTTGGTATTATCAAGCCATTTCAATATTCCTGAAATTCTCTGTTCATATATAACTGAACTGAAAAAAAAAAAAAGGTTTATGTTAACAAGACTTTCTGATAAGTGCTTCTAACTCCAAGATACAGAGACAGTGTCCATATCTAGTCATATATTAAAGTCACAGATCTGGAACTCAAAAATTATGCATTTTAACAAAGTACCAGCCATTAGTTTTATTATTCTCATTTTTGCTTGACTGTCACTCACTTCTAATGGTAAATTAGATACATCCTGATTTTGCAAACACAAATGTGATGTGGATGGGACTACTCATATATTTATAAATATATGCAAGCAAAAAAAAAAAAATTCAAATTCAGGAAATAAACCTAAAGTACGAGTCAAAATAACTTTTATTCTTTCTAGCATGTATAAACCTTGGACTTTCATATTTTAAAAGTAAGTGAGATCATGCTTTCTCTCCTGTGTAAGAAATCACCCATCAATAGCTCTGCTTTCCCTCAAAGTCGTGCACAAGCTTTATGTTACTTACAGTACTCAAGTATTTTCCGAGTAGCAATCCTACATATCACTGCAAAGCCTGTTATTTATAGAGACTTACAGTTATATGCTTGCTTTAGATTATCTTTGTAAATGTGAAGAATCATGGGAAATTTCCTGAAATCATCACAAAAATTTAGAAATAATTTACTAATATCAATGCCTTCCATATCAAAAAAAAACCAAACAACCAACCCCCGCAAACAAACAATAACTACCACCATCACCAAATAAAAACCAACAATAAAAGCCCACAAAAAAACTATGAGGATAATTGTTACTTCACATGTGGAACCTATGAGTTAGCTAAAAAAACCATAGAGAACTATGATTCAGCAGCAGTGTGCACATTACTAAACAAGCAAGCAAGACTAGAGGGAGTTGATCTAGAGTGCATCTTCCTTCAGTAGCTTCCCTATCCAAGCATCCTCTCTTTAATTACTTTCTGTCTCCCACAGCCTCTTCCCACGGCTTCAAAGTTTGTGTTCATTTTGTTAGGGTATAGGTTATCTGAAAGCCCATTCTCAAGTGCAAGAATTTTCAAAGAGCTGTGAATGTGTAGATTTTATGCATGGAAATATGGCAGTCATTGGTGCAGCTTAGCAGTGGCTACTGATTGGTTCCAGGATGCTTTCCTAGTGTTTTGCAGTTGGCTGAAACTTTCAAAACCATCTAGGAGAGCAGAATATACGGTACCCTTGGACTTTCTCATTGTGAATCCCCTGAAATGTTTTGAAAATTTCAACTATTTTTGGTAGTTCCATGGCAAAACCTGGATGATGTGACATGGCATTTATCTCTCAAACTTGTTTAAATATCTTGGACCTAATTTCCTTCCTTCAACTGTTAATTTGAATTTTTGGAGTAATTTGCAGGAATTTAGTACAAGCTCTATAAAATCTCACCTGTTGAATAGGGAGTACAAGTTTGGGTATGTTCCATTAATTGGAACATCAGACCCTGGCCAAAAGAAGGTGCCTGCTTTCAAATTTTGGTACATCGCTGTCAGCCAGATCTATGGGTAAAGACATAAACAAATTATTTTATGTAATTTACGTCACTGGAGAACCTTAGATCACCAAAGGAGAAATATATAATTGGATCAGAAATATGTGCTGCAAGCATGCATTTTTCTTTTTTCTTTCACACACCACACAGTTGCCTAATGACCATATCTGATCTAAGTTTGCTTTTTGCATGCACATTCTGAAGAAAAATTAGTAGCATGGAAGAAACAATGTTGTCATTTCTTGGATATTGTCAGCAAAGAAAAAAATCATACAGGTACTTCCATAATTGGCAATAGGTAGTCATCTTTCTCCCTGTGGCAAACACCAGTGGAATGGATCATCAAGATGGAAGAGTGGTTCAAAGCTGCCTCAGGGATATTCAGACTTTACAGCAGGAAACATTTCTTTTCAGATACGGTGGTCAAATACTGTAACAGGCTTCCTAGAGTGGTGGTTGCAGCCCTATGCCTGTCAGTGTTTAAGAGATGTTTGGACAATGTCCTTAACAACATGCTTTAACTTTTGCTCAGCCCTGAACTGGTCAGGGAGCTGGACTAGATCATTGTAAGTCCTTTCCAACTGAAATATTCTATTCTATTCTGTTCTATTCTATTCTATTCTATTCTATTCTTATTTTTATTCTAGATATGGATTCTAGTTACGATTTTATTATAAGAGGGCATATTTACAAACCTGATGGAATCCTTCGAGAATCAATAGCACAAAAACCCGTGTATTCGAGTACACTATAAACATGACTACACACACACACACACACACATAAACATCAATGTATATTAAGTAGATGTACTATATACTGCTTATGTAATTTTTTTTATTTTTAGTACAGTTATTACAGCTTGATATTTCTACTAAACTAATAGTACTAACCATAGTCAAAGGTACAACTGGGGAGTGTTACAAAATGTGCCATACGTTCTTCATTTTTCTGGAAATTAGGCTTTTTGCTATTCCCTTCCCTGCTTTTATATGCTTGATCATATTAAGTGTCTTTGTAAATTGATATAATTTGGAATCAGATTTTCAGATTTCATTTTGTAGTTAGTTGCCAAAAGACAAACAAAAAAATATCCCAAAATCAAATGACACCAAAAATTTACTGTGGCTCCCTGTAGCAAGAAATCCATTCCAATATTACCCAAAATATTTAAGTCCTTTTTTTACTAATACAACATTAAGTGAAAATTTTAAGTCTCAGAGTTAACCTTTTAAGAGTTCTTTTACTTTCATAAAAAGCAAACTATTTTGTAGGCAGCCTACAGGTTATTTAGTACTTACTGCAAATATATCACACAGTTTTGCATTTTTTTCCCTTTTTGTGTTGTTTCATTGTATGACACATGAGCCACTCTGGACTTAAGGAAACACTACATGAGAAAGAAACCTACTGGTTGCCCTTTCCACCATGAAGGATTGAATTTTTCCATCCCTGAAAGTGAGAAATTCTCATTCATCTCTACATCATACATGCTGTTATCAATGATACCATGAGATTCTGGATACAACCCCTGCAAAATGAAAATAAACAAAGAAAACACTTAGTCTTGAAATCAAATGGACCCCTAACTATGTTTCAAAGAAATGCTACAGCATCGAAATTTTTTTAGGACTGTATTATCACAGAAACAGAATGAACTTTCCTAATGCGCACAGTTCATCAACTTCCTGCCAGTGAATTTAGTGTGCCTGTCAAGTTTCCTTGAATTTCCATATTTTCTTCCCAGTCCCATTAAAACCTGATGTGCTATAGATTAAGTACCCTATCTGTTACATGCCTGTATCTCAGCTGCCAAACCCATCCTAACACATACTGTGTCTGCACCCATACTCACCCGTATCCACTCAGACTGACAAAGATCAAGACTAATGGGCTCCCAGGCCAGGGGCAGATAGCATACATACATAGCCACATAGATCATGCTTGTCTCAGCATTTCCAGCACTCTTCTATACCTATAGCTTGAGTCCCACATCCCACAGAAAGACCGGCACCACAAAATACTTTCTCTGTCATCCAGATAATGAAAAGGGAAAACAGCAAATTCTCACTTACTGTGACAATAGTATAGTGGTTTGGAAAGGTTTTTGTGGGGTAAACAGCTCTCATGTATTTTGAATGTGTGCCACATGTTTCTGCAACAGATCATGGTAGCAATATAAATTTCATTATAATTTGTTTAATTGAAAACTAACAGAATTAAAAACAAACAGACAAACAAACAAAAAATCACCACAGGCAGCTGCTGTAGTATTAGATGGAGAAATGTGACTCCAAATTAAAATGCCTGCATTCCCGGTGTCTTCTTGTGAGCCAAGCCTACTGTCCCATTGTAGTCAGTGGACCTGGATGCTCAATTCAGCTGCCTAAATCCTAGAGGCCTAGGGTTGTTTGAAAAGTCTTTTATGATCCTGTCTGGCCTTAGATGCTGCTCCTACACCCTGTCTGCCAACCCAAATAAGTTTCTCAGATACTTCTGAGATCCAAAATGTCCTAGACACATCTTTATGCAATGAGACTGAAGCCTGACATCAGACCAAGCAAGATATTCTGCAGAGCTGATTGGTGACCAGTAGGGAAGGACTCAGTTGCTTAAGCACTGGAGCCGGGTGCCTTTCCAGATATCTTCTCAGGTCCAAGACATCTGCATGAAAGTTGGCAGATCTGTGTTCTTCTGACATGGCTGCTGAAGGCCACGGCACTCTGAAGAATACTAAACACATAGGTTAAGGCAACAATTTGTCCTGTGGCACCCTCTGTCTGTTGGTTGAGCTGACTTGTTCTCTAGGCTCTTGCTCTCCACTGTACAGAGTGTACTAACTATGAAGGCACTGACTTCAATGAGCATGTGACATCTCACATGCAGACACCTCCAAGAATATGTCTAAATATAAACATATGTATAGGTGTCCTGACATATAGTGAATCCCACCCCAGGTGTCCTACCTGTGTCTCCAAACATTGCATTATTTTTCATGAATCCAATATATGTAGCACACCTGAGCATTCTCTAATGTCTAAATTTACTGTAGTATCCAACTTATTTAACCACAAAAGAAACGTATGAAGACTGGAAGATGCCTTAATGCCATTTTTAAATCTAACTCATGTGGACAAAGTTCTATATTAAGCTGTAGCCAGATGATTATTTCATTCATACTCAAACACTTTACTCTTTGACGTACAGCATTTCAAAGAATGGAAGCTGATTTCAACTGAACAACCCAAATAATGAAAGTCTGAAAGTTTTCAACAAAACTGTCCCAGCAGGTACTGAAAAAAAGGCTTAAAGAGCGTTTGAAGAAGGGTTGAATAATTGACAAATACATGAGAGAATCAGCATAAATTTTTATGGATTTCTCTTGAATAGTAAAGGAGATATATTCATAGTGTACATATTTTGTAGCAACTAGCTTGATTAGCTCTACAGAAAGTTCTAGGTTAATGGAGTTAATAGCATAAATTTTATGCTACAAATCAACATTACATTTTTTCTGTTGCAAAGAAAGGAATTTCCATTTCCTGTAGATTTATGAGAAATGTAAGCATGAATGTCCATAAGTAATTGACCACATATATGAGTAATGCTGAATAATATCCGCTCCTTTTTGAAAGGATTTATTGGAAACATACTCATAGCATGGTATTCGTGCCTTTTGTCAATTTGGCATTTCTTTTTCACTTGTTTCAGAAGACTGGGACTTAGCACTACTTCAGCACGCATGATTTCTTCAATGATTCAGGTTCCTTCAAGTCAGAACGACATCAAAGAATAAACCATTTGCACAAGAAGTCAGATTAGCACATTGCTTCAAGCTCAGGCTTCTGGATACTGTCATTACCCACAAACAAGATTGTTAACTATTTAGTAAAATTTAGTACTTTGTAGCATACAGGTGAAGTTTTCAAATGAGCACAATAGAAACATAATATGACATATTCAGAAGAGATACAAAGACTGTCAATTTAGAATATTACTGCTGAGAAGGAATGAATAAATATGCAGACATTTTGTCCGGGTACAAAATGTCTTGAGAGCTGAGCTCTGTATAGTCAGGAAATTTTAACCAAGTGTACACTAACGGCTCTCACTTTTTAGAGCCCTTTAGAGAACAAGCTGAAGAACTTCAACTTATTCTTCCTCACAATATTCAACAATACTGGAAAATGGTTACTTGAGCCTTACTGTAATAATATTAAGATATTAAATTATACCAATATTTAAATTATATTACATTTAAGTCTAATACAATAATATTCCCTTTCATACTTTTAAACATGGAGTTTCTCTTTAACATCTTAAAATATCTGACTTGAAAAAATGAATCTTTGAGGAAAATTTTCCAGTAATCCAGTGCATTTTCTCTTAGTATTACACTTTAATGTTGATCTCCTTATCAGCTATTCATCTGGTTTTCAATGTAGTACAGAGAATGCAGGAAGTTCTTCCCTGTAATTTTTTCTCAGTGTTAAACAGCTTATTTAATATAAATAATATAAATATAAAAGCTGCTGACCAGTACTAAAGGCCTTGTTAAAAAAAAAGGTTGTATTCGCTCTGCAGTCAAATACAAGAATTAATGTAGAATATATAATAATGAAAGTATACAACCGCTGAGGGAAACCTGATTTGTGATTTTTTTTATGGCTGAGCAACACATACACATGACAGTAGTAAAAGGGACTGGAGAGGTTGCATGCAGATTTTAAAGAATGTAGTCAAAGCACCCTTGGTAACTTACTGAGTTTTTCAATATTTGGCAGCAAAGAACTCCAAGTTTGCAAGTATTCTGCTCTAAACCCATCCATTGAAAAAAGGATAAGTGGTGGCAGATCAAAACTACAAGAAAATAGGAGTTTATCACAATAAAGAAGTTTGGAGCATTGGTGACTTTTTAAGATCCTTAACAATATAAATTCTGCTTTTTAAAAGCAGGATCCAGAATATCCATATACTTCACAGAATTAACATCACAGTCTGAGATAAACAAATAATTCAATATTGAGAACAAATACACAATTCACCTGGTAAGAAACACTGGATGAATAAAATACAAGCTTATCAGTAAGTATAGAAGGCCTAGAAAAAGAAACTGGGTTTTGTTAACATTTTAATTAAAGATATTTAATTACAAGTACAAATAAAGAGAAATGCTGCAGACTAGCATATAAATATGAACCCAGACTACAGAACAGCCAAAATACGTACGTACATAGAAATGGGTTAAATTCTGTCTCTTAACTCTTAACAAATTTAAAAAATCTTTCAGGGCAGCTACACAAGGACTGCAGAAGTACAGCAGTCTCCCAGCAAGTAGTTATGGTCAACTAGCCTCAGTGCTGAGAAATGTCACCTATTCGCAATGTCAGGTTTGGCTAAGTCCTTACCTTACCACATTTCCTTTATGAAGACATCACTAAGCAGCCTGTGCTCTTTGTTGATTACATCTTTTAAGTTTCCCAACTCTCATGGAGCTGGAGAACACTTCTTTGCCTCCAGGCCCCTGATAAACTAAACTTAAAGTTACAAAAGAAAAAGCGGCTAATGGGCTTAGGGTAAGATTTTACATAAAGAAACAAGGGTAACAGACTCAGATGTGAATTCACACTGTAAGTACAATAAAAGACACAAACTGCAGCTGATCTCTGGAACAGTATTTAAATTCTTTCTATAAAAATTCAAACTAGGAGGTGAAATAAACTTCAAAGTTATTAAGGATGTTTTCACCAATGTAAAAGGATTACTAAAGAAAAATGGTTAAAAAAAGTGGAAAAAAGTGATTATGAAGTGCTGATGCTATAGCACCTCTTTTCTTAATACCAAGTGACAAAACCAATAAGATCAAGTCATCTAGTTCTGCAAACTTAGTCTTTATGTTAACTATCATATGTTCTGCAGTCTCCTTAGAAACATATAAAGAAACATAAAAATTATAAACATGTAGTAAACATCTAGTTTTGTAAAAATGTAGTTTGAAGTAGGCTTCACTACACACAGTATCTTTAAAAAAATAAAAATCCTTATTTTTAATTTATAGGAATGGTTCATTAGGTAAGTCTGGAAAATGCTAGAGGAGAAAATGATTGATAAAATGCAGTTACTGATAATTGACTCCAAACCAGTTTTTAAGTAATACTTTGAATCATAACTATTTAAAAAAAAGGTACATATTGACATCAGGCAGTAATCACTGCCCTAGTTTGTTTCTCACTCACAGTGGTCTTTCCAAAACAGAGAACTGCACTGGCATCAATAGTTTGTATAAAAACAGTTTGTATAAAACAGCTTTCTGATTTGAACCTGGAATTAAATGGAACTTTATATTGTAATGCTGTAAAGAAACCATCCTCTCCTAGATTGCACGATTGGAATCCTTCCAATCTTTAGCCTATGAAATTGTGTTAACTCAGCAAGTTATTTGTTAACCTGAAAAGTATATTTTGATACCTATGTTGGGAGGTGCATGCAGGAACCCACGAAGAAGCCACAATATTAATGGTCCTATGGTTATAATTAAACTAAATTGGCAGTAAAATACAATAATGGATAACATCACTAATACCATAACTGAACCAGAACTTTAGTAATTTTTCTTTGAGGACAACTTTAAAATTATATTTCTGACTATTCCCTACCTATGATTCTGCAACACAGCAAATAGCAACATTGTTTTAGCATTTCTAGATACAGAGCTACTTTCATAATTTCCTTTTTCACACACCTTTCTTCCCACAAATAATTGAAGAAAAAAAAAACCCAAAATAACCCTGTTGCTTAAAGAATTGCAATCATAGATTCTAACACTTGTTACTGATTGCATATGGTGATTTATCTGAATTGCCACAGATACAATATCATAAAATGGACTATGAACAATTTGTGATAAATGAACCTTGAGATAAGTCTAACAATTTTTCCAGGTCTTTGCAGGCTGACTTTCAATCTGGATTTGAACTCCTGTACTCTGCTGTAAACTGTAAATGATCAATGAATGTACAACAAAATGACAAAGGTTTTAGAAAGAAAAAACATTCCTAGCCACAAACCACTTCTATAGAATATTCCTCAGAGCAGGAACCTTATTCTCAGTAAATATGAAAATCCGCTTCAGAATACTGCAATATTTCTGACCATCACAAGGATTTTATTTGCTCAGAAGACAAAATTATTTAATCTTACCCAGCTGGACACTGCGGAGTTTCAAGGGACACACATGGTTCTTCTGCCCAAGATATTTCACCTAAGAGAAAAAGAAAACACTGAGTTAGCATTGAAAAAAAACACACCAGAAAAACAAAGAAGTTTCCTGAATGACCTTTTTAGAGCTCTTCCTGGAATTTTTTCTGCTTTGATACAGAAATGTAGGGCTAAAGATGCCTTTGGAAATCAGCTTATTAAGCCCTCAAATGCTGGAAAGGCTAATGCTTATAAGTTAAAAACAAATCACATATACTACAGAGTGAAGCAAATAAACAAAATGGAGAAGAAATCACTATGAAAGCTTAGCTTAGTTTTTTTCTAGTTTTAAATGAAAAATATTTCAACTGTATCCTGTCCACACTGGATTACCGCATTTTTCTTTTGCAGATACCACTTACACACTTAAAGATGATTGCCACGGCTCCCTTTAGCATTTTTTTTCTTTGTGTATGTTGTGGTTTAACCCCAGCTGGAAACTAAGCCCCAAGCTGGCCAAAAGCAGCACACGTAAAGGGCCCAAATTCCTTCAATCTTTCCTTGTTGATCATGGTTTTCAAATTTCAAGTAATTCTTTCTGTTCTCCTCTGAACATTTTCCACGTGCTTCACAGCTATACTTACTTCTGAACTTTGCCCATCTCTTTGGAAGAAATAAGGGAGGTCAATAAGAGAAGAAAAAAGGAAAGCACCTTGAAAGGAAAAATTATAAAGAAAAGAGAAGAAGCAGTGGCTGTTGAAGTTCTCAGTTCACCACAGAGAGCTTCTCTATCAGAAAGCAGCCAAAGGCCGGGACGTACAGTAAACTTAAGTATGTCAGCTCAATCAATTTAGCACCTAGTCACACGCCTGACCGCGTTTAGCTTTGTGTTTAGATAACGAATATAATTTGGCTGGGTTGCCTTAAATCTCTGCCACTTCACAATATCACAGAATTCTGATAACAGATACCATGCCATCAGTATACTCCTCAGGTATCATTCCTGTAATTGAAACATACCAGTGCTATCCTTTATGTGTTTAGCTAGAGCCTGAATGAAACAATTAGACATGAACAAAGATATTCAGAAATAAGGAAAACATAAGAAATACAATCTAAAAATAGATTTCTAATAAAAAGGATGGGAAATTTTAAATTAGGGATGATTACTACAATATGTACTTTGGATTGCAGGAAGTTTGAAGAAGAAAAATGTCTCCATCTATTCTTGGAAAAAAACTATTTAAAAAAAAAAAAAAAAAAAAAGAAACAATCCAAAGCCCCCACACTTGGTATACTTCTGCAATATTCAAATCATTCTGGGTTTTTTTGAATGACGCAAATTCACATTGTTCTCCAGAAACTGTTTTTTTCCCAGTCAAAAACACCAAAAGCTTTATCTCAAAACACCTTAATTTTCCAAAATGTCACTATCAGACTCTAGTCTTGAGAAAAAAATACATCTACCTTTATATTTTCCATGTTTGCCCATCTATGTATTTCATGGGATAATTCATATTTAAAACTTTTTGCATTTTGATTTACCTTTGCAAACGCTGTTGTAATTTACACAGCAGTCATTTTTCTGCAAGCAATCATCAGAACAAGAACAGTGGCTTCCAGCTATCCTTGTCTCGCCACAACGGAAATTAGTGCACCTCCAAGATCGAGCTGCAAATTGGAAGAAAAATATTATTATTCAGTTTACGGAACCTTATGTAAACTTCTTTATGTGGAAATCCTCCAGATAGGTAAAGAAAAAAAATACATAATTTGCATATACTGCTTGAGTTGCTTTACAAGTTTTCTTTGAAAGGAAAACTCAGCATTTCACTTAACACATAAAGCCTATTTCTTTGGCCATTGAATGGTAACACAGAGTTACAGAATAATTTATTTTACAAAGGTGTCCCCAAAGTCATCCTCCTCAATGCCTTCCATCTTTCCAGGAAGATCTCAACCACCTCATATTTCTCCTACAGAGAAGTAAGGGAAGGAAACTGATCTTTTTCCTGCTCTTGCACATGATTCCCAGCAGAAAGCAAAAAAAGGGAAGTAAGGGCTGAAGCCCACAGAAAAAGCAATAAGGATGAAGAAATATCTGAGCAGCTGCTGGGAAAGCAGAGCCAGTAACTGGAGAGGAGCCTGGTCTTGACGCAGAGCCAGGCTGGTCCCCTGGAAGATAAGTGGACTTCTCCAACCCCAGGCCCTCATCAAGGTCTGCATGAGGCTGGAGAGCACAGCTGACCAGGAAACACTCACTTCTGAAAGCACAAATTGTTTCAAGGGTCCTGTTTAAAGATAACCTATGGTTTTTGTTCATGCTCATCTACAACTTCGTATGTGCCAGGAAATATGCACAACAAATGCTTTGGTTATCCATAGGGGGCAAAAACACAGGGATTTGATTTGAGAAAAACACAAGAAGATTTTGTGTCCTGTCAGGTCACCAAGTTATGGCCTTCTAGCAATATGACTGCAGAGGTAGTTTGACACTGCCATATTCACCTGAACATGAAGAAGAACTTTATGTGACAGTGACAGAGCACTGGAACAGGTTGCCAAAAGAGGTTGTGAAATCTCCTTTCCTAGAGATATCCAAAAGTCATCTGGACACAATTCTCAGCAGTGTGCTCTAGGGGACCTGGCTTGAGCAAGGAGGTTGGACTACATGACCTCCAGTGGTCTTTTCCAACATAAACCACTCTGTTATTTTGTGATTCTGTCCCCTGAGGGAACATGAGATAACTTCTGTATATCTGCATAAATACAAGAATTACCCTTTTCCTATTACAGTCACATGAAAAAACAAACTCAAAATAAAATGAACACCAGTGAGCACTCCTTGTAGGGGAACATACTTGGCTCCACGCAGGTGTCCTCATAGTCCCAGCAGCAGTCCCGACGCCCCTTGCAGCCACTGTCACACTGGCAGCCAGGCACGTCTGTCCTGCGTGGCTCATTGCACTTGTGTCTGCAGCTGACTGCAAGGAGAAGACAGCAAAACTGAGTGTTTGGATAACCCTGTACCAGGTAGGTCGATTAAATGGGTGACAGACATGGACTGCAAGGGAAAACATGCCAAATAATTTCCCATATCCATTTCCCAAGTTATTTTCCAATGCAGTCACTAGCACACAACCCAACAAGGCAAAACAGAAGCTGTAGAAGTTCCTCTGGGTGCTGAAGGTCCTGACAGCTGTTGGGACCAGGCTGGCTCACAGCCTGTGGCAGGGCTGTTTCTGCAACAGGTCTCTCCAGGAGCAGGAGGCACAGGAGACAATGCCTGGGTGTTCCATACTCCCAGCATAAGCAGGGGGAGACTGGCATCTCCCTTGCTCATTTCTGGGTCTCAGAAGAAACAGGAAGAGTGAGTCCCACTTTGGACATTCCCTAGTATACCTGCCAGGGAGCTTCATGGGATGGGGGCTCCCTAAGGGCTGGGCACCCAGAGCCATAAGGGCTTCCCAGGGGCAGCTGGGCACGGACCAGCAGCCAAGGCCTGCCCCACCACCCCAGTCAGGAGCAGGGCAGCTGGGGGACACCAGGGCAAATGTCCAAACATCAACCGCAGGTCCACACTAGCCTCCACATGGACAAACCTCATGTCCACGTTCTCTGTACTGCAGAAATACTCTTTGAAACATGCTGAGCACCTTCATTTCCAGTTTTCTTCTCCACTCACTCTGTTAGACAGGGATAAGTAACTACTTGTAACTAAGTAACTACTTGGATTTGCTGGTACAATTCTGTTATAACTGTCAGAAGGTTTGTGCTTTTGCACGGTGCACTGACTACAGAATCTGGGCTTTCATATCCACTGTGTAGAAACCATGCAGAGCTAAAAAGACTTTTTCTGAGCTAGACAGCTTGTTTCACACGTAGAAAGTTCTCATGTTGTACCTTGCACTTGAAGTGCTTAAATCAACAACTGTTGTTCAATGCAAGAAAGCCTTGCAAATAATTACAATAATAATAAACAATGTATGTAATGGTCATAAATGGATCTGTCAAAAGTAGGGATAGTAAGAAGTAATCAACAGTTAAGCATGTTATGACTGGAGTCTGTCTGTCAAGAAGGAGCTAGAATTTTTCACAAATGTGCATAAGCATATGCTGTTTATAGACTTTAGTTATTTTGGCTAAAGTTTAGAGTATTTAATTTTATTTTTTCTCTATCCAGTGGCTTAAGAACAACTCAGAGTTGTTAAGGTGGTCTACCTGATTTAAAATGATGCGGAATCATGAGTCTGAGTCAGGAAAAAAAAGTAAAAATATGAACCTTTTCCTGTGTCTGTAACAGAACTGTTCATACCTCTCATAATTTTCAGCCCATATTTCTAATTCTTTACAATATTTACACAACTCTGCAAGATCAGGAATTTAGTACTTCATTAATTTTACTTGATATAGTCAATACTACTACAGGAGCTATAAGGAAATTTACCTTGAGTATATAAACAGAATCAATTTTAATATCACCATACACAAACTCTGTGCTAATTTTTAAACATAGAGAATGATAGATAGTCCTGATTCCTTTCTAGGCCCATTCTCCCAAGACTACAATCCCCCAGCACCCACCTCGACTGTGACTCTTTTTTGTTCCTTAACTGCAACACCTTTTCCCACTGCACTCATAGAAAATGCAGCTGCACAAAGGTGCGTGATGCTCAGGGCTGAGGTTGCACTTCCCAGTCTGCACTGCAATACCATGGGTTGCTAATTCATCTTTCCCAAGTAGGTCTGGTTATGAAAATAGCAAATAAAGTTAGTCAGTTCCTACTTGGGGTTGCTCTATAACACCTGGATTCAGAGGCACCAAAATGGTAACATGCCGATTTGGTGCCATTACTTGCTTCAATTATGAGCAAGTTCCTCAGGTAAATGTCAGTGAAGATTCAACCAGTGAGTATCTACACATTTTCCACAGAAAGTTGTAATAAAACACACACATCACCAAAAAACAATTACAGTTCTACTTCACCTTATTTGCTAGGCCTATAGCATTGAAAGACTTCAGCAGGAGCTAAGACTTGATAAACTACTAGGTAAACACCTACAATATGTGTTGGTTAGGAATGAGAAACAGACTGCTTCCTTGAACTCCTCTAACGTGAGATTACTGTTGTTCTGATTCTAAAGGAAGTGTTTTATTTAATTCATTGGGTGCTGTGTTTGTTTGTTCTCATCCAGCTCATCAAAACACTTTGTTTTTCTAACTAAAAAATAACATTTCACCAATTCAAGCCATTATCCCCTTTTTACCATAGCTTTATAGAAATTTAAGTTTTTAGAGAAAGTTCATAATCAGTTTTAGCATCAACCACCTGAACTAATATACTCAAAGTTATGAGCGCTGAAGATGCTCTGATGACATTTCTTCTACAAAATATTGAAAGACATTATATGTAATAAGATAGTGGGTATCTCAAATTTCCCAAAAGTATCAATGTAATAAAACTTTCAAATCTGTTGTGAGCTAGGTTTCACACTTTTGGAAAGATCAGCAAGGCACTTGGTGGTTTAGAATAGGTTTTTCGAGTATAGACTGTGAGTGTTCAGTTTTTATACAGTTGAACTTGAAAAATGCAAGAACTTTATATTCACAGGTGGTGAGTTTCCACAGATCATTTACAGTATGCTATTGAAGAGCCTTTGCTGAAAGCCTTTAGCAGATCCAGCTTCATTGGTAGCTATGCTGCAAGTATCATAAACATACATACCTTGCTCCTGGTTACCACGGTTCAGTCCTAGTCCTAAACCTAGTCCCAGGGGTACAGCCACCAAAGCACACAGCAGAACCTGTTCCATAGACACAGGAAAACCAAAGTTCACAGCTGTGATAAATGGTTAAGTTTATTAGAAATTAACTGTATGATTAGTATTTCTATGAACGTGTGATTTCTTATGGACTTATCCCTTCTCTGAACTCATTAATAGAAAAATCGGAGACATTCTGAGCCTGAAAACGAGCGAAGCACAAGAATTCAGTTCACCTTGCGAACTGCTTACAAGTCGAGGCCTTTTAACCTGTGGCTAGCCCCCTGTTGTAATTGGGGAAATTACATTTGTAATTGAACTAAATAATAAATAATGAAATAACTAGATGATACTAAATAGAAAGTACAGCTATTACAGCATAAAGTAATTCAACCACTGCAAGTAATAAGACAGCTGAAGTTAACCCCAAAATTTGTATTTGGCATACAGATAAGATGTTGCATTTATCATAACATTTACACAAAGACCCTTGATTTTGGGACATTAATTCTTAAGGTGAAATAGTATTGGTAGCACCTATCCAAATCTTCAGGCTTTCCACAGCTAACTTCTATGTCTAAATTCAAGATTACAGCTACTTATGCATAGAAAAGTTATTCCTAATGCATATGCTCTGTTCTCTGGAGGATTTATTAGGCAGTGTGATTACTGTTAGCGAGCATACAATTCTCTGCCTAAGCTTTCAGCAACAAGTTACCAAGGAAGTACTTCGTGCATACAGTTTATCAAAAACACAGATAAACGGTGTAGAATATTAACAGTTTACACCTCCAATATTTAGATTTTGAGTTTTGTATAGGCAGGCATTTGAAAACTAGTGCATGAATATGTTTTAGGATACTTAAATTTCTCACTTCATTCTTCCAAGTAGCACTTCAAAGCATAATTTACTTTCCTTCACAGTTACGCATTTTTCCTACATTGTTTCTCATGATTCATTTCTTTTTACTGGAGACTTAAGGCAAAAAAGTCCTATTTTATCTTCCTTTTTTTTTCTTCCACAATTTCCAGTATTTCCCTTATGTTTTATGCAATCCTTGAACAATGCAGCACTAAACAGGAAATCATACTATGTGAAATTGTTCTGATGACATAGAGCTGAAAATTATAGTAGCTTGATTCTCTTTTTTCATCGGGCTGTTTTCAAAATTAAGTCTTGCATCTTTCTAAAATAAATATCTGTAATTTTCTCTAAATTGCAATTTACAAATGCAAGACCTGTGTGTAAACATATACACATACATACATATATATATATATATAATGTTTTTTTCTTGTGTGGTCACAAACAGAAGCTACAACAAAAGATTTTAAAAACAAAACAAAACATGTTATTATTTATAAGGCAGCTGCATGAGTCCTAAAGCCTTGGGGAAGAGGGAAAGTTTACACCATGTTTGAGATGTGGGACTGACAATACTGAACGAAATGATTAATTAGGCTTTTCCCATGCCTTGCTTCCTGAGTGTTTTTTGCCAACATCTTGCCTACATGATCTGTTTTGTTAATGACAAATCTAAAGATAAAAAAGTGAGCAAAAAGGAACTACGGCTCTTTTGGAATGTCTTTGCTGTGCAATAAAGCTATCAGGTTAACAATGTAAAAGAAAAGCTGCCAGGAAAAAAAAAAATAAATTGCTTGATAGGTACCAGAAGAACTTTAGAAATTTGCCAGTGAAGCTAGTGCACTCATGCAGTAAAATTTTAACCACCGATTACCAAGCTACCTTGAATGATTATATTAATGGAATTAAACTTCTAAAAATCCTACAGATTTGAGAATTGTTAAACCAGCAGCACTGAAGAACAGCACCCACTTACCACACAGATTACTTTGTATTTCAGGATGCTTTCTTTCTTCACGTACTCTGTTTCTTTTAAAGACAGTTCCTCCAAAGATCCTCTGTAGTCCTTGGTGATATCATGCTCAAACTCCATTTTGCCGAGATCTGCCCCTCGGCTGAGCGTCTTCTGCGTTCCTCAGCTGGGTTAGCTGCGAGTGAGATGCTACTCCTGCTTCAAGAGTTCCTAGTACTTTGCTCATAAGATTTTTTATGAGATCTTAGCTTTTGCATCAGTGTCAGTTTTGCAGAAAGCCAAAGTAAGCAGGAAAACGACTTTGAAAGGTCAAAGGCTGAAAAGCATTATCTGTGTTCAGGGAACTCTTCAAGATAAGAATGGCACTGGGCAACATTTAAAGAGAGATTAGGAGTAAAGTTGATAAGTGATAAAACGCTAACTCAAGTACTCAGCTATTTGGTTAAAATTCCAGAGAATCTGTTATCTTTAAAGAACGTGTTGAATATACGAAACCAACATGAAAGGGGACAGTTTCTTGCTTCCTGTTCTGTGTCACGCCTATGTTTTCAGATACCTTCCCTTATTTAGCACCACGGGATTCCTCCCGTTTAGTTTCAATCCATCTTTGTCTCACACTTCTTTCAGCTTCTTGTATGGGTTTTTTTCAGTAGCTGTGGAGGTACTGATTAAAAATGAATGGTATACAGCCAAATCAAAGTCAATAAAAAAATAAAAAGTTTTGTTTAATTACAATTTAAAAATCTATTTGTTTTTCAACTTGGTGGTTAATGGAAGGATTGGTTATTTTGAAAATGTACCTTTATAGTGTACTTAGGGTATGCATGTGTAACTATTCAGATGTTGACCTAATTCTAAAGTTAAGCACCACATGAACTACAACTTATAAGTAAATTTATAATTACCAAAAAAAAAAAAAAATCCCAAACATGATACTATGCAAGCTGGTATGAAGAAAATTAACTCCATTGCATCCCAAACCAGTTTGATCTCTACTTCTTATTCCATATAATTTGTGTAATGCTCAAGTCCTATGTTATCCAGTACAACCCCATCAATCACACACACACATACGCTCACACCCATGTCCTTTAATTTGTAGACAGATATCACTTCCTTACTCTATGGGCTACCCCTGTAAAATGTCTATAAAATGCCCATTGAGCTCCCTTCTTCCATGTTGGGGTTCCATCTGTTATGGTGATTGCTCAGGACAGAAGAGGCAGTGTGATATGTGAAGCTACTGGTTGCCAAAACCTGTTCGGGTTGGGTCACACTTGCAGGGATTCTTGTGAGGCTTGCCCTCTGTTCAGGTGGTTTCCGCTCTAGTACTTCCTATAACACACAACTCAAACAACAGGTTACAACAGTTTGAAGTTATATCCATTACAATCTCCTGGTCCCTTTGAACCAGGCTGTAAGTTTCAATATTGCATTTAACTCCTCCCCTTACTATGCTGGTAGGGAATCATCCACAGGCTCCAGACTTTCCCTTGGTTGGAAAGCTACTTCGCAGAAAAGTACCTGGGGCTGCTGGTTGACAGCTGGTTAAACATGAGCCAGCAGTGTGCCCAGGTGGTCAAGAAGGCCAAGGGCACCCTGGCTTGTACCAGCACTAGGGTGGCCAGCAGCACCACAGCACTGATTGTCCCTCTGTACTCGGCACTGGTGAGGCTGCACCTTGAATCCTGTGTTCACTTCTGGACCACTCATTACAAGACACACATTGAGGTGCTGGAGCATGTTCAGAGAAGGGCAATGAAGCTGGTGGAGGGTCCGGAGCACAAGTCTTATGAGGAGCAGCTGAGGAAGCTGGAGTTGTTTAACCTGGAGAAAAGGAGACTCTGGAAGGAACTTTATCACTCTCTACACCTACATGAAAGGAGGTTATAGACAGGTGGGATCAGCATCTTTTCCCAGGTAACAAGTGAAAGAACAAGAGGAAATAGTCTCAAATTCCACCAGGGGAGGTTTAGATTGGGTATTAGGAAAAATTTCTTCCCCAAAAGGATTGTCAAGCATTGGGACAGGCTGCTCAGGGACGTGGTTGAGTTGCCATCCCTGGAGGTATTCAAAAGACATGTAGTTGTTGTGCTTAGGGACATGATTTAGTGGTGCACTTAGCAGTCTTTTCCAACCTAAATGATTCCATGATTCCAGGGTGTACCTGCTCCACTATGGACCTATCCACAGCCACAGACAATTTGGGATGTATCTGCTCCAGTATGGAGTTATTAACAGGTCACAGACCCTTTAACCAGAGTTCAGACTGTAGTTGCAGCATGCCTACCACAGCAGTACAGAAACAACAGCAATGTCCAGGCCATCCGCTAGCCCAGACACGTAGCCAGTCCTGTTATCAGAATGTTCCTAGGCACAGGAAGGTAAAATGATAAGCACTACAGCAAATGACAGCCAAGACCAACTGCTGCACTCTAATACAGAGAAAAGCAAGACAGTCCTCTGGTGAGAGCAACAGCCTACCAATTAATAGCTAAACACCTGTACCAGCTATAAATCCAGTATAGCATATTCATATCAAATCTGTCATTATCTTGAATTCCTATGGCCCCACACTGGATGCCAAAAAGCACATCTGTCAGTTAATCTGAGCAGGCAGCTCAGCCCCACACAACCACTCACACAGTCCCCTGCTGTGTGAAGGGTTTGAAGAACAGGAAGGGTAAAAGTGAGAAAAAAAAAAGTGAGTTGAGATAAAGACAGTTAATGGATAAGCAAACAAACAAAGCAAAATCCGGAGTTCATCATTACTTCCCATCAACAGGGTGGTGTTCAGCCACTTCCAAGAAGGCAGTGTTCCACCACATGTAATGATTATTTGGGAAGGCAAACACCATCACTCTGACCATTCCCTATTCCTTCCCTTTTTTCCCCCGAAGTTTTACTGTTGAGCACTGTTTCATATGATGTGGGGTATCCCTTTAGTCAGCTGGTGTCCGAAGTCCCAGCTGTGATCCCACACAACCTCTTGTGCACCCCCAGGCTATTCACAGAGAAAGCTTTGGGGCTGTTTAAGCACTGCTCAGTAATAGCCAAAATGAACAGAATGTGATATCATATACTTGATTTTGCTGCTTTTACACAATCACTGCTCTATTTTCACATACTTTAATGTCCAAGTGATGAGTTTCTATGACATTTCTCACCAATAAAATAAGATTACTAAACTTAATAAACATTAACCAAGAACACAAACTTTTCTATTTAAAGATCAAGGGCCTCACACATTTAAAAATACTTCTTTTCATCCCAGCAAAACAAAATTCACATTAAAAAAAGAGCAATCAATATGATCAATACTTGAGAGTAAAGAAAACAACAGGGAAGAAGGAAATAGTTATCTATTATCCTTTCTGTTCTCAGTTACTAAATCACAAATTTAAGTGACCATTCTGCATACAGACTGACACTATACTAAGGTAAGGCTAGGGTACAAACAAACCCACACCCCTATAGTTAAATTGCAGTCCTCTATTCATCTGGCACTTTCAAACACTGGAAGATACTTTCAAAGAACACAGGCAGGACATCTCTGACATATGCGTGTCAGCAAGCATGTCAGGAAAATAGGAAGAATAATTTATGGAGAGCATTGTGTTGTAGACTCTTTCAATTTTCACTACTACAGCTGAGTCCTCTAAGGCCACGAAGAAATAGACAAGCTTTACATGCTATGAATTCAAAGATACCTTTATACTCATTTATCATCCACCTTCTAAAATGAATAGCATTCAGGAAAAAGAACATCAGAGCTTAACCATTTTTCTCATGAATGTTTCTCATCCTTAAAGAAGTGGTCATTTTGATGAAAGTGTTTTTGCCACAGTAATATGATGTTTGCAGTCATTTTGAAAAGTGCGTCTCTTTTTCTGTGTCTGGATGAAGAGGGTCATTTCATCCTCATGCAAATGCTGCTTTTCTTCCTGGTTTGATGAGGTGTGTGGCTCTGTGTTACTGAACACAGAGTCTGACAGTGGTTCATGCCTTGGCAGACACCTGGGTGCAATTCCATCACATAAGGGCAGTACTCTTTCTCATCATGGACCCTTGGCTCCCTTAGGCAAAGCAGGATGACCTTTGCTTAGGCCTGACCTGCTCTGGCATCCCTGGCCCTCAGCTCCACCCCAATAACTAGATTCTCTGCCAAAGTGTGACTGAGATAAGATAGCCAGGTCTTCCAGTGTGCCCTTCCCCACAGATGCACACCCTTTCCTTTGCAATTGTCTCTGAGGTGAAATATGATTTGCACTAAGATAAGAACACCCAGTGGGCACTGCAGGAGGGACTGTCTGGATGCTCGCATAATGATGCATTCCGGAGACTGGGAGCTGTGATGATTTTGGTTGGCTTTGGTACATATCGGTTTGCAAAAGTGTTTAAAATACTGCTGGAGACTGAGCCAACTGGGCCAACTGGTCTCCCAAGATTGCAGGCAACTTCCAGGCAGATCCTCCTGTCCTGGCAGGGATGCCTGCAGGGGATGTCCAGCCCAAAGAACACTCAATTTTGGATGGGTGAGTAAAAGCACCAAAATCTGGTGATAAAATCCTAAAGTAGTTACAGAGGTCCTTCCATGCTTTGCAACTGTGCATTCTGTAAGGACAAAGAATGCAAACGTGTATATTCCTAGCTGCTTGTATGACAACCCTTTCAACAGGCTTATATTGCACACTGCATTGGTAATATTTAGACACTGCATTAGCAATAAATCTAATTATAATAATCTACATAATCAGTGTCATACTTTTTGTGTCTGATCAAGAGTCTTTTCTCTACTACTCTGCTACACAAAGATAGGATCATAGGTAGCTCAGTTTTGTTAAAATGAGATCTGGTTAGATGAGGTGTTCATTTAGGAGATAAATCACCATTTGGACCTCTTACGGGGGTTCAAGGATATTATATGGTTGAGTGGCTGAGTTTTAAAACTCAAAATTGGGTATAGTATTTGGGACAAGCAGTGGATCAGGACCCAGTAAGATTAGATCAAGTCTGTCTAATAAAGGTGACCAGTCAGATTTGGGCTTGTATGGTAAGTACTGCTTAAAATGACCTAAAATCAAGATAAAGTTGCATTAGGCACAAAGTAGTGGACAGATTGTATCTTGGTACATAATAGGGTTGGATAGGAATGGCTGCTAGCCAGTGACTGTCACAGAGCAATTGTCATGGGTTTACTCTGGACCAATTTTTTCAAACCTTTTACACAATTGCTATGAGAGAAGTTTTATACAGACAAAAGAGACTTGACATGGGGGAATAATATTATATTTATTATTAGCAGGATAAAAACTAAAGAATAAAATATACAATAATTCTGACTGGTTAAAATTATGAAGAAAATGTTATATATTTACAAAATTATCTCTCCCCCCTGTATCAGGAGAAAACTCTTTTCTTTACTTTCAGGGTTTACAGTTCCTCTAAATCAAATTTGCAGCACTTGAAAGTTTTCTTCTATTATCTTTAGGGCAATAACTTAGATCAGCTGTAGCTGGAAATCTCTCTCTCTCTTTCTCTTGCTCCTCCCTGCCGGGCCAGGACCGGAGGCTGGGGGGTACTCAGGCCTAGTGAGGTCTTCCATGGACTGCAAGGGGACAACTTGCTGCACCATGGTCTTCACCACTGTTACAGGGGATAACAGCATTGAGTCCAACCCCTGGTTTTTTTGTGGGGTCCCTTCTCACGGGAGACAGCCTTGGATGAGCTTCTCCAACGTGAGTCTACCCTCGGACAACAGTTCTTCCATAATCTGCTGTCCTTTAGGGTCACAAATGAATTACACCAGCATAAATCCCTCACTGGGATCACATATCCTACCCAGGACACTTGCTTCAGCGTGGGCTTCTCTCTTCACCGGTCACAGGTCTCCTGCAGGACTCTACTCCATCTTTGGGCCTCCCACAGGGTCACAGACTCTTCAGGCATCCACTTGCTCCGGCATGAGCTGCAGGGGGTCTTTGCACCCCAGTGGTCTTCCACAGGCAGCAGGGGTTTCGGTTCTAAGTCCTTTCCTCTGCTGGAGGGGGAGAGGGGCCCCCCTGAGCCTCTCCTCCCCCCTCCTGCTACACTGACCTTGGAGGCTACATTGCTGTCTCTTGTTCTCCTCCGCCCTCCTCCGGGCTGGAATTTCTTCTGCGCAATTCATCTTCTCTTCCGTTTTCTTAAATATGTCATTCACAGAAGCGTTTCTAAAACTTGTGATTGGCTTTGCTCTGGAAATCTACCTGGAATTAACTATTTTTCAACCCTGAGTGTGGGGGACTGGTAAACCCACGACAGCAATAAGGCAGAAAAACAATAAGAATAGTAGA
Organism: Oxyruncus cristatus; assembly: GCA_013399855.1. NCBI lineage: Eukaryota > Metazoa > Chordata > Aves > Passeriformes > Cotingidae > Oxyruncus > Oxyruncus cristatus. The sequence continues at coordinate 1,580,717 of VXAY01003849.1, read as the reverse complement.
CTGGTCCTCAAAATAAGAATAAGACATTATCATGAATAAAACAACTTCTTTTGGGCTGCATTTCCAATTGTCTAATGGGTCACTATGGGAATGGATTAGGAGCTTGGCACAGAATTTGAGTAGACACTCATACTGGGCATTGCCACTTTGATAAAATATGAGTCGGTCTGCCAGGGATGGACAAGTATTAACACTAGATGTTGACAGGATATATATGGGCATGTGAGATGGTTTTGCAACACACTCTGAATAAGCATACAGTGAAGAGTATTATGAGCATTTCTTACAGAATAATGAACCTCCTTTAAAGACTGAGGGCAACACAATTCTAAGAGCAATACAAGCAAGTGTAAGCAGACCTTCACTTATATATCTTCTGTTTTCATTGGTCATCCATTACATGCATATGTAGGTGAATAATACATTCGTAAGCATTGTTTGTTTCCTAACCAGGTATTGCCCATAGCTGACAAGAAAGCACCGCCTTCAATGTGTAGTACGCCTGTTGGCTACAATGTGTCTCTGCGAGCTGTGCAAGCACTGGTGCCCCATATATGAAAATTTCCCATGGTACTTCTTAAATTTATTTATAGCATTTCTCATCGTTTATATTATGTATTCTTCTAGGCCTATTTACACAAATTTACACATATAAAACAAATAATTATCTATCCAATTCCATATGAGCTTTTCCGCTATGGGTACCGCGCTATTTTCCACTCAATTCCAAGCTTGGAAATGTTAATTTCTCACTGCTCTGAGGCCTCCAGTTATCAGCTTGATAGTTGATCAGAGAGATGATCAACTTTATTTTTCTGCTGAAGACATCAGTTTGCATCTGATTACCAGCACTAGCTGAATTTAGGTTTGCAGCCAAACAGCCACAGACAGCTCAGAAAATACAGTGCCAGCATCATAGACCCACAAAATCTTCAAAACTGTCTTGATTTGGCATTTTACATTTATTTTTAGTATAAAAACCACTGCATTAATATAATGCTCTCTACAACTAGGAGGCTGTAGACAGGTGGTTGTCAGTCTCATCTCCCATGTACCAAGGTGTAAGACAGGAGGAAATGGCCTCAAGTAGCACCAGAGTACGTTTAGTTTTGATATTAGGAAAAAATTCTTCACTGGAAGGGTGGTCAGGTATTGGAACAGACTATCAATAGAAATGGTAGAATCACCATCCCTGGAAGTGTTCAAAAAACATGTAGATGTAGCACCTGGGGACATGGTTTAGTGGTGGACTTGGCCGTGCTGGATTAATGGCTGGACTTGATGATCTTGGAGGTCTTTTCCAACCTTGATGACTCTGTGATTGTAATGTAATACTATAGTACTAATTTTTAAATGTAATACTATTGTATTTTACTGTGTCCAGTTTGGGGCTCCTCAGCACAAGACAGATGTGGAGTTCCTGGAGTGGGTCCAGCAGAGGGCAACAAACATAATTGGGGGACTGGAGCATCTCTCTTATGAGGAAAGACTGACAGAATTGGGCCTGTTGAGCCTCAAGAGGAGATGACTGAGAGAGGACCTCAGCAATGTCTGTTAGTATCTGAATGGAGAGAGTCGAGAGTATGGAGCCAGGCTCTGCTCAGTGGTGCCAAGTAATATGACAAGAGGCAACGGGCAGAAACTGATGCAAGAAAGTTACACTTGAACGGAGGAAGAACTTTACTGTGCAAATGACAGGGCACTGGAACAGATTGCCCAGAGAGGTTGTGGAGTCTCCCTCACGGGAGATGTTCAAAAACCATCTGGACACAATCCTGTGCAATATGCTCTGGGATGACCCTGCCTGAGCAGGGAAGTTGTACTGGATGATCTACTGTGGTCCCTTTTAATCTGACAAATTCTGCAATAAAGTATTTCTAGGTGTCTTTAGATAAATGCATTTTCAGCTTGTTTTATGACTTACTATGGGAATGAATGACTCCACAGTAATTTCAGCAAACTATAGTCCCACAATAACGCAAGGGATCCTTGCCACAAGAACCAGAACCAGTATTTCGCCCAATGATTCTAAGAAAAGATTATTCGAAAAACAAAGAAGCATAAGAAAATATTTTCGTAAAGAGAAAAACCAAAACCAAACCAAACCAAAACCAACCAACCAACCAACCCACCCCAGCCCAAATCACTCCCAAGTTTCAAGTGGTTGCTGCTTTCCCCCTTCGCCCCCTGTTCCCGCTTTTCCCCGCTGCGGGCAGGCAGCGGCGGGCGGCGGCGCCCGGAACGGCCGTGCCGAGCAGCCGCTTCCCGGGGAGCAGGAGGCGGGAGGAGCTTCCGGCGGGGACGGGAGTAGGGGCGGCGGGCCCGTTGGTCTGCGGCTGACAAAGGGCCCGGCGGGGCCCGGCCGGCCCCATGGCCATCCCCATGGTGCCCATGGAGACGCAGCTGCAGAGCATCTTCGAGGAGGTGGTGGTGAGTCCGTCCCCGGGGCGCCGCCGCGGGCGCAGCGTTGTGGGTAGGCCCGGGACTCGTCTGGGCCCCTGCGGCCCGCCGGGCACCCCCGCGGGATGGAGGCATCCCGAAGGAGAGGAAAACCAGAGGGAAGAGGGGCCACTGGTTCTTCTGGCGCAGTTCGTGCGGTGAAGCCCCGCCGCCCTCCCGGGCCGTGTTTGGCGCTATTCCAGCGGCGGCCCCGTGGCCCGAGGGATCAGTGAGGGGAGGGGTTTTCCTCGGGGCTGAAATCGCCCTTCGCTGACTGTTAAAGAAAAGCTGACGCAGGGTAGGACTGGGCATAAAACAGGTTGCTTACCCAACACCAGATTCATTGCACTGAATTTACTGCAGAATAAGCAGTTTAAGGAGGCGTTTTGAAGGAGACTGTGAGAAGATGAATGTCTTCAGGAGACCTTTCTCTTCAGCCAGTGTAAGGTGTGAACAAATAGTGGAAATACACTCGCACAGTGGTGCCTGCAAAATGAAGCACAAAGTCCTCTACTCCGCACAGGACATTCCTTCCAGCCCTTTCACTAGCTTTGCTCCCTTCTTTGGGTGCATTCAGGGACCTCCACATCCTTTTTAAATTGCTGGCCCTGGAACTGCTCACACTGCTCAAGGTGAGGCCACACCAAGGATTAATACAGCAGAATAATCACCTCTTTTGGCCGGCTGGTTAAAAAGTATTTGCAAGCAGCAAACACTGAGGTTTGCCCTCCTGGCTGCCTGGGCTCCCTGCTGGCTCACATGGAGCCAGCTGTTAAACAGCACCCACAGGTCCCTTTCCAAAGGGCTGATCTCCAGCCAATACTTTCCCGATTTATACTTGTGCCCAGCATTACTCTGTCCCAGGTGCAGAATCTGGCACTTCTTAAATTTCATGCCACCAATTGCTGTATCCTTCTCTATGGCGTCTCATCCCTCAGAGAGTCAACACACTTCTCAGTTTAGTATCATCAGCGAATTTGCTCATGGTGCATTCAACCCCTGCATCCATATAACTGATAAATTTATTGAACAGGGCTGACCCTACAATTGAGCCCAGAGGAACACTGCTGGTGACCTGTCACCAGCCAGATGCAGACCCGCTCACTGCAATCCTTTGAGCTCTGCCCTCCAGCCAGTTCTTCACCCAGCGTGCTGTGAACCTGCTTACCCCACAGTTCAACAGCTTGTCAAGAAGAATGCTGTGAGGGATAGTACTAAAAGCATTGTCCATAAAAAGTATGTCCACTGCCTTCCCTTTGTCCTCTAGACAAGTGACCGTAGGATAGAAAGATATTAAATTAGTTAAACAGGACTTTATGAACCCAAGTCACTGGGTCATTAAGTCACTGTTTTGTAGAGCACAAACGAATGGGCTTCTTGGTAGATACGGGAACATCATGGTTGGAAACACTGGGGTGACAATAGCTGATAAGGTTCCTGGTGGTGTGACACTCCTAGAAAACCTTATAAAAAACACCTTTTAACAGTAGCTCATTCGAGGGTTTTCTCTTACAGAAAACAGAAGTAATTGAAGAAGCTTTTCCTGGGTAAGTGTAATATTAGTTTATCTGTGCAAGATTTTCTGCAGAGATGAATTTTTCTATTTGTTTCATTGGGTACTGCTACTAACTGGTGTTCTTATTTGCATTAGTATGTTTATGGACACTCCTGAAGATGAGAGAACCAAACTGATCAGCTGCTTGGGAGCTTTTAGACAGTTCTGGAGCAGTCTTTCCCAGGTTAACATTTTATTTGTTGCTTATGTGTACTTTATATTCTTTCTTTAATGTAAAAATACCTCGTCTAGTAGACAGACACTTAAGCTGTGAGGTCTGTGTCCAGTCATTCAGAATCTGCTTTCAGATATTGTTTAGTAAAGAATATAGGAAGATTTTGCAAGACAAAAATTAGTTTTGAGATTTGTAATGTTATGTAGTTGTTCAGCAGAAGTTGGTGTGCAGTACAAATAAAAAAATGGAAGTGTAACAGTAACAAAATAAACAGATAAAGGTAATTTGTTACAGAATTTCTAGTAGAAGTGAATAAGTAGGCAAATATTAAAAAAAAGAAACTGGATGTTTATGTATAAAAATTACCTTCCAAAACCTAGGTGCTTCCAGACACTGTTCCATCATTGGAGACCTGGTCAACTTTGTTTTTATTGAATTTGATTATGACTTTGAAAATGGAAGAATAATGTAGAACAGTTCTGTCTTACTTTATTTTGTGCTAACTTTATGTGTTAGTTGACTGTGGAAATAAGTGGTTAAGCTAGGAGATGTTTCCTGTACTGGATACCTGAACATCTTCTGTTGGACAAGTGAACTTCTTCAAAATAAGATCAAAAGACTTGTAGGAAAGCCTATAGGTTGGACAGCTGGATCACTTCCACCAATTCATAGTCTTGTTCTTGTGTTAGTTTCATTTCCTCCCAGTAGGATACTCTATGAATTTTTTAGTTTGTTTCACTACCTGTAAATACATTCTTTCTCCCCTCTACTGATTTTTCAGGAGTCCCATGAACAGTGCGTTCAGTGGATTGTAAGATTCATTCATAGCCAACATAGTCCTAAAAGAATTTCTTTTCTTTATGACTGCCTAGCAATGGCAGTAGAAACTGGACTTCTGCCACCCAGGTAAGTTATGTTGGAATGAGTTGATAAGATACATGGAAATTGTAATATTGGAGGTATTTTTACAGTGCCATTGTACAATTAGTTCTGGAAAACATGCTTATTATCCTTCATTCATTCTTGTATTGTCTTCTGCTAGGATGGTTTGTGAATCTCTGATAAACTCCGATACACTTGAATGGGAAAGGACTCAGTTGTGGGCATTAACGTTTAAATTGGTTCGGAAGATTATCGGAGGTGTAGACTACAAGGTATCTTCCACCCATTCCTTTCTCTGTGATAAAATATGTTATTTTGTAGCTTTGTTTTTATGATTTTTTGTCAGAGATACCCAATCTTTCAAAGTCTGCTTTGCTTACAAGAGAAAAAAAATTCAGTGAAACCACTTTTAATGCTTTTTCGTAATGGAGCTTTACCTTAAGAGGAAATTTTGTATTTACAATGTAACTCTTCCTACTGTTTTCTCTATTATGGTCCCCTTTCATCCTCTCTCAGTTACAGGCTGAATAACCCTAATGCAGTTGCAGAAGTGGTATACATATGAAAGTAACACTGTAAAGCATTAAGGCTGAAATTTTGTCATCTGCTTGACCCCTCTTGCTACATAGGAGAAGGGTCCGGAAAGCTGAGTCTTTGGCAGAGTACAACTCCAGTGGAAGGAGTAGCAAACCATGCATGTCTTGCAGAGAATCACCTCATTAGCTCTGTTGATTGTGTTAGAGCAAAATAAACAACAAAATAAAATGCAACATAGCACTCTGGTCACCCTGCACAAGGCATTGTAGGTTGGATGTCTCTAGATCCGCATCAAAATATCAACAGTTACTTTCTCATCTGGGGTATCCTAAGATTGAGACATTCCAAAGCAGTTTTATGTCATTAGTGTTCAAGTTCTCAGCAGCCATTTGTCTTCTGACACTTAGCAACAAAGAGCTAATTCTGTCAAAATATTGTCTGACCATATTGATTGTGTAATCTTTCTGCCAGAAATAAAGAGTATCTGGGGACGTTAATTTTATGTGCTTTCTTTCAGGGTGTGCGAGACCTGTTGAAAGTGATCCTAGAGAAAATCTTAACAATTCCAAACACTGTGAGCTCAGCTGTTGTACAGCAGCTTTTAGCAGCAAGAGAGGTAACTGTCTGAACTATCACTACAGAGGAAGACAGGCCTCATTCTGTTGTTACTAGTGAGTTTGTAATAGGTGGGATGGCTCTGAGCATTGGTATGTTTCAGCAGGAAAGAGTCATTGTGCCCTTGTTCTTTAGTGTAAATGCATTATATGTAGGAAGCACAGCAATTTTTGTAAATATCGTAAATAAGCGTTAAAATCCCTAACAGGAGAGTCAGGCCAAATGTTTGACTTATTAAGGTGAGATCTATGGGATTTAATACTAAGATTGGTTTCTTAATTTTTTTTTCTTAGTGGGTAAAAATAGGAATTGTTGTCAGTACTTTGTAGGCAGACATAGAGGCATGGTTTTACTTAGGTTTTGACAACCTAACTTAGGCTTGTACAATTAAAACCGTTTTAGACTAGAGTAGTACTACCAGAATACAACTTAAGAAAAAGTATTTTAATTCTTTTATCTGTTTTAATGGACTGTCTTAGATTAGTTGGCAGACTACACCTTCATCTACCTTATCCAAAGTCTTTTACACTGATGTATTTTTTCATTTGTAGGTGGTAGCCTACATTTTGGAAAGAAATGCATGTTTGTTACCTGCCTACTTTGCAGTTACAGAAATCAGAAAACTATACCCGGAAGGAAAACTTCCCCATTGGGTAATGATATGATAACAAATAATGTAATCTGGAGTTTTGTTGCACAAAAAACAAAATTACTTCTATTTTTTTCAAAATAGAGTGTACATGGAGATTTAAAATCTTGTATTTAACAGTAAGCTCTGTGTTGAGTCATATAAATTAAGCTGCAGCTTGATGTGATTGCAGCAGCAGTGCTCTGTGTTTAAATTCAGTGATACAGAAATATTTGGTGCCATGAAAATGGTCATTGTTTCAGAAAAAAAAAAGTAATATTGATCCAGTTTTTAATTTTGCATTCTGTTAAAATAAATAGGTGTCATGAAAAGGATAAAATCCAGGCTCCCTTGAATTAATGGGAAAATTATTACTGACTTTTGAGACAAGATTTTAACTAGACTGTACTAATCTGTGTCCATTGTCTATATGGAATTGTTATTCAGAGGTAAACAGATGTATTATGAACAAGAATTATAGCTTGTCTTAAATCATCTGTTACTAAGTGTTACGCATTGAAATAATATAAGTTTGCGTAGGAGAAGCAGTTCCTATATAAACTCTTCCTTGAGTGCAAGTTGAGAAGAGTCCTTCCTGCACCTTCTTTCTGGTGTCACATTTTTTCTTTTGTGATTTTAGGTTCTGAATGATTTTTCTGACTTGTTGAAATGTGTAGGAAGCTAGTTATTTTAGTAGATTCCTTTATTTTTATTCAAATGTGTAAAATATTAAGTCTTAAATGCTCCTTACCATTATCTGGAACTGAAATCCTTATTTTTTTCCTCCTTTTCTCACCCAGTTACTGGGTAATTTAGTATCGGATTTTGTGGATACCTTCAGACCTACAGCAAGGATAAATTCCATTTGTGGTAAGAGAATGACTTAATGACTTCAAAATAAATGAATTTATTTTGAACTTTTTCGTTTCTTATAACCTTTGGTGACATCATCTGAGTCAAACAATTCATATCTTTTGTTTCATGAAGTCTTTACTCTTGTCAGTTCTCGGGCTTGGTTTGCTTCAGTTTTTGCTTTGAAGGGGAAAATTCGTATTGATGAGATCAAAATAATTTTTTGCTACAACCTGGTAATGGGAGTGTTAACCACTAAGTGTTAACCGCTTCTTACGTGGTCATATATTTTCCAAATACTGTAGGTGTTAAGAAAATTGTAGGTTTTCTATGCTCAGGGATTTTGAGTTAACACATATCCGCTGGTGTGTTAGTCACGGAGTGTTTTCTGACTTCAACTTCCATTGCAGCTTTTGTAGCTGCTCAGCTCTCTCTCTGTTGTTGCAGGCTTCTGTGTGAACATTTCCTTGCTCATATGAGTACTGGTTCTACTTGTCTGTGAAAGAAATGCTCAGCTTCATTTATCGTTAGAAATCTGGTGATCAAAATTTACTGTTTTAATTGTGATGCTTGCTTCATTTTCTTCAAAAGATAGAAATGTCTTTTGTTTGCTTTGAGAATTAAGTACTTTAATACCAGCTGCCTTCTTTCTTAGATTTTATTGCAGCTGAGCTTATTCAGTGCAGAGATTAAGAATGTAAATTCATCTTTCAAAGCATTTTGTTTCAGAAGCTTGTAGTTACTCTTGTATTGAAAGTGTGGCATAGCTTTTATTTATGTGACTCATGGGGATCGCACACAATTTTTTCCAAGCATTGTATGTGTAAATGAGTTGTATAGATATGGTTGAAGGGAAGAAATAAATATTTATTTGCTCTTTGTTTTATGGCCAGTTTGGATAATAGAAGTCATAGAATTTGAACTGTCAGAAGTCAAAATTGAGGCACCTAAATTTAGGTGCTGATGTACAGGTGTGCTAGGGGCGGTGAAACAAATCCCGGGTATCTAATCTACACTGACTAACAAGTGTAAATTTAGCTTACAGAACACTCTTAATGTGTGATCAGCTGAATCACATTGGTCTGTGCTGACTGAATTGACTAGATTTCCACCAAGTGCAATTGAAATTTGACCTTACCTTGCATTTGACTAGTTTGCTCAACAGAATCTTGCCCACAGGGGAAATGAAGGGAAATTGTAAGACTAGACTATGTAATTAGATTTATAATGCCATTTTCTTTGTGGAAAGTGTCAGCATACCAAAATCAAATCCCTAGGTCAAGCAATGGCAAGGGAATAGTCTTCTGGTAACTTAAAAAGGTACTTTTAGATCGATATTTGCAAATATTTTTATTTTTAAGGTACCTAACCTGAATAAATGGGGATTTTACTCCTTAGATATTTTATTAGTTGAAAATTGGTTAGATAAATAAAATCAGCCTGAGCAATCCTTTGGTTAAAAGCTTTAAGCAGTGGAAATTTAAGGAGACCATAAAAGTGTCTGAGGCCACTTTTTGCATCAAAATGATTAGGGAATAGGCCGGTTTCTTTGGTTTAGAATTTATGTTTCTTTGCCTGTAGGTCGCTGTAGTCTCCTTCCTGTGGTAAATAACTCAGGTGCCATGTGTAACTCATGGAAGCTGGATCCTACAACGCTTCGTTTTCCTTTGAAAGGTCTCCTACCGTATGATAAGGTATGCCTTGTTAAACTTAAAGACGTTATATTCAATAAATATGAAACTTCTATATAGTTTGGGGGGGAGAGGGGGGAATTCCAGCTGCTGCCCAGGATACTGAAGAACATGAGACATAATTTAATGTACTTTGTGGGAGTGTGCTTGTGAGAGGGCAAGTGAGAGCAGAGAGTTGGTTGGAAAAGTAATAAAGCAGTGGCTATGTGGAAGAGAATGGAATGGTAATTTCATCTTTTCTGTGCTCTTCGTTGATCTGTAGAAAAGATAATTTTACAATTCAAACTTAAATATAAGTTAGCTTATTTAAACGTAAAACTCTGAGTGTGAAATAGTGGTGTACTAAAAGAACTTAAAAACTGTAAAGGATCAGAACAGAAATCCACATTGTCCAGCATCCCATTCCCTGTATCCTGTCTAAGGAAGGATATAGTGTCTCTATTCACATGTGTAGTGTTCATAATCTACAACAATTATCATTTCATGTGTTTCCTGAAATGGATGTGGTTTGTGTGTATTTATATATATTATGTATATATAATATATATATATTCCAAATATTCGTTCAGACTCTTGAGCCCCTTTAAGCTTTTAGCATCCTCAACATTCCTTTGACAAGGAGTGCCACATTTCAACTTCATGTTGCTTGAGGAATCAGCTCCTTCTGTTTGTTTTGAACCCAGCTTCAGATAATGTTTTTCTTTAAACTTATTTAGGTATTGGAAGATACAGTGAGCAGTTGTTCCACGTCTGATTTCTTCACAATATGCATGATTTTTATGCATTTTGGTCATGTGTTTCCTCAGTTTTCTTACCTTGTTTCCTTTGAGTTCAAGGCTGTTCCATCCTTTTAGTGGATGAACAATGTACTTCTACTTGGTCCTCATAAACTCTGCCACTTCTTAAGAGCTGTGATTATTTCCTCCTTTCGGTTATCAGAGAGCAAGACAATTTACCAGATAATACATATCTGTGTAAATTAAACGTTCATTCTTACATTGTTTAATTCCGTTAAATGTCAAGTCAGTATTAAACATAATTTTGAGGCAATATATGTTTGTATGTGATTGCCTGTTTCTTTTTCAAGGATCTGTTTGAGCCACAGACTGCTTTGTTGAGATATGTGCTGGAACAACCGTATTCAAGGGATATGGTCTGCAATATGCTAGGTCTGAATAAGCAGGTACTGTACTGTGCTGTAACATGATTTAATTCTGCATAGAATCTGCACTATTCTTTTTCTCTTTTCTTTGCTATAGCTAACTAAGCAAAACAGTTTAGGTACAGAAAGTGATTTTTTTTTAATTTATTTTTATTTTTTTATGAGATCATATTAGGTTAATTGGACCTGTTATTCCTATCATTTGTATATTGCTTTACGAATGTTAAATTGAAAAGTAGAGATTTAAAATATGATTTTTTTTTTGCATTGCTTTTTTTTCCTATAAGGCCAGCCTCAAGTACACCTTTGACAGACAGTAGGAGACTGGTTACTGTTCATTAGTTTTTAAAGCATTGTTGTACTCTGTTATATTGGCATGTTATAGTACTAGAGTAGTTGAAAGCTGGGTTTTGTTTTGTTAACATTTTTTCTTTTTATACCTTAGAATGGGAGGGCTTAGTCTGACTTGGGGATCCTTGAGGCTGGCCTCATAGTCACTGTTTTGTCTTTTCTTTTTTTCTTCCTTTATTTTTGTTCTGTCCTGTCTTGTCCTGCCCATCCTCCAATGCTCTAGACCTTGAACATTGCTCAGGTATGTTCACAACCTTACTGTTGTATTGTGACTAACGATACGCTGGCCGCTTTGTAGCCACTGATTCCAGTTAGAGGATACATGTACAGGCAGGGCTTGAAATTGGCAGGACTATTAGTCAAGGGCAGATTCTCACTACAAATCTCTAGAGATATGAGATATGTAGCATTAAGCTGACAGTCAGTGATCCTTTGATCCAAAAATTTTTGTTGGAATGGACTGTTGCTATTTCCCCTACCAGTCATAACTTTTTACTTTGCTGGAATTTTCAGATGAGGAGAGATCCTTAGTTCAAAATTTCGTTCCTTAAGCAGGTGGAAAAACAACCACTGGACTTAATTGTAAAATTATAAAGCTGCAAATGCATAATTTAAAAAAAAAATGTTTACAAGTGGAATTTTCTTATCATTAGGAAGCCTCTGTAAAAAACTTATCAACAGGCAATTATAATATTACCCAAGCTAGGTGAAAGAAAAGTAGTGCAGAATACTGCATGAAAAGTAGTTCCTTAAAATTTTGACTACTTGTTTAAATAAATAAACGCCTGAGCAAATCAACCAAGTGGACTTCTGCTTGAAATTTGAAATTATGGGTGTTATATTTACAGTTTATCCCTCGTTACACTAAAAATTTCCACACTTACTTTAAAAAATAAGATTTATAAAATAGCGTTGCTGTTTGCAATACTATAGTGAAGGTTGTGTCAGTGTTTCCATTTAAGAAACTTCTTTCAGATTTGTGACTTGACTATAAAATTTACATGATCCTGAAACCTTGTGTATATTTCCCATTGTAAGTGAAGTACACCAGTGCTTTTTCTGAACTGGGACAATGTTTTTGAATGAGCAGATTGCTACATCTTGGCAAATAGTAGTCCGTGTTGTATATGACAATCTTTTGTATTTGAGACTTAAAGCAGCTGAAATGTTAAACCTTGGAAATGAGCTGCTAGGTTTCCTGTTTAAATGAGTAGTATTTGTGTGTCTATTTCTGTGTCTGCATTGAGTTGATAAACCAAACTATTCCTCTGTCCATCTTGTAGCTGGTAAATTATACAAGATCTAGACAAAAATACGTTGAACCCATTTTATTCTTTTAACTATGGATGGTCTGTGCTTTCAGGTCAAAAAACATTTGTGTTAAAAATGCTGGGTTTTAACTTCTACTTTACCATATTAAACTATACTCCTTAAAATTTGTTTACTAGTATAGGAATTCCTACACAAAGTTTCATCCTGGCGTGAATTTTTATGGCCAAGGAACAAATGTGAAGAATGTAGCTTATAAAGGAAATGCTGACAGAACATGAACTATAGCTGTGCTGCTACAATTATACCAGCATAAAGATGTTTCGGCTGTTGAAAATTTGTGAGTTGAAAATACGTGATTTAAAAATACAAATATAGAGGTGAATGGTATAGTGGTATAGAACAGGAAATGCGTTCCGTTTAAACATTAATATACTCTGCTTGAAACTGTGAAAAACATTGAAATTTTACTCGCTTTTGGGTACAAGTTAACTTCATGTTATAGCTGAGTTTGTTAACGTAGCCACCTGACAAAAATAGTAGCATGCTTTTCAGAAGTCGTGTAACTATATCAATGCTTTCAGTAAAATAGCTAATAATTTTGTATTTTATTGTTAGAGAAATAACCTGCAGAAATGAACTGTTGCTATAATAGAAATGCAAGTAGTGCCACATTTGTTTCAAAATAAATACAGAAACACCTCAAAGCAATGATCATTAATTATTTATGATCATTAATTATTTATGTGAAGTTGCTTGTATGCCCTGTCAACTATTTACACAGATCCAGTTGCAGGATTGGAGCCTTCATTTGAATCTTTTGGCATCACAATCTAGGTATGGTTCAGCCAGATTTGTCCTAGTTCTGAAATATTCTTGAAGATGAACAACAAAATTTTGTGGTTCAGTCTTAACTAAGCAGATCTCTGTTAGAAAACTGTTCATTCAAACCATCTCTTTTTGTGTAAAAAAACATACAAATCCAGCTGTCCTGTTAACCTTACAGGGAAAAAAAGGAAGATAAAATTTCATATGTTTATAGATTCACGTGTTCCTTTCAGGATTCTAAGTTTTCTTGTGGGATGAGGTTTTCTAATACCCTTAATCAATTATATGGCTATAAGTCCAGATATAATAATATGGACTTCAAAATGTGTCTTCTCTTGGTGTCTGGGGACTTGGAGTCTTTGCTTCTGTGTACTTCTGTGTGGGATAGTAAATACTCTTGTATACTTGTTTGAATTAGTCTATAGGAAGTAGAGATTTAAATTGTATTTTATCATGTCTGTTATCATGGTTTGTGGTTGGACTTGATCTTAAGGGTCTAAATGATTCTACAATTCTGTGTCAATCAGTAGTGTTCTGCTACTAGCTGGGGTGTTACTCCTGATTCTTAGTTATCTTTCAAATAAGTTTTTTGAACTATGTAGCTATCTATTTTTGTGCAAATCATTAACGGTTCAAAGGGTCTTAGTGCACTGATACCAAACTGAGATTTAGTTTAGGGATCCTACAGTTGGTTCTTAAAATGGAATTTAAGTAATATCTTAAGGAGATGAAGTCACTTTGGATGTTTTCGTTTATATCTTTCATTTCTCTGTGTGTACACACCTGAAGAATAAAAAGCCATTCTAGCTTGCACAAGTGCAGTTATAATCTTGTTCCAGTCCTCTAAACAGTCACAAGCTTTGTTACTTTGATTTCTCTGGTTTGGGGAATATTTGAAAGAGAAGGTAATTTTCAACTGTCTTGTTTCTGTAATGTTATACAAAGTTTTAATTAGCAGCAGTTGTATTAAATGATTTTGCTCTTTAAATAGTATATTTGGTTGTCCACCTTTTAAACCAGCAGGTGATCTGCAGCGCTGAGTAGGATATTGTCTATGCTATACCTTTTTTGGGTGAATGTGTAGTTGTATTCTTTCCTAGCTACAAACCAGGAAAATTAGCTTGGGGAAGCTGTTGTTTATTTCATGTCTGTCTGTGCATTGTGAAAGGAATGACAGAATGCAATGTTCAGAAATTGACTTTCCTTTCACTTTTATTTTTAAAATACATGGGATCTTACTATCCAATATCACATGTGTTAACATGGCATAGTACTTAAGGGGTGTGATTATGATATATTGCTGACTGTAGGGGTGTGCATTGACAACACTCAAGTACAAGTTTCTTGTTGGAACTTCATTTTTTAATGAGGAAAACTTGAGAGTGGCTACCCAACTTGGTAGAGATAGAATCAGACATAATACAAAGAATAAGCTTTAAGGTTTTGTGTTTTCGTAGCATGCAGTCTTGGGAAATGGAAGTGTGGGAATAGTTCTGTCTTGTATTAACTACTTCAGGCATTTTGAATTGGGCTTTTGGAGACACCATTTATCTATTTACTATTGTAGGGAACTTGGTCTCTGTGGTTTGGTCTTCTGAATCCGTTTCTGAAGAATAGTAAATGTTGTTTGTTTCAAATATTCAAAAACTATCATAACCGTCAGCCAGCCTTACTGACTTCTTAAAATACTTTTCTTTTAGGAAACACTTCTAATGCTAACCCTTTCCCCCTAAACACCACCCCACCCAAAAAAAAAAAAAAAATCCAAACTCACATAAGAACAATAAAGCACCATCCAATAGAAGTTTTGATCCACCTAAAGTACCACCACTACTTCATCGTCAGAGGGCTAGTCTCAAGAAACCAAAGTGACATGGTAGCTGTTTCCCCCCACACTGTATTTCTTTATGGTTTAATAATGTTTTCAGTTAGGTTATTTGTCAGATTTTTGAATGTTATTTTCAGGACAAAATGGAGAATATGTGTTTGTGTAACCAAATTATAAATATTTGAATTATGTTCTCCTTAGGAGAAAAGCGTAGTGATTTTGAATGCTATTATTTTTCCATATGCAATCCCAAACTGTGTTTGGGGGTTTTTTGTTGCTTGTTTTTGTTTTACTTAAGCCATACCATAACATGAATTCCTACTTATTTATGGGGGTAATCAGCTCTCACCTGTATTTTTATTCATCTCAGTATATGCTGAGATGTTCTTTCAGTTGTGAGCAGTTAATAAAACAAGGACCCAATCCTGCAAATTCCTGTGCAGCACAGTTTTTTATTTCCAAGCATTCTAAAACTATAGATACAAAATCTGTGCAAAAATGTATATTCATTAAAAATACAGAAAAAAAATTCCCAGAAAATTAAATTAATGAAGATAGATCATGAAGTACTACTGTATTTCTTATTGAAGATTTTTCTTAAAGCAAGAAATGTATGATTTTCAGAATCAACGATTGAATTAATTTTTTAAATTTTCTGGCTCTTAAACTTTTCCCAGTCTTAAAATTATTCAGAATAGGGATAATTCCTACTGGAAATTCTGGCTCTCTTTTTAACAGTAATATTTTTCCTGTTACATTCTTTGAATAACTTTGCTCTAAATTCATATAGCCTAACATAGTTAGGCTTTTGGACATTAAACCAGTGCTTAGAAAACTATTAAATTTCAAGCCCTGTACATAGTAGTTTTGCATGCTGGATTATAAACTAGTCTTTAGTGCTGTCTGTTGCACCCTGCTCTGCTTCATAATTAGTTGCTTTGGGAGGGGGAAAAAAAACGAACTACAAAAGACTCGAAGTATTCTGTCCTGATGGTGATAACATTGCTCTGTGTAAACCTGTACCATGGTTGGTCTGTGATAATGACATGGCATTCTGGAAGAAAAGGTATAATTGATGCTTTCTGTTCTAGTTAGAGGTTTGTGTTAAGCATGCTTCAAGAAAGCACAGCTGGAATTGTAGCTTTCTGCACTTTTGAGCTGGAGAAGAGCATGCAACAGGGGATGCTGTTCACTGTATTTTGACAACTTTTCAAATTCTTGCATTTTGTCTTTAATTGAAGAGAATCTTTTTTTTTCAAAGCAAAAGACTACCACCAATGAAGGTAGAACAAGCATCTCCTTTCAGCATCTCTCTTTATTTTTATTATATCTTTATTAGTTAAAAGGGTTTTTTTAGGCTGCCTGGCTAGTAAGTTGAAGAACTCATCTAAGGCATTCCTAAAATGTTTTATTAGTATTTGGGTGATATTTTAAAACTTGTTTACAAACAGCTTTTTGCCTCTAGAAAGGGATAATGCATTTTCATGTTTAGAGTTTGAGCAGCTCAGCTCCTTTTCTTTTGTATCATTAAAGTAAATAATTTTTTCTTTAAGGCTGCATTATGTTACAGGCATCAGGCCAAATAAATAAATAAATGTGACCATTCCAGAATACAGATTGCATTGAAACAAACAGGTTAGATTATTTCCAAAGTGCTATCACTTTCTAAAATCAGTTTAATTCCCAACAAGTTTTTGTCTTTAGTAATAGTACATTATATGGGTGTAACAATACAAATGCAGAGTAATAATAAAAGGTTGTTGCATTAAAGAACTCGTAACAAGTGACATTATGTTTGATGGTCTTCCACTGAAGATCTATAATCTGAGTTCCAAATCACAGGTAGTGAGCCTTCTTTTACATACATCTGTATTAATGTGTATCTGAATAGACAATGAATTCCTTACTTGATCGTTACAAGAAGTCATCAGAGATGTTGTGGATTTTTAATTATTTCTGGGTTTGTGGAGCTCAGTGTGAAGATTGTGGCAGTCAAACATCCGAAGAGCTCATCACTATGAGATGTAATTTCTATTCATTGTATGTAGAACATACCACTGATTAATTTTCAAGACTTTTTGATGCTGTCTTGTAACTTGTGGTGTTGTATCAATAGGACAGCATATAATTATAGGAGTAATGACCAGATGTTAATTCTGATGCTGGTTGTAGGCTATAGTTGAGTGTGTGTGTGTATATATATATAGATATATATATATATTTGTAGGCTGTAGTTGTGTATATATGTATAGTTGTAGGCTATATAGGCCCAAAATGAGAGTTAAAAAGTCATTAAATACCTGCATCAGGTATTGGGATGTTTCCTCTGCATTTGGTGGTTTAGTTGATACACCTCTTTCTTTGTGGTGAGCCCTACTTTTGAAAAGAAGGAAGAAAAAAAAAACCTAACAAAAAAATCCCAAAGAAACAAAAGAACCCCCACCAGTGTGTTAAAAAAAAAGACTTTGTTTTCTGTGAATACAACATCAAAGAAATAACATTCCTCTTGAGTTTGTTAAAAAAAATCAACAAAATCCCCAGATGTTATCTGTGCATTGATGAACTGTACTTTGGAACTGAGTAGGGAATTATGTAATGTATGATAAAATGTAAAAGTCATTGTGACCTGTAACATAGTGCAGCTTTAATACACTGACTTAACGTAAATTCAGACTTCATCTCATGCTTCCCAGCCTTCTTTCAAAATGCTGTACTGTGACTGCAACTGTGCAAGTTCTGGAGTTAATGGCAAGGCTTTTGGAATACTGTATCTGATCTCTGCCTTACAGCACAAGCAGCGTTGCCCTGTGCTGGAGGACCAGCTGGTGGATCTTGTGGTGTATGCCATGGAACGGTCTGAGACTGAAGAGAAGTTTGATGATGGTGGAACCAGTCAGCTTCTGTGGCAGCATCTCTCCAGCCAGCTCATTTTCTTTGTGCTCTTTCAGTTTGCAAGTTTTCCTCATATGGTCCTGTCACTCCATCAAAAGGTAAATTGTTTGTATCACTCACACGTAGTAAGAGGGATTTAAAAAACAAAACAAGTATGTTTTAAAAAAGTGTCACACACCCCTGCAAGAAGTACCTTATGTGCAAGAATTCATTAAATTTTTAATATTGTGCTCTATAGGAGTGAGATTCTCAAGTTATGGTGCTGTGAGCTAGGTCTGGTTTTAGGATGTTGCACTGTATTTGGATTCAAAATATGTGAATAACTAGAATAAAGAGATAAACTGGCGTAATTCAGAAGATCGAAGTACTGTGCTGTTGCATCTGGTTTACAACTGAGTTGCAAACAGAGTGAACACCCTGTTCTGTTTGTGGACTAAAAACCATGCCATGTAAATGAATGCGAGAACTTGCTGTTTGTTTAATCAATCAACTCAAACAATCTAATCAAAGGTAATTTGTCAAATTACACTTATATTCACGATCAAAGTCCCAAGTAGTAGTAGTAGTAATAATAAAAATAATAATAATAATTCCATTACAACTGATACTAGTATTTGCGCTTTTCTCTGGTAGTCAATGTCTCTCTGAGTTCTAAGGGTGGTGATGCCAGTCCTAAGAAGGGAAACGAGGGGTTACAGTCAGTCAGCAACATCCTGAGCTCTTTGCTGAGAGCGCTAAATGCTTTTGATGGTAGGAAAGGGGTGTTCTTTCTCCTCACTATGGGATTAGCTTATGGCTATGTAGATACAGTTTCTAACATGCACAACACGTTGCTCCATCTTCATTTGTCTACAGTTCCATGTTACATAAAAATGTAACTGTGTATGCTATGTTTTAGTGGTGATAGATTGTGGTTCTCTGCTCTCTTTGTTATCCCTGAAATTAATTTTACCAGGGCTGTTTTTCTGTAATTACTGTTGATAAACCATTGAAACAATAGTCGTGACACAACACAATTGAACAAATCTTATATAGCACTGCAGCAAGCAAGATAAGAGTAGTGTATTGGTTGTTAGAGAATTGCTGTTACAGGTAAATTAAATAACACACACACAAAAAGTCCACGAGTCCAAATGAAGCAAACCCAAGTTGTTCTGGTTCAGAGACTTCTTTATAGAAAGAGTTTATAAAACCTGTGACCTGATGCTAGTGGCAGTACTGTACTTCACTCCAGGGCTGCAGGGTGACAATTTAACATAGTATTTAAGTGTTGCTAATTTTTTAAAACAGTGATCCTCAAGAGTTAAATTCATTCTAAATCTTACCATTAATTGTTCTGCCTCTCCCAGAGTCTGTTTGTGTGTTACAACTAATGTACCTGTTTCTCTTCTTTCTGGAAACATGATGTACTTTTCTACCTAAGTTCTGCTATAAAATTCTCAGTGATTTCTACTGGAACTGTTTTAATCTGCCCTTGTACTTTTATAAGAACCTTTACAGTGTTTTTTCTCCTGTGTGCAGTATTTGTCTTTTACTGAGTGTTTTTGACAGTTGGCAGGCCGTGGTCTCATTAAGGGGAGAGACCACTTGATGTGGGTGCTCCTCCAGTTTATATCTGGCAGCATCCAGAAGAATGCACTGGCTGACTTCCTCCCAGTTATGAAGCTTTTTGACCTCCTGTATCCTGAGAAAGAAGTAAGTCTCTAATTTTTAATTCAATTGGGACCTTTATATGTCAGTATTGGTACCATTCTTGAGTCACTCTTAAAACATATATGTGCTGCATAGTTGAAGAGAGATGCTTCATAATTAAATGATTTTTTTAGGATTTATAATCTACATGGATTTCCTATCCATAAACATGTTTGGTTTTAGGGGCAAGAAAAACTTACGTTGACTCCTCTCTTCCTTGAGTTTGGTTTGACTAAAGTTTTGAGGAGTTTGTTGAAGCGCTGAGGAGACTATTAAGGAAAAATGTGTAATTTTATTGTTACATCTGAGCTGTAACAGAACAGTACACAGAAAGACACTTTCAGGTGTGAAGAACTAAATGGTTAGTTAAAATTCATTCTGCTGGGACATATCCAATCCTAGTCATGCTTTGTACATTCCTCTAGAAGGGTCAGTTAGAAGTTCTTAAACTTTCATCATGATAGCACTGTCCGTGTGAAGTCCAGATTGCTTACTCTTTTCATAGTGCTTTCTGCTTTGGGTCAGTGGTTATGGTAATACAAATGTGTGGTGTATCAAACTGGTATGTAACAATTTTTTCCCCAGTATATTAGTTTTGACCCACAGAAATTCTTCGGTACAGATTGTGTCAGGAGCTTGCAGTTGCTTTTGTCAGCATAAAATACGGGAAGAGTGATGGGACTACTTACTTTTGCTATAGTGATGGCTCCAAGTTACACTTGTTTAAAGTCTCTGTGTGACTAAGGCATTTCTTAGGGTTCAATTTCACAAGCACTTTAAATGTTATCTATAGCTGTTGCTCTTACCAGTATCTGTCTTGCAGTCCTGTTGATTATGCAGTGGTGATGTCTCACTTGTGCAGCCAGTGGTGCTTGTGCAGTAGTAATTGTATCAAAGGGAAAGAAATGCGGGTGTTGGCAGGAGACAACCAGAGTGCCTTTTCTAATGGCACTAATATACCTGAGTCTGTATCCAAAACTTTTTAATTTTGGGGTGTATTTGTACCTTTTTATAAGAAATGTATTAGTCTTTAAGGATTAACTGTGATGATAAACAATTTAGATTTTTCAGAAAATGCTGGTGAACCACTGAGTACCTACTATGGAAGCACATACCATAACTGATTTCTGAATAGTGTATGTGTGAGGCTGAGAGGAAAAGCATATACTTTGTAAATATATATGTCTGGAATTTGTACTCTGAGCATGAATTTCCTTTTGCCAAAGTCTTAGATAATTTGTTTGGTTTGGGTGTTTTTCAGAATAATTATTGAGGTCCAGGTCTCTTCCAGAGTTCTTGATTTAAAATCACATACAATGATGAGGGTAGAATGCATTCTTTAAAAATGTTCCTTATGGTGCTGCAGGTCAGAAAAAATGTGACCTTGTGAAAACTGTCTTAAGTCGGTTTTCTGCTCATTAATCCATGTGATACGTCGCATTCATGTGTTCTTTCTTTAGTGTATTCCTGTACCTGATATTAACAAACCCCAGTCAACTCATGCTTTTGCAATGACCTGCATTTGGATTCATTTGAATCGGAAGGCCCATAGTGACAACTCCAAGTTACAGATTCCCATTCCTCATTCTCTCAAACTTCACCATGAGTGAGTGTGGGTTTTTTGTTATGTTTTGATTTATGCCTAGACATAATGAAATAGGAAGTTCTCAGTCTGTATTCAGAATGTATTGTGTGATGGGATGCTGTTTAAAGGTTATCAAAGGAATGAGTTCAAAGTCATTCAAAAAGGCAGAGTTCAAACTCCAAATACTTCATAAAAAGGGAAATGCTGTCATCCAGCTAATGGAAATGATACATTTTATTGCAGAATAATCAAGTCTTTATTGCTAATGAAGAATCTGAAAGTAAATTCACTGGTTTTGTTATGCTGTGGTTTGGAAAGTGTGGATAAATAGTACATTGGGTTAAGTTTTTGTCTTGAAAGGTGTTTTTTAAAGTGTATTTATCTGCTGAGATGTTTAATATAGAAAAATCATAACACAATGAAACTGTGGCATAAGTTGTAGTTCTTTTGATGTGGTGCAATTAACAACTATTTTGATTTTTTCCTACTATTTTATAGTGGATTTTTTGACTGAGGTTATTGTGGTTGTGTTTCTGGAATGTATGTGTATTCTTTCTGCCTAATGTTTAATATCTTTGGCACACAGGTTTTTGCAACAGAGTTTAAGGAATAAAAGCTTACAGATGAATGACTACAAAATTGCCTTGTTGTGCAATGCCTATTCAACCAATTCAGAGTGTTTCACTTTGCCAATGGGTGTATTAGTAGAGACTATTTATGGAAATGGCAACATGAGAACACCTCTTCCAGGGACTAATTGTACGGCATCAGGGTCTATTACCCCGTTGCCAATGAACCTCTTGGATTCACTCACAGTTCATGCCAAAATGAGGTAGAGTATGCAGCTAGCTTTTTTTTGGTTTTTTTAAACCTGTAAATCTGTGTGTAGCTAATTATCATCAAAAAGATTTCCTGTGCCTGGACATGTTGTGTATAGATCTGTTAATTACTTAATAAATTTCTTAAATTTCAAGTCCATGTTTTTGATTGAAAAACATTTTCTCTCTTTCCTCAGTCTAATTCATAGCATAGCTACAAGGGTGATTAAGTTGGCCCATGCAAAATCTAGTGTGGCCTTGGCTCCTGCTCTTGTGGAAACCTATAGTCGCCTTTTGGTTTATATGGAAATAGAATCCTTGGGCATCAAAGGCTTTATCAGTAAGAAAGAAAACCTTTTTTTTTCCCCCCCTTTTCTTAAGTAGTATTTTCTTTTAGTGGCAACTAGAGACCATAGTAAAACTGCAAATATAATGATGCAGCCTATATCAATTATTTTAATATAAAAGAAATTGTGAAGGTTGTCCTAGTGCTGCGGTAAATTTTAGATGAATGTGCTGCTGTTCCTTTATGCCATCACTTGTATGGTCAAGACCTTCCTAGTTATGCTGCATTGTGCAAAAACATGCTCAATGGAAAATTGTAAGCAAAGTTACTTAATTAGATACACAGGATACTTAATTGCCCTCATGAAAATAATTTGCATGTCTGCTGTTCATTCAAAAAATTATTAAGCTCTGTACATTTACAGCATCTTCAGAAAGCACTTGCACACGTGCTCTTTGGAGGTAGGACATTTTTCAAATCAAGTATCTGACTTGCAGCCTAATAAAACCAGTGTACTCTGTAGTTGTATTTCAAAGTGTGATCAATTGTAAAACTTACTTTACAAACTTTTTTCCGTAAGGTCAGCTCCTGCCAACAGTGTTCAAATCTCACGCATGGGGAATTTTGCATACTCTGCTAGAAATGTTTAGCTATCGGATGCATCACATCCAGCCTCATTACAGAGTCCAGCTCCTCAGCCATCTTCATTCCTTGGCTGCTGTGCCACAGACTAATCAGAACCAGCTTCATCTGTGGTGAGTGACATTTGCCCTATTTAACCATAATCCCAGCTTCCTTTTTTATCATATATTGAAAGCTGTGTGAGAACTGTGCTTAAATAGGACATGGATACTTCCATCAAGGTGTGTGTCTTACATCAGCATAAACCATGCATAAAACAGTGGCTAATTTAAATACACGAAAGATGGAAAAGCTGGTTAGAGAAACTCTAGAGTGGTTATGCAGATAATTCCAGGGAAAAGCTTTGAGTTTAACTTACTATTAACAAAGTTGAAGAGTATGAGATTCAGTTTCTATGTAGAATCTGGGTTTTGTTGCAGAAAAGTTGTAGAAAATAGTGTCCATTCACTCTTAGAGCACAATAAATCTTGTAGAAATATGTGAGACAGAGCAACTTCATTATTATCAGTTCATATCCAGAAAGTCTTAATTACACAGTGAATTCATAGAATCATAGAATGGTTTGGGTTGGAAGGGACCTTAAAGATTATCTAGTTCTAGATCTTTTGCCATGGTCAGGGAGACCTTCCACTGGGCCAGGATTCTCAGTTTCTTAGTCGAAATTCAAATTGCCCAGTTGCTTATCCTTTATCAAGCTTAAAGAAAACAAATTAAGACAAGTTTCTCCTTAAATTCAAGGTCTTGCTCTCTTTATTCACCTCACTCTTGTTTGGTCATCTTAGTCTGAAATATAGATGTTAGTCACTTTTAATAAGCACTGCATGCAACTAGAATGGAGTAAACTTATCTATGGCTTTGGTATTTCAAAGACACAATGTTATAAAAGTCTTTTCAATTACTTCAAACTACCTGGTGTGAAAATTGCTTCCATCTAAAGTGCTGGAAATTAAAGTACTTTTAATTAAAAGCTGTACTTCCTCAACTTCCTCATTTCTTTAATAAGGACAATTCAGTGCTGTCTACTTCAAGGTGGTAGTTAGCTTTGAAGCTTCTATGCATTATTCATGCCTTTTTAGTCTGGCTTTGCATATATTTATTCATCTGTGTACCCTTCTTTAGATGAAGATACGGAAAGGTAACAATGAGGGGGCTCTAAATTGGAGAGACTTCAGGCTCTTTCTCAGGGACTCTGCAACTGTAATTTTCACTAAATCTACTTTTGAGTGCTTAATTTAAAAATAAAGTACTGAAATAGTTGATAACAAATTTATTAAACAGTAGAAAAAGCAAACTTTTTGAAACGATTAAGAACATCATTTTCAAAACAAATCTTGTTGGGTTTGTGTTATTGGAAGCAGAAAATGGAGGAAAAATAGGTGGTTTTGGAACCTTAGAAGCAGTAGTATAAGCATTATTTGCTAACTGGACTGTTTCCTTCTTTCAGTGTTGAGAGCACTGCTCTAAGGCTAATCACAGCTTTGGGCAGCTCGGAAGTCCAACCGCAGTTCACACGGTTCCTCAGTGATCCCAAAACAGTTCTTTCAGGAGAATCAGAAGAACTCAACAGGGCTTTGATCTTAACTCTAGCAAGGGCAACACACGTAACAGGTAATAGCAGTACATCCGAGGAAAAGCTGTGGTCAAGCCATTTCTCTAAAATACTATTCAGTAGAATATCATGGAAATGATCTAGTCATAAAACATAATTCCTTGCACTTCCGGTTTTGAAAGAAATGTAATCTTAACTTCTAGCTACTTCTATTTAGGCAAGAAGATGTTATTAAAGCCGTAGTGAAATCGGACCTTTTTTAAAAGTTTATACAGAGGTACCATGTGACTAGGGTTTGGGGGTTTTTTACTGTCTTATTTTTAGCTTCATTATTTTAAATTTAAATGTTTGAATTGATTACTGATTCCTGCCATTTAGGAAAAAAAAAAAAAAAAACATGGAATGTTCACAGCAACTGTGCTGCTCATGTGGAAGCCTCTACAGCCTACATTTAAGAAAAAGTAGTGTGTGTTTTAGGTTTCCTTTCTTGGGGAAGTGAGAAGGGGAAGCTTCTGTGGTGTGTTTTAATGTTTTAACAATGTGCACTGACATAGATCAGGTTTTTGTTAGCTTTGAGTGGGATGTTTTCTCTCCTTTTGTATGATTGTAATCTGGGGAGTTGCTGGAGAGTTAGAGCAACTGATTCACAAAGACTGGTAAAAGTAATTTGAAAGGGAAAGGACTTCTTTGTGGGTTTTTGTGTTTGTTTTTTTAACCGTTTCTGAACCTTTAATGAAATCAACACAAGGGTTGGAGGAATGAGGCTTCTGTTTTATTTCTACAGCTTAATTGGGACAGGTGCTTCTGAGAAGCCTTTTTAAAGCAATATAAAATCTCATCTGGCAACTTCATCGTCATTATCTTCCTCAGGATTTTTTTAAAAAGTCTAATCAGTTAATCAGCAGAAACTTCTCTTACTGCCATTACAGAAAATTAAATATAAAATGTTAAAATCATGATTACTTTATTTCTAGCTCAAAACCTAAAAATAATTTTCGTATTGTTAATAGCATAAAAAAGGTAATATCCAGGTGGTTCTGTAGAGTAAATAAGAGTCAAAGGAAGGGGCTGGGAGAAGTTGGACAAAATGGAAACTGAGTTGAACTAGCAAAGCCTTGATGCATACGATGATGAAAGGAATACCAATAAGAAATGTTTTTTCTGTGAAATTCTAATATCATCAATCTGTTTTCTAGATTTTTTCACAGGTTCTGATTCAATTCAGGGAACTTGGTGCAAGGACATACTGCAGACCATCATGAGTTTTACTCCACATAACTGGGCATCACATACACTAAGTTGTTTTCCAGCTCCTCTGCAGGTAATAGTTTAAAACTGATGATTTTACAATTGGAAACACAGTGAATTTACTCTCTTACAACATCCTTTGCCTTTTGTGAGTTGGTGGGATTCTTCCCTGTCTAGACTGTATTAATCTCAAGTCCCTGAAGAATGCAGCATGATTGTAATATTGCTATTTCTCCAGAAATGTATTAGCTTCCCCTGGAGTATTCTTAGGCGAGTTTGGTCAACTGATACTTCCGGTGCAAGGCAAATCAGATGTTTTAAAAATTTAAAAAGAAAAAAAAAAGCTGGAGAAGCCTTTTTTTCTGTGACAATTTGTCATGTTAGTGACGAAACAGTCGCTGTTCCATCACAGTGAAGTAACAACCCTACCTAGTAGGTTGTATTGTAAAAGGAAGTACGAACTCCTAACATGCTAAGTCAGGCAAAAGTTTCCCTGTTCAAATGTTGTGCTGTGGGCTCTCAGTCACAGCAAAGCCTACTTTTTTTCAGGTGTTCTTCAAGCAGAATAATGTACCTCAGGAAAGCCGTTTTAACCTGAAGAAGAATGTGGAAGAAGAATACCGGAAGTGGAAATCTATGACCAATGAAAATGACATAATCACACACTTTTCTGCTCAAGGTTCATCCCCACTTTTTCTTTGTCTCCTGTGGAAGATGCTGTTAGACACTGATCACATTAATCAAATTGGCTTCAGGTGAGCTTAAAAGATGTGCTATTTCAAATTTATTACAGCAACTTTCCCAGTTCTGAGGACATAGGACTTCTGCAATAACAGCTTGATTTTTTTTAAATTAATTCAGAGCATGCAGAGCATGGAAAAAGAGACTGGAGCTAGGTACTAGCCAATATACCATAATAATTGTGCAGTGTTTAAGATTGGTCTGCAATGCATATTTTTTCTGATGAGAAACAAGGATATGAGGTGTTTGAAATAATCATTTTACTTGTAATAGCAGTGTTTCACACAATCTTAAATAGTAAACAAAATATAACACATGTATTTATAATTTATGCATGGATAAAGGCCAAATATTTTTTTAAAAATCAAGTGTTGGATTAAGGTGGAAATTCATTATGGAAGGAGTAATCCTATGATTTTTTAATTTGTTCTTGGTAGTAACAGCATCAGCTCCGGTTGTGAAAAAGATACTTATTTCTTTTCAGTCCTTGTTAGGTTTATTGAAACAGTATTTATGATAGCATGTGTTACTCTTCAGTGCAATGAGGAAATAGTATTATAATGCTATGGCTGTATTAAAGTGCATACCATGGAAAAATTGAGTTGAGTTACAGAAGGTTGTCCTAAGAAGTGTATGACTAAAACTGCATAAGTAAAGCATGGGTTCTGGGCAAAATACTACAGGTGAAATTGGTGAACTTGAAGCATTTCTGCTGATTAGTGTTCACACTTCGGAATTCTGTTGCTCTAAGGTTTTGTGGTTTGGTGGTTTTTTTGCTTTGCTTTGGGGTTTTCTTCAATTAATTTACCACTGGGAGGGAGTTTTATCCTTTTTTTTTTTTTTTTAAATAAGACAATTGTGTTAAAACCCACTAACTCATATCAAATAGACCAGTTAAAAATATATTAATAGCTGTAACAACTTCTTGTTGCCTTTTTTTTTTTTTTTTCTCTTCCCTGCTAGGGTCTTAGAAAGAATTGGGGCCAGAGCTCTGGTGGCACATGTCAGAACATTTGCAGATTTCTTGGTGTATGAATTCTCTACCTCTGCAGGAGGCCAGCAGCTCAATAAATGCATTGAGATTCTCAATGACATGGTGTGGAAGTACAATATTGTAACGCTGGATAGGTTGATACTGTGTTTGGTGAGTATTGCTTCAGAAGATGACAGTTCTTCATGCAGAGTCTTCTTTCTGAGTCACTTTCGTAGGAGTAATCTTTTTAAAAATGCACTGGTCTTAAATACTAGTTGCTAAACCAATAATCAAGTAAAATAATAGATTAATTCTTTAAGCAGTGTAGAATTCCAAGTCTTGTAGTTCTCTGAGCTTTCAGGAAAAACATTTCTTGGTTATTTAGTGGCAAGCATTGAAATAGTATTACTGAATGCTGTGATTAGTGTTTTGGGTCTCTGATCTCAGAGCTGTGCAGTTATTTGGGCTTTACAGGGGGATCTGGACAGGCTGGATGAATGGGCCAAGGCCAGTTGTCTGAGGTTTCAGCAAGGCAAAGTGCCAGGTCCTGCACTTGGGTCACAACAACTCTGTGCAAGCAGTTCTGAGCCACTCAATACAAGACAGACACTGAAGTACTGGAGCAAGTCCAGAGAAGGGCAGTGGAGCTGGTGAAGGGTCTGGAGCACATGTCTTGTGAGGAGCATCTGAGGGAGCTGGGGCTGTTTAGCCTGGAGAAAAAAGGGACCTTTTTGCTCTCTACAACCACCTGAAAGGAGGTTGTAGCCAGGCAGGGGGTGGTGTCTTCTCCCAAGTGACAAGCAATAGGACAAGATGAAACAGCATCAGGTTGTGCTAGGAGAGGTTTAGATTGGATATTAGAAAAAATATCTCCACTGAAAGGGCTGTCAAACATTGGGATAGGCTGCCGAGGGATGTGGTTGAGTCACCATCCCTGGAGGTATTTAAAAGACTTGTAGATGTGACACTGGTTGTTTAGTGGTGGGCTTGGCAGTGCTGGTTTAGTGGTTGGACTCAATGATCTTAAAGGTCTTTTCCACTCTAAATGATTAGGGTCCTGTGGTTTCTGAAGCCTTAGAAGGGATATGGTATGCCATGATTAAGAAACAAATGGAAAATCCTGTACCCATTAGCGTATTCTTTCTTTGCTTAGAATTCAGCCTGTTTCATCATAAGAAAGAAATGGTGTTCTCTATTTCTTCATGTTATCCTACAAAATAAAGCAGTATTTGCCTACACAGAATTAGGCTTTCGTTCAGTAGTAATGCTTTATATATAATTTAAAACCTCATCTTAATGTAAAACTGTTTGTTTGAATTCTAGTTTGGTTTTCAAACTGAAATCCAAACATGTCAGAGTGGCCAAAAGTTTGAAGCAATCTCAACTTCATTGTCATTAACTGGTTATTTTCAATAAGAGAACTGGCAGATAAGAGAGCTAGAATTCTTAGAGAAAGTGCTATCACTAGGGAGTTTGTAAGACTTTCTGCTTGTGGAATAAAGAATGGGATGGGGATTGAACCTCTTGAAAAAGAGAGTTGAAAGACCGTATGCTTAGTGTGAATTTGTGTGTATATGTACCTAGCGTGGCTAGGAAATGTGACTGCAATGTTTAGGGGCTGTAAAGCAGACAGCAGTGTCAACTGTAATTTCATGTTATCTGATCCATTTTGTTTCAGGCCATGCGTAGTCATGAAGGAAATGAAGCTCAAGTCTGTTACTTCATAATTCAGTTACTGCTGTTGAAGCCTAATGATTTCAGAAACAGAGTGAGTGACTTTGTGAAGGAGAATTCTCCAGAACACTGGCTGCAGAATGACTGGCATACAAAGCACATGAGTTACCACAAGGTATCAAAGTTAATAACGTTCTTTTATTGTAATACTTTCTCTGGAGGTGAGATCAGCCATCACTTACAGGTCAGCTTTATCAATATTTGGAGTTCCTAGTAAGTTGTAATTTGTTTGGGCTAGTGTGAAAATAATAAATCACTATATGTAATAACTTTAAAATTATTAAACAATAATATTCAAAGAAAGAAGCAACTTAAAAATTGGTTGGAAGTTTATTCTTGCTCATCTAAATCAAATAATTTTAAAATCCTGGTTTTACTGAAATTCATTTAGAACAGTGTTTTTAATGCATCAGGGAGAAGGTATTTCTTTCTGGTGTTTCATCACTATACCAGTAGTTAAACCTATGTTTTCTTCTAATTATTAAAGCTTCTTCCATCTTTTGTGTGGCAAGAACATGATAGCCTGATATGTTAGGGAAGATAATTGCTGAGATTTTAATGCTGCTGTAACTGTACTGGCTTAGAAAAGGATGTACCACTGGACTGTTCTGTCAAGAAAGAAATTAACACTGAGATGGAACAGATACAAGCAAACTCTCACGTAACTTAACACATGCCATCTAGTTCTGATCCAGAAGCTGTTTGGTCTATATTAGCCCTCTGCCTTAGCCATACAGTGTTTTAATAGGTTTAATCATAAGCTCAGCCATCAGCAGTACCCATCTGTTATTTGTGTACACTCCAGTTCATTCCCAGGGAAATTAATTCCATGCATATTATTTCTAGTGTTGTAATTCAATATATAATGCAGAAAACTCAGTAGTGCTGATTTCCCCTAGGTTTTCTCTTGAAGTACTTGGCAAAGGACACTTAAGTACTGGCTGCTTCCACTTTTGCCTTGAGATGCTTAGTGTTCTCTTATGCCCATTCTGAGTGGTGGTGAAATTTTGTTTTGTTTTTTTTTTTAAGTTGCTATCTACTAATCTAATTACTGATTTCAGTCAGAGTTGAATTTTCTTCAGTAAGCTTTACAGTGAAATCATCTCACTGAATTCAAATGTGATAAGAAAACGATTATGAAGTGTCTTTTTTAAAGCAATGTAGATGTTGAATGTTTAATCCATTGCTTCTAAGGAAGGCGATTTAGATTTTGTTGGATTTCTTTTCCTCCAGAAATATCCTGAAAAATTGTATTTTGAGGGCTTGGCAGAGCAAGTCAATCCACCAGTTCAGATCCAGCCCCAGTACTTACCAATTTATTTTGGAAATGTATGCCTGCGCTTTCTGCCAGTGTTTGATATTGTAATTCATAGATTTCTGGAATTGCTTCCAGTGTCTAAATCACTAGAAACTTTATTGGATCATCTGGGAGGTTTATACAAATTCCATGGTAAGTTATCCATGAATACACACAGATATATTCCTGTTGCAGTCATTCTTTTCTCCTTCATCTCCTTCCCTCATAATTTTCATGCACTAGCACATCAGTGTTTTATTCCTTTCATATTCTGTAAACCCTGTGTATATTTACATAGAGAGGTGCATTCCCTGTTTAGTGAATTTCAGCTTACTAACAGTGAACTTGCTTTAAATCAGGTATCTCTTGCTAATTCATGCTTCCTTCACACCTTTCCCTTTCATTCCCTTCTAGCAGTAAGTACTTGGACTAATATCCTAACAAACTCTGTTACCAAGACCGAAGCAATTGAAAAGCAGTTCCTCTCTCTGTCCTTACTTAAGATTCAAATAACGTTACCGATTTTTTTTTTTTAATGCTTTAATAACTGCACTGTTATAATAAGGTCTTTTTTTATAGACGTTATTGCTATGTTATGCTCAGACAATTTATAATATTCTTTCTTTACTGTGACTTCATGTCTGAATCCTTCCTATTTTAAATGAAGAGATGATTTAGTTGGTTTGTTTACAAATATATTAATATTATCATTAAGATGTGAACTGTTAGTAATACTGACCTTCTTTGTTCCATTTCTTTTGTTCTGTGAACACATTGAATTATGTACAAGACAAAGGAAGATCAGTTTTTTAGAGTATATTGAAATAAAGAACATGAATCAATTCCATATGTACTGCTCTTAAATACATACAACTTAGTCTTGTATAGCTCTTGGTTTTAGTTTTATGTTTGCCACCATAAACATAATAGTGATGCTAGAAGTTACTTCTGGTTTTTGCTGTTTTCCTTTTCTTGTTGGCAGACCGACCAGTGACTTACCTATACAACACTCTTCACTATTACGAGGGGCATCTCAGAGAGCGCACAAACCTCAAGAGAAAACTTGTTCATGCCATAATTGGCTCTCTCAAAGACAATCGCCCACTGGGCTGGTGCCTAAGTGATACTTACCTCAAATGTGCTATGAATCCCCGAGAAGAAAATCCATGGGTTCCTGATGACACTTACTATTGCAAGCTCATTGGAAGACTGGTAGACAATATCCTTCTGAAAGTTTACATTAAGTCAGCTATGACAATTTCTTGTAGCTTCATTTCACCAAAATAAAACATTCAATTTCTGTCTGTTCAGATGTGAAATAAAGCTTGGAGTCATTATTTAGCTTCATATATCAGTCTAAATTCATATTAGATTACTTCCATGTACCTTATTATTCTACACAGGGACTGTGCTGCCCTAGTAAACATCTTGAAAGATATGGGGAAAACAAAGTACAGTACAGCTGTGTAAATATTTTGCTGTTTAAAGCATCATATGGAAATACAATTACTGATGTTTATGCATGCTGAATTGAATTTAATTGCCACAAAAAAATAAGCTTGATGCAAAGCTTAAAAAAATTGTCTAAAATGAGCTTGCTGTTTTCTAATGCCATTATCAGTATTACTAAGAATGAAGTATTGGAAGATTTAAGATGGTATATAACTATCTGTGTCTGGTTGAAGATTGATATATGTGCTGTTAAAAACTGCTGAGAATCTGTTTTTTAGAAGAAAAGGCTAGAAGTTATTTAACACAAACCTACATTTTCTTAATTGCTGCCTGTTACTAATTTTTGCCATTATGACTAGAGCTGATTTAAAGTTCTGTGGGAACAGCTGGCAAACTAGAGAATAGTACTACTCGAATCTCCCTGAAGTTTGGCTTCTTTCTGGAGCAGCTTTACTGGAGTTGACCAATTTTTTGGATTTTATGTATTCCTTCACTCCTTTTCCTGAACTTCCCTTTCTTTGATATGTAACTTGAAAGAAGTTTATTTGGTCTCTAGAAAGAAAGCTAAAATTGCATAAACCTCTGCTTTTATGCAGATGTTAATTGTGTTTAGAGACCTTTTCTGTATGTAGTTCAAGTATGTTAGTCTTGTTTGGGAAAGTGGAATATTTTCAGAGATAAGCAGGTGCTCCTTTTGCATAAACTGTCACCCTAGAAGTCTGATAGAGGATCTTACAGAGAGGCAAATTAATGGTTTCTGATTACACAGAATAGAAAATCCCAGTTATTTTTATTTTTTCACCTTGGAAGCAGAGAGTGAATGAGGTGGTTGGTGTTGTTTTTTTCCACCTCTTATTCGGGGAACTTTATCCTTTGCATGGCCTTGTGTGTGTAGTATATTTATAGCTATGTATTAATGCAATCCTTCAGTGGTTGAGTATCAATATCTTACACTGATACTTTTGTTCTGTAAGTCCTATTTTTTATGAAATGCAGTTGTTCTACTTGTTTTCAGTAACCTTCAGTTCGGTTTAGTGTGTGGTATATGCATTGGAGGTTTGTGTTTTGTTTTTTTTAATCAGTGTGCTGCTTATACTAGTCTGTGTTGGGGCAGCTTTTTTTTCCTTAATCATTGTCACCTATGGCAGGCAAATCACCTGGTCCATTTCCAAATTGTGACTGGAGATTCAATGAGTTTCCTAACCCAGCTGCCCATGCTCTGCACGTTACCTGTGTTGAGCTTATGGCTCTGGCTGTTCCAGGGAAGGAGGTGGGCAATGCTCTACTGAATGTTGTGCTGAAGAGGTATGTTGGCTCTCTGAAATAGTTTCCTGCAATATATACATAATTAGAGATTGCTAAGGTAGTCTGTGATACTAATTTTCTTTCTTTTTTTTTTTCTTTTATTTTTAATTAAGTGTACATAGGTTAAGTTTTGTAAGTATAAAGCATTTTTGGATAATAAACAAGGCTACAGGGGTCAAGCAGAAAAATCATGTGTTAGATTGCTGTAGTGGATTGTGTGTGCTTCAGGAACAGTTGACTTGGCATGATGCCCATAAAAGTTAGAGGGAAGACCTCACTCAGGTGAAGGTCTTATCCTTTGGGTTCAGAAGCAGAATGGGAAAAGTGTGTTGTTCTTTCAGCTATGCTGAAAGGAGTACATTTCATCAGTTAACATCACACCATCTTAGAGTGCAAAGAAGGGGACAAGAAGCATTGGCAGAACTCTGAATCCTCCAGATGCTAATGTAAATCAGGTACTTTAAAACAGTGGTGTGCCAAGGCTAGCCTTTTGTCATGATGCATTAAATTTGACCCATAGCTCTGTTTCTTGCTCAGCCACTGTG
The DNA here is from genome assembly GCA_013399855.1 of Oxyruncus cristatus. Taxonomy (NCBI): domain Eukaryota; kingdom Metazoa; phylum Chordata; class Aves; order Passeriformes; family Cotingidae; genus Oxyruncus; species Oxyruncus cristatus. The sequence continues at coordinate 1,547,146 of VXAY01003849.1, read as the reverse complement.
AAAAATACTGCAGTGAAAGAAAGGACCTAGTATTCTTGTAGTCATTCAGTTGGCACCTTTGAGCAATGACAAACTGAAATGATTCAGATTTAGCCTCATTCACCTTAGTAATGTTTTATTGTTAGCTCTGTGTGGGACACAGAGGGAAGGAGTCAATAAAGGGACAAACAAACCCTAAGCACTAAAGCTTAAGGAAGAAGGCTTTGAAGGAAACCTGCTACTAATGCAAAACTTGCCCAAACAAAGTTTTGCACACAACATCATAGTAGCATTTATATCATCTTTTGGCTTTTTCTAAATACCTGTTTGTGTTTTTATAGTTCTCTCAGCTAGAGAAATATTCTTTGCCTTTAGATGCACGAGAAGCACAAATTGCAATTGTGTATTTTCAGAGCTTTCGTTTTCTTTTTTCTTTGTCTCTAGTCAGCCACTGGTGCCAAGAGAGAACATCACAGCTTGGATGAATGCAATTGGACTAATTATCACAGCCTTACCAGTGAGTCAATATGTTGTATTTTAAACTAAAAAAATCTTTTCTATCACCTTTCTAGAGTATGTTGTAAAAACTTATAGCCAACATCTGTAGATTCCACAGAAGGTTGTGTGCGTGTTTGAGAAACATCTACTGCTCCAGCATGAAAAAATTGACCAGTTTTTTGGTTTATCTGTTAAATTTTGGGACTAGGATGAAAAGAAGTAAATCACTTCTTTTTAAATGTACAGCTAAATGCCGTGTGTGTGGTATTGAGAACTGGAACAATGTAATAAGAAGATCTATAAGGGTTCTGATGCCAAGCTAATTTTTTATTAATACCTGCATTTTCACATCCTGTAGTTCTTAAACCATGTAAATGAGATGTGCCTAAGATTGCAGAAGGAAACGTGTGCAGTGCTACAGTTCATGTATCATTAGGAACTTTGATCTTCTGAATATCATGACTCTTGATACCTGACCAAGACTGCATGAATAATTTTCATCTTGTGTACCTGTAGCTTGTATGTGCCACAGCTATCCTTTCCTTGTGACTTCTCTTCCGCAATAAAATGGTTCCTCTTCTTGGAAAGAAGACAACCTGGATATAACCCTTATTATTTTTATTATGTTTCTTATTATTTTTCCTATTCCCTCTCCTTGCATTTCCATCTATAGTCTTTGCCTTTTATTATTCCTATTTCCATCTTTTTTTTTGGTCTCTTTGTGCTTACACTCAGAAGACTAGAAAATTCTCAGTCTCCTTCCATTAAGGTTTTTTGCCTTTGCTTTGCTTCTTTTGGAGACCTTTATAGTAGCTGATTAAACAATTAAATTCATTAAATATGTTTTGATTATGCCACACCCTCGAATGTGCCATATCTGCTAACACAGATGCTTTCTGTACTGTGCTGCTTCAATTTTTGTCTTCATCAGGTATGGTTGTAAACTGCCATGTCATTAATAACATTTATTGTTATATATATATACACATCTTAGAAATGCAATAATAGTGGAAAGAGCTGAGGAAACATTGTCTTAGATAGTGTTCTTTTTAAAAGCAATTCTGACTTTTTGGTTTGGGTTTTTTGGGGGGGGTTTTCTCCAGGAGCCGTACTGGATTGTTCTTCATGATTGCATTGTGAATGTTATCAACAGTCCCAGCTTGACGTCAGAGACAGAGTGGGTTGGTTACCCATTCCAGCTGTTTGACTTCACAGCATGTCACCAGTCCTATTCTGAGATGAGCTGTAGCTACACTTTGGCTTTGGCACATGCTGTCTGGCATCATTCTAGCATTGGACAGCTCTCTCTCATTCCTAAGTAGGTGTAATGATATTTGATCATATAATTTGTCTTTTGAAAAACAAAGCTCTACCTAATAATACTTATACCAGCAAATAAATATGTACAGGGGAGCTCCCAAACTCGCCAGATGGGTTACAAGTTTTTTCCAGCTCTCTCTTCCACTGACATAACTCCTGTTGTCTGTAGGCTTCAGGGCTATCATATAAAGTGTGACTGTCTTTAACGAGCCTTTTTAATCTTGATTAGCTTTTATGGTTTTTTTAATTTGAATTTTTCTTAAAGCATTGACTTAAGCATATTCCTAAAGCATCAACTGTAACAGTAAATGTTATTCTTAATTCTAGAGCATCCCTGAAATAACTAATATTTGAAATAGCTAATATTTGCAGCGTTACACTGTTTTTTCTAAAATAAAGGCCTAAATCTGTGTGATGTTTTGGCTAGAATTTAGGGCAGGGAAAGAAACTAAAAAAAAAAAAAACAAAATAAGCAAAGAGTTGAAGTAGTAAATGTCTTGACATACTGCAGGTTCCTCACAGAATCATTGATACCCATAGTGAAAACAGAGTTCCAGTTGCTCTACGTTTACCACCTTGTTGGTCCTTTTCTGCAACGGTTCCAGCAGGAGAGGACACGATGCATGATAGAGGTAAAGTGTAGCTTGTGGTCTGCTTTATCTGGTACTATTATTTTAGCTTTGCAGTTACATTACGAAGCAGAATATGATAAAAATCTTTAATAAATATTCAGAATTAAATTCTCTACAGATTAAACAGTAATTGCAAGGATCTGAATTGCTGAGTTGGTAATTCAGCCTACCCAGTTAAATGCAATCTTGTTGGATAAAACACCTAGCACTTTATTTTTAAACAAGAAAAGATATACAGCCCGAAAAATATCATGCTTTCTTTGGCTCTCAAACTGCATGCAAAATATGCTTCGGATTTACTGCCTGTTTTAAAAGCCCTGTGCATTGGAACAAAGTGTGCAATAGCTGAATTGTGAGGATTGAGGAACATAATCTGTTTCTTACATTCATGTCAGTGTGAATAAGGGTAAGGGAGGAGAAAAGAAATAAAGCTGGCCAGTAGGCAGATGAGCTAAAAAATGTAAGATTGCAGAGACCCTTCTAGAAAGAAGAGCTTAACTTGGGAATCATTTAGTTAGGCATAATGGGATGACTTAGACCTGCCCATTTGTCCTTGTAAGAAAATGAATTGTTAAGAATCATAGATACCTGAAAAGCAGTACGTATTTTTTATACTGTTTAACTGTATTTCTACTCTAAAGTATTTTAAAAATTGTTTTCATTTGGGCTGCTCTTCATGTCCGTGGAAAAAGATTGGAGTGGCTTTTTATGAAATGCTCCTGAATGCAGATCGGTACAGCTCCCACCTGAACTACATGGATCCCATATGTGATTTTTTATATCATATGAAGTATATGTTTACAGGTGACAGTGTGAAAGACCAAGTAAGTAAACAGTTGATGTTGTTGATACATTATCTATCTTTCTTCCCGTGTAGTAACTTAGCCTTTTTATAAATCGTTTTCATAGGTAACAGTACAACAAATTGCTTAACAGTTGACTAGTCTCTATATACAAATTAGGAAGTTGGTGCACTTCTACTAACTTAAAATCTTCAGATGCAGTAGACTAGGTATCTCAGATTCCAAGATTAATTTAGGTAGTCCGAAATTTAAACTACAACCTCAGGGTGCTTTAAATACTATTATTAAAGCAATCACTAGAAATAAAGCTATTGGATGTTTCATAACATTTCCTCATTTTATTCTACATCTTTTAAGTTTTTACCTAATTTCTGATTAATTAACGTATCTTCACATGTAACAAAAGCAAGACTGCATCCACATTCAGGGAAAAATCACTTGTGTGACTTGTTTTACAGAGCTTTGGTGTATAACTGTTACAGCAGGGAGGGGGGTTTTTAAGATTAATTATTAGAAGAGGTCCAAAAGTTAGCATGATTAATAAAATATTAATGTAAATACCTCTATTTACTATATATTTTTCCATTTTTTGTTGTGCTAATGTCATGTTTGTGTAAAGTAGCGACATACATAAAAATACTCCTGTTTTTTACTGAATGCTTTTTTTTTTTTTTAACAGGTTGAGAAAATAATTTGTAATTTAAGACCAGCTTTGAAACTTCGGTTACGCTTCATAACACACATCAGCAAAATGGAACCAGCTGCTGTTGCACAACAACCTCTCAGTAATGGGTCACCAGCACAACAGCCCAGCCAAGTGCCTGTCAATGTTGCTATGCCAGTAACCCAGTGAAATAAAGTGTTTGGCTGACCTTGATGTGAAGGCTTCCTTCTGTTACTGACCAAGGTGAAACATCATCTGATCTGAGATCTGATGTGCTTTGTAAAACGAAAGAGAACCATGTACAGGTTTCTGCTTTGATTTCTTTTGCATCATGAAGCTGCCCATCTCTGTGCATGTCAGTCTTCTTAGCTATTTATGCTAGGCACTAGATGACGTCTATGTTGCCTGTCTCTGAAAGCATTGAGTAACGATTGTCTACAAGCAAATACATGGACTTCTGAAGAGTTTACCATATCCTGCTCCCTATCCCAGATTGAGTTATATGGATTTTTCCTTTTTTCTGCTTGTAATAAGAAAGGACACTCAGTGTGTGTAACCTGGTAAAAAATGGCCTTTTAAAATTTGGGTTCTGCCTTCTTTTCTATTTCTTCATCTAACAGAAGAATTTAAATTCTTTTTGTCTTTTGGGCAGACAATTTAAGCCATTATACAGAAACACTCCTAGACAGAGATTGCCTCAATTTTATTGCATTACTTATGACATCTTTCCAAAGACTAAGAATGAACCTTTGAAAATATTTGTACATTTTGTATGTACGGATTACACATGAGCAATGGGTTTGATCTAGTATGAGTTACTAGACTGTTAGATTACAGTCCAGAGGCTGTCTCTAATGAATCTCTTTGAAGTCTGCATATTCAGTTGAAGCTGCACTGGTTCATATTTGATGTTTCCTATTTGGGAAAGGGTGTAGTTTTTATTAAGTCAATCAGATGAATTTTATTGATCTTACTATATTTTGGATTTGTATAATATTCTACTGTAAGGCTTATGTGTACTGGGCTCAGCAGGTTTTGATAACAGAATTGAAAGGCTCAATGTTTTGTAAATACTCATCTTTTTGGACAAATTTTTAATTAAAAAAACCCAAAACTTAAAATTCCATTTTAGTATTTTTTAGCGTATTTATTTTCCATCCCTATTACCTTAAAAATAAGGATTGATCATAGCAAATATAATTCCATGTCCTGAGTTCTCTATCAGCTTTACATTAACAACAGTTTTAACCTGTTACAAATAGAGTCCAGATTGGTAAGCTCAGGTGGGATTTATATCTCTCTGTAAAAATGCAAGTTACGAAAAGAAGTTGTTGATTTAATGGGTGGAAGGGGTTTTTTTTTCCTTTTTTTTTTTTTGCTGTCATTTGTATTGTAGTTGGATCCTAAATTCTGCCAAGTGTATTTGAGTAACGGAACTGTAAGTGTTCTTTAATGAATTTGTAGTCTGACAGGAAAACACATTTGTCTATGTTTGTCTTTATCACTAATCTGGACAAGGGGATCGAGGGTACCCTCAATCAGTTTGCAGACGACACCAAGTTGGGTTGGAGTGTTGATCTTCTGGAGGGCAGGAAGGCTTTGCAGAAGGATCTGCACACGTTGGATTGATGATCTGAAGCCAGTGGTATGAGTTCAGTAAGGCCAAGTGTGGGGTCCTGCACTTGGGTCACAGCAACCCCATGCAAGTGCTACAGGCTTGGGGAGGAGTGGCTGGAAAGATGCTCTGCAGAAAAGGGCCTGGGGGTGCTGGTAAACAGCCAGCTGAACATTAGCCATCAGTGTGCCCAGGTGGCTTAGAAGGCCAATGGCATCCTGACTTGTATCAAAAACGAAGTGGCCAGCAGTACTCGGTAGGATATTAGGATACAAGTGTGCCGGTAGTACTCGGCACTGGTGAGGCCTCACCTTGAATTCTGTGTTCAATTCTGGGCCACTCACTACAAGGAAGACACTGAGGTGCTGGAGCGTGTCCAGAGAAGGGCAGTGGAGCAGCTGGAGGGTCTGGACCACAAGTCCTATGAGGAGAGGCTGAGGGAGCTGGAGTTGTTTAACCTGGAGAAAAGGAGGCTCAGGGGAGACCTTATTGCTCTCTACACCACCTGAAAGGAGGTCGTACCCAGGTGGGGATCAGTCTCTTCTCCCAAGAAACAAGTGAAAGGGCAAGAGGAAGTAGCCTCAAGTTGTGCCAGAGGAGATTTAGTTTTGATACTAGGAAAAATGCCTTCACTGAAGGGTTGTTCGTGCATTGAAATACACTGCCTAAGGAAGATGTTGAATCATCTCTGGAAATGTTGAATAAGCATGTGGATGTGGCACTTGGAGATATGGTTTAGTGGTGAACACAGAAGTGCTTGGTCAAAGGTTGGACTCGATGATCTTAAAGTCTTTTCACCCCTGAATGCTGCTATGATTCTGTGTTTGGTTTTGAACGTCCTATATTCCATTCTGGAGCCAAGTCACTCTAATGCCATTGGGCTTGATTTTGATAACAAGGTGAACATAGGTGATCTCCAGAAATCCAGTGAACTGTTCTGTACAGGCCTTGCCATAGGCTTTCTGGGGAGACCTGAGATGCAGAATTACGGCTGTGGGTCTGCAAATTTCTGTCAGCAGTGAGACTTCCTCTCTTCCTAAACAGTTTTTGGAGCACATGAATAGAAAAGCATGTAGGAACAGCATGGTTCGTGGTATTCTTCATGTGTGTTCTAACGGAACATCTTTATGAATTGTCCTATTTGACACTGAAATAATTTTGGTGCTTTATGTGTATTCCTCTTAATATTCAAACTGTTCACCTGTTTTCAGTCACTGGGATTTCAGAGAGCATTGGGGAAGTTGAATAGCTGTCTTCAGAAACAAATCATGAGAGCTGTTGGAATTCCTTAAAGCTCCCTCATTCCGCTTTGTGTCCTTGCCACATGTACAGTTATGTTAAGAAACTGATACACTGGTCTGGCACTATGTGGATGGGATTTGCCTCAAGTGAACTGACACTGGCAAATCATTGAAAAAGCTGTGTTTCATCAATATTGGACTACATTTGTACTTTCGACTTAGAGCTTAAAGGATGTACATCCCACTAACAGTGCTATGAATCAGGACCCTTGCTTACCTAGTAGGATTAGTGATTTATGTGTTTTATGTGTTAAAAAATGCAAAGGGAAGACTGTGCCTTTCTCTCAACGTGCATATACTCTTTCTCTGCAAAACTCACAAGGTTTCGGAATGTGCTCACTAGATGGAACAAGGTGTCTCTTGCAATAATCTACATTTGCATCTTCAGCAGTACTGGTCTAAAAATTAATTCTTAATAATGCTTGCTTTGAGTTAAATGTCCTGCCATTTAAAATGCAGCTAACCAAATTCACCTTTTAAAGTGCTAGCACGGCAAAACAGAATTCCAGTGTAATTTCAGAAATCTGAGATTTCGGGTTTGGCTTTTGTTTTTTTGTTTTGTATTCCAAATTATTGGTAGCCAGTATGGAATGGACACAATCATATCAGTCTTTCTTCACCTCATCTGACTCTCATTCAGGATATTTATTCAGTAACATTTGAACAGTTTTTTTAATATGACTGGCAGAGTCAGTAGATTCCTAAACCTAAAAAACCAGATTCAGATTAGGGAAGATTTGAATTCTCTTTTTTAGCCACCAGAGGGAGATTTCTTCAAAAAATTTAATCTGATTACAGTTGATTGTGAGTGTAATGCAACATACTAAACACTCACATCTTACTTGGAACTACTAACGTTTTGATCCAAGATTGGACAATTTAGAGGCTGTACTACACTGTTGTCCTTGATGTTTGAAACATGTTTTGTTTGTCTTCCTTATAAGTTTTCTGGAAGACTCCACAGAGCTATGGGATTTGCAAAATCTTCCAAACAAATACAAAAATTTTTAGTCTTTTAAAATGTCACTGATTTGGTTTTTTTTTTCTAAAAAGCCAGTCACTTGGTGCATGCAACAGCTACCAGAGCCAGAGTTGGTGACAAATTTTTATATTTGATCACCTAAAAAAAAAAAAAAAGAAGGCAATAGATGAGAGCCGTATATTTGATTTTTAGCACTAAGACTTTTTTAGGACATAATGGATACTTGTGGCTTGGCAGGCTGTACCTGAAATTGTGGAGCCTTTTCTGAAGGTGAACCAAACAATGAATAATATAATTGTAAGTGGTTGCTTTGTCTGTTGAATTAACTTTCTTGTGACTCTCCACAAGATGAGTTTACCCCCACCACACTTCTTGTTGTAAGTAATCTCTCAACAGTGCATGAATAGGTGAATAAAATGCCTATGCAAGATTTAACTAGCAGTGCCTTCTGCAACTCTAAAAGGTGGTGAATATTTTTACCTTTCCCTGTGCATTTCTTCCTTCAGCAAATACAAGTGCAGTAGGGCATGAACTTCTTTGTCTGGTTAAGATCCAGAAATCCAACATGGAGAGGTCCCATCCAGCTCCCATCTCTTCACTTGCACATCTGCTGTGAGCCATGATCAGAGAGTTACCACTGTGCTTCTGCATCCTTTCTTCTAATCTTTTCGATCAAAAGAAAGGTTCTTTTTTCTTGTGGGGTTTTTTGGTTTGTTTTTTTCGGGGGGGGGGAAGGTCTTTTCTTCCTTTTTCTTTCCCTTCCCTGTATGTCTGTTCTGTATAAATTCTCATGAACTGTACTGCTGTCTAGGTCTGGTCCTTCACCTCATTAGTGTTTCACACAGAGACCCTCTGTGACTTGATGGTGTGCGTTCTGATGTCAGATTTAATAGGAGTGAGTTGTTTTAAAGGTAAGTGGGCACCTTCTAATATTTTTCTGCTGAAATGTGAGGGAATCCTGTGTCCTGGTGAGAGGACTGCAGTGGATTCCTGTCAGCCATCAAAGGCAGAGGATCTTTAGTTCTGCCACAACCCCAAGCAGGCCCAGGCTGCTGTACAGTTTAACTTTTAATTAAAAGGCTGAAAAGCCCTCACACCTAATTTCCCCCACATCAGTGCTGCATGGGAAAGTTTTAAGGAACCCAGATGCCTTTGAAGCAAAAGGCTGAGCTGCATGAGGAAGGAGAGACTGAGACAGGCATAGGAAGAAACCGCAACGTTAAATAGTTCCTAGATATATAATTTGCGCATTGTGCAGGGCTCTGATCAAACCAAGGAATTTCTCTGTAGTAAAGCTGTTGCTTTTTATTAGAGGTAGGACCTACCTGGGGACTGAAACACAGCTGTGGGGCTGTAGGCCCAGAAATGCAAGGTGATCCTCTTTCACTGTGGGCTGAGCCAAGTTAAATCAGCCTGCACATCCAGAAGAGCCATTCTCATAGTCACTCTCAGATTTCTTCATCACATGTATGAACCAAGTTTCGTATGCTTCATATTTTAATGGTCCCCACGAGTATGGATTTTGGACACCTCCCTCCTTAATGCATGTCTCTATAATGCTGGGGGCCTGGGAGGGAATATTGTTCCATCTGTGGTGCTGGAAGGGGATAAGCTAAGGCTTGCATTGCATTCCCTGGAAAATGTGTGATAAAACAAGCTGCAGATGACCACACACTTGGATTAGCTGTTAGAGCATTCATTCTTCCTCTCCAGTACTGGACATAAGGCACAAGGCAGATGAATGAGAGTGGATGGGTTGGGTGGCTGGTATTGCATTAAAGAAGCAACTGGGAGGGCGAGCAATGTTGGGGTCCTTCTGGAGCCAGAGGGAGAGATGGCTGCAAGCCTCTAGGGTTTGATTCTTGCTCTGAAGTGGCCTCTGGGAAGGAGCCTGCCACTCCCCATTTACTGCTCTTTGAGTCAAGGAAGATTGTCTGGCCAAGCTGGGTGCAGGATGCTGGGTTGTGTGATTACCATCCACGTGGTTACATGTCCAAGAGATCACTAGGTATTATATGCCATCAGTACAAGGGATGTGCTGATGGGATATAATACCTAGTGATCTCTTGGACACGTTAAATACAACAAGATAAACAAGGAGAGGACATAGAAGTGTCAGAGAGTTATGAGACTCACGTCATTATAAACAGATGAGTGATGGCTACAAACAGCAGAAAATGAGCAGAGGGAAAGCAGTCTGACAGTCCTGTGTAACATCTGCACTGAGATACAAGTCCTGCAGGGGCCTGTTCCACACTAATTTGAAGAATGTATTTGTCATGGCATCAACAGCAGGTACATTTAAAATTAGTAAAGTTCTACTGAAAGGTGTATAAAATACAACTGACATGTTCAGTGTGAAATGATAGCATAGCATTATCTGTATGATTGAAGTTGAGAAATTCAGTGTTGATTCTCACTGCAGCTATAGCTAAGGCATGCCCTTATTTAATAAATATGTCAAAGTATAGAGCACAAAACAAGGTCCTGAATGAACCAGTCCCTCCACTGAAGAACTTACAACCTACAAATGAAGGTGTGCAGAAAGAGGAAAAACTGTGTGGTTGAGGAAGAAAAAATGTGTTGGGTTTTCTTATTAGCATATCAATTTTCCTGTGAGTGCAGCAAAAGCAGGATGCATGTGTGATATCTTTGAATGAATTTATGGAGGTGTTTGGCAAATGGAGAAGAACCTTAGGAAGTGAGGATGAGATAAACATGGGAAAGGAAAACTGTTAATGTTCTCTGAAGGGTTGTGAGGCTGAATTCTCTAAGAAAATGCTCATAGGCTCCTTCCTTCCTTGATGCTGTTTCTAAGATATAACTTAGCAGAAAGGAGTCCTGGCCGTAGCTAATCTTTGCTGTTACTTTTTGTATTATCAAGCCCTGGCTGAACTAGCCTTGAAGGGCCCTTGCAGGGCCTGTTTTTCTGCTGCCTTTCTTTAAAAGGTGATGAAATGACTAGGGGAGTGTAGATTGACTCCATGCAAGAGAATAGACATGTATTGTCATCTGCCATCAGCAGACACATAGCCTCTTAAGCAGTAGCAGTGCTTTGACAGTGGATAGAAAGGGGACAGAGAGAATATATCCTCTCTACCACTGCAGAATTAGCATTATCCTGTGAGTGAAAGTTGCGTTAAACTACCTGATAAAAAGAGTTCAGCAGCAACACTGTCTTCTACTTCTCCCTTCCTACCTATTCTATTTGTTTGTGCCCCAGTGACTTCCCTCTTCTGTAATTGTAGAACTGCCCTGTGAAAATAAAAATGACACTTCCCTTTTGAGAGTGGATCATGTCTAGGAGCTGCAGTGGGAGATGCTGGATGAGCACCAGGGCCTGGGGGAATATCAGCATCATGAGCTTCTCCCAGTCTTCATGGTGCAGGAGATGCAGCTTGTGGTAAACACAATGCAACCTGTGGTGAACGTGCTCATGGAGGGCTACCAAGCGTGAAATGAAGTCCTAGGTGTGGAACCCATATGTTTGGGCTACTTAATAGCTTTTGAAGTAGACTGACAATGGGGGAAAGCTCTGTGAGGTTGGAAAGGAAGATGGGGGGTGTGGCGCTGACCTAACTAAGCCACAGCAGAGGCTGTTGTTGCTGGTTGAATTGCAAAGGGCCAAGCCTGTTATAGGCAACTTAACCATTTCATTTCAAAGCCCACACTGGTAACAGGTTGCTAGGCCTGCATGCACCCACACTTTGGAAGTGCAGGTCACGTATCAGCCACACCACCTCCTCTTCTTTGATGGTTTTGTGCCTGTTTTCCTTATGAGAGCTTGGCTGGAGAATCAGATGTTTCCAGCAAAATGCCTTTTTCAGAGACATTGAGTGCAAGCACCAGGAACAGCTGAAATCAGAGTCCTTACAGTCTCCTTCCTACCTATGATCTCAGATTAAAACCTGTGATGCCTTGGGAGTACCATGGCCCTCCTGAGGACAGGACAGGATGGAGAGGATTTCACCTCTCCTGCTACCTCCTGGCTGATGGACCATTGCCTGCTTGTTCCTCGGAGGGCGCTGGCTGTAGGTACAGGGAAGAGTGTGCTGAGACCTCACACATTGCAGATCAAGCTGAATTTCAACATCTCACAACAAAGTCTTTTCCGAGCCTTCCACCTCTAGAATTGAACGACCGAGGGCAGCCTGAAGAGCACCCAGGCCTTGCCTTATGGTCTGGAGTCCCATGGGCCTCAAATTTAAATGTCAGAAGCACTGTATGTGCTGTATCTAGTTCAAGATGTAGGCTCAAGTAAGTTTATTTTATTATGTTAAGGCAGCTGTGTGCCAATCTCCACTCTTTGAATGGAGAATTTTAAACTCCCTTTACTCATTAAGACAAGTAAAACTCCCACACTACAGATGGGAGAGAACAGCCACCATATTAATTTCATTTTAACTTCCTGTTTTTTCTTAATAAAAAAGGCATCTTCCAGTATTTAGATTCAGTTTTACACATTTTAATAGCTGGGTTGCAGCTCTGCAAGGTTTGGGGTTTGGAGAAATAAGCCAAAAGAGAGGGGTGAGATGAGACACTGCTGAGGGGCTAAGTTGTCCTCAACAGTGGACAAAATTAACTTCTGATTTTCCCCAATCATCCCCCATGTTAAGTTCAAAACAAAGACAACAAATGTTAATCCTGAAAGAAACATTTATGAAAACTCCTTTTCCTCCTGCTAGAAAAAAATGCAGCTAAGATATTTTCCACAAAGCTCTGGGTTTTTCGCTCAAAAGGAATGAGCAGCCTTGAAGAAGGGTCACAGTCAGTGGCAACTTCACGATTTGCAGCCTCACGTGCTCTAAGCAAAAGTGTTTCTAGACTGGTCTGACAAAAGCTGGAGATGCTGTTTGCCTGTCACTTTTGAATGAGGAGCTCCAATTACTCTGGCTCATGGCTTCAACTTGACGCTCATTATGACACCTGCAACAGAGTTGAAGTTGCCGTAAGGAGGAAATTGTTTTTCTTTCCGTTCACAGGAAAAACAAAAGCACAAATCCAGCAGCAGTAGTTACTGCTTTCTTGTCCTTGAGCTTCTTGCGAGGCAGTAATTGTTTTACTGTTTTCTTAGACTGTTGTTTTGCAGTCTGTCATAACACTAAAATGCTTCTTCAGTAATTTTTAAGAAATGCATGTCTCCATGACATACAATTCTGGGCAGCACTCTAGAGTATCTTTGAGGGAAAAAAGCTTTCACAGAACATGATTCATGTTGCTATTTATAATTTAGGTCAAATCATTTTTTCTCTCTCTTTTTTTTTTTTTCCCCCAGCAGCTTAATTTTACCGTAGGCTGAGGCATTTGCTTTAATAAGATGGATAACCCTTGACAGATAACAACTCTGTCACCTCTGCACTCTGGGAACTATTTCAAATTCCCTTTGAGATTTCCTTGGGATTTTTAAACGTGGGTTTTTTTTTTTTTTACTCAGCATTTTCTGAAGGAAAAGACACACAAAAGCAAGGCCAGAGGATTTTCATGATTCCCTACAGCCTTGCTACATTTCAGAGAAAAATTTCTGTGCTCCAGCATTTGCGAGAAGCTCTGCCCCAGGCGTGGGGCACAACTGGGCAAGCACAGCCTGGGAGGGCTGTGCAGAGTGGGGACATGTGTCATCTTTTTATGCCTGCTCTCCTTGGCGTCCCCACATTCAGCTCTTGCACGCCTGACTTTTTCCTCTGTCATGCAGTGAACAACTGGAGAGACTTCAGACCAACCCACGAAGGGTGGCCCTGTCATGCATGAGCCACCGCAACGCAGTTTCTTGGTTTTCCGCAGCCTCCATGCTGGCATTATCCTGCATCTTTAACATGCTCCCACTCTCACTTCTGTCATCATGGCTTTCCTTTGCAGAACCTCTGTGGCCACCAGCCACAGATGCCACTGGATTCAACCTCCCCCAGCTCTGAACTCCTCACCTCTGCAAGCATGTGAAGCAACCATGTCACAAATGGAAGGAACACTTTGGTGCAGACAGGATTTTTTGTCCTTAAAAGAGACCAAGAGAAATTATAATAATCAAGAAAATAATAAGCACATTCACTGTAATTTCTCAATATTATTTTCAGAGGAAGTATAAAAATCCCTTGAGAGTTCTGGAAAATGCAATGGACCATATATGCAGCTTTGATAGAAATTATTTATTTAGGCTTTTTTTTTTTTCTCTCAGTCTCCCTAACATGTGAGTAGGATTAGGATATTTGCCATTCCTTGCGAAGGAATGTCACTATTTAATTTTATTTTCCATAGCTTTCTGAGAGATGGACTATCACAAGAGCTGTGGCAACAGTCCAACCTCACAGACTGCAAAGAGTTTTACTGAGCATGTTGACGGTGCTCTCACCATTCTCAGACGCAGTTCGGGCCACCTCTTTCTTCTCTTAAAAATGAGTGCTCCTGCCAAAATGAAAATAACAGGGTGCTCTAATTATATTCTCTTTTTCTCTCAGTGTGTGAAATTAACACTCAAGAAGATGTTGCCTTGATAACATCTCCAGCCAGTGTGCAAGCTGAACCTGCAGCACTGCAAGCTGTGAAACAGATTTTTCTATACACATTCCTGGTCTGGGCCTTATTTACATTGGAAACTGTATGCAGTGTGTTCAAGCCGACCTGCACAGGAGGCTTTTCTAGTGATAGTCTTTCCTCTGGGCACCTTCCCAATGTATTGGCTCATGTAAAATAGTCTTGACATGGAGAGACATGCTCAGACATGTTTCTTCAGATCCTCTGTCAAACTTCGGTGAACTCCAGGGGAATCTCAGTATCGCTTCACTGGGATCTGGATCTGGGATTTGGCCTTCTTCTCAGACTGGCACACACACCCCAGCCACCAGGTTTGCCTGATGGCAAACACAATCGAGTGAGCGCCCAAAGCAGGTTATGCGTCACAAATGTTTGATTTAAAGCTTTTCAAGTGTGCATCACATGACCCTTAAACATTTAACTTGTGGGTCTATATACCTATTTTTTTCAGATTAAGGTGAGGTGTTGGAACATATGGTATTTAGCTAACTGGAGGAAAATGCAGGAAGGATAATTGTATGAATTAAAAACAGAGATGGTCCTCTAGAGCATGTGCAATGCTTCTTAAGTGACATCCTGTCTCAACCCTGTCAGAGAAAAGAAAGCCCTTTGAAGTGGATGGAGGACCATAAAAATCTAATTTTTGTGATCTGTCAACAAACTATTTCTTCTACTACATAGAGGACACACTAACAAAGCTTGTTTCAACAAACATTTTCAGCTTCCTTAGTAAATTATAAAAGACAGCTTGCAAATGGCATATTTCATTCGCAGTGACATAAATCCCAAACAGATTTTTCAGTAGTCTTACGAATTATATAAAGGGTTTTATAGGTTTCCTTGGCATCACTTGTCTGTCTTTTCCCCTGAAATTAGACAAGGTAAAAGACAGAAAAGTAGGACAGCATTAAAAAAACGTTAGAATGAAACATTACAGAGTGGGAGTATTTGAGAAATTAAAATATAAAATGCTGACAAACCATCAAGGCTCATGGCTCAGTTACAGGAAGGAACTGCAAGAATCTAGATTTGTTCTTCTCTGACACAGTCTTCCCAAATGACTTTAGACAAAGCTTTGAAATTATCTGTTAAAACTTGGCAAACACTTCTTCCCTACCTCCTAGTCGGGCCATGGAGACTGTAAAGTACTCATGTATACATAGTGCTAATGCGCCATGTGACGGCCATAGGGAAATAACAGGAAAAGCTGTGAAATAACTGCTAAGTGCATCCTTTCCCTTGAGCTTGGTACTGTCCTCTTTGGCTTCTGCAGAGGTTCTCAAACTTGTGCTCCTGTGCTGTCACCGTTGTCACTGTCACCTGCTGCCCTGATTTCTGTGTGTTACAGAAAATTTTCAGTTGTTTGGTCAACATCCGTAGTATCTGAAATCATGGCTTAAGTGCCTCATACCAAATCTACCACAATTCAAGTCGGTCACAATTTAGAATGATCATCAAGATGGAGGTGGATTTTGTTTTCCACAAAGGAAGGTTAGAAAAAGACGTTTCAGATAGAGACATAAGCATTTGGTCCTTTCCTTCTCTCTCTTTCATAACAAATACATTTCCATAACTTTTCTGAACACTCAAAAGAAGAACTTGGTTAGTGCTGTAGAGCCTTGCCAAAGTTACAGCTTCCAAACCAGCAGCTGCTTGTATCAGAAGAAAGTGGAGGGAAAAAGGTTTTGGGTAGTGTCACACAAACTTTGTATGGAGTTTCAGGAGGGTGTGAAAGAAGACAGGTAACACACCAATGCTTTAGAAGTCCCAGCAGTCGCACTAAAAATACTGCACTCAGCTTTGATACTCCCCTCAGTTTACAAGTGAGAGATTAAAATGTCTTTCACCTGCAGCTGATGCTCATACTAAACGTGATCATTTTACATTGGCCAAATTCTCTATATATTTAGCATGTTTCTCTATTGTGTCTCATCATGTATAAGGTCTAAGGTTCCCTGGGACAGGAACTCTCTTTCTTATTGCACCTGTTCTCAGCAACTTATGTAACAGAGCTTTAATTGCCCTCAGCAGGACTTTTAGGCACCACTATGCTTCAAAATTAGGTGCTCTGAAGACCCACACCTTCAGAGGTGTAGAAATCTGCAGATATTAACATTTCTCTTTCCTTGAGATGTCTACACAGCACCCCTCAAGAGCTTTGCTTGTCCTGAAGAGAAAGCTATGAAATAGTCCTCTGTTGTTCATGCTTTTGGCTAAGATCCTTGAAACAAACTCAATAAATTGCAATTTAGAAGAATCTTTTATAGCTTCCTGAAAACGGGGGACTATATCCAGGTGTTTATACTAGCATAACAACCTTCGTCAGAATGATAATGCTGCCATTTCAATAAAAATTCCTGACTTCCAGGCATACTGGATTTTGCCTCACTAAGAATGAAACTGGGTGCATGCTCTTTCAAAGTGTTGTGTCCTTGTCATGTAAACTCCCATCAAATTATAGATGGAAATTTAGTCATTTTATATATGCCAAAGATCACTCATACGATCTTAGATGTTCACCTTTACACAGAGGAGTGCTGTAGCCATAATAAACCTTTGATGTGGTAGTGCTTCAAAACTATGTGGAATTGATTTTAGCAAGGTAGAAGGGTTGCAAGTATTCAGCAATATATAGAATTGTAATCGTAATTTTGTGCATTAAATAAATGAGAAAATTATGAAAAAAAAGGAAAAAATAAAAAAAAAACTCACAAAAGTTACAAATTCAAACCCAGAGTTTCCTCAAGCAGCCCAGTTGTCCCCCCAGTTTTCCTCCACAAAGGAGGAAAGTCAGACACATGTATTGAACAGCAGTGAAATCGTGACACAAGTGCAAATCCCAGAATAAAGATAAGAAAGTATATCACATGCAAGATTTTATACTTATCACTTGTTTTTCTTGGGTTTATTTGAGCAATAAAGTTCAGGGATGTTCCTTCATTATTTCTCAGCTGAGGAAAGACTATTGTAACTTTTTCAACCCCTAAAATGCTGTGATAGCACAGTGGGGGATTCACAAGTGCTTTAATTAGGACATAAGATCGCAAGCAAATAAAATTAAAAGAAAAGCAGAGGATGGTTCTTTGTCAGTAT
Organism: Oxyruncus cristatus; assembly: GCA_013399855.1. Taxonomy (NCBI): domain Eukaryota; kingdom Metazoa; phylum Chordata; class Aves; order Passeriformes; family Cotingidae; genus Oxyruncus; species Oxyruncus cristatus. The sequence continues at coordinate 1,529,731 of VXAY01003849.1, read as the reverse complement.
GTTTTAAAATGAAACAGAAAGGACACTAAGATGTACTGCTGTGTTTTCTTGCTATGCAGAGACTTTCCATGTGTTGGCTGAGGGTCAGGAGAGCAAGGTGAGTAGAGCAACCCTTGCAGTGCGCTGGAGATGCTCTGGGTTAGTCTGTTGTTCACCTGAGCACTGCCTCATCTGCCTAAATAATTTCTCAGGTTGACAGGCTTTTAGGTAGGCAGAAACTTGTCTTCCAGTGACACAGGCAGAGGGATGGGCAACGTCCACCAGTCTCCCCAAGCTAAGACAAACGTGGTGAGATGGCATCAGGATACCTGGGATGAGGGGCTGTTGGAAAAATATCCTCTTTAGAATTTATGGCAATAGAAAAAAATACCCACAGAACAAAGAAAATAAAAATTAAGGAAATTTAATTACAACACGTGTTGGGTGCTCAGGTTCAAGATGTACCAAAAAGCACACCTTTCAATTCAAAAACCCCGCTTTTTAAACACTTTTCAAAGTCCAACCCTGGTTCATGACACGGGGGGCATTTCTCTTCTTCAGATTGGCTCTCCTGTGCCCCCTCCCATGCCAGGGGTAAGGTTTCAGGCAATATGGCAGCCTCCATCTGACCGCATGGTTCACCACGTGGCGGGGCTGAGGAAACTACATGTAATTATCCTATTCCGGGACGCTAAATTCCCTGGCATACATCTCAGAACTGAAATGTATACCTTACAATCTCCGCGGACCGCCTATAGGTTAGTAATAAGGAAAAAAGATTTAAGATAACTTTCTGTTAATATTCTATGTTCATTTCATTTGCTTGTAATAAAACTGGTCCTTCATTCCTCACAGGGCCACCCCAGGGAGGCTTATAAAGAGCCGAGTTTGGTGCTGGTTGCCCATGATGGTGCTCCTTGCAGCTGCAAGCTGCCACTGGGCAGCAGCTTAAACGCTGTGTCACAAGTGGCAGTGCGGGAAGGGTGAACACGCACTGCAGAAAACGCAGTGGGCTTGTATAGTCATGTCCCTGGCACCTGCTACACTTAAGGTTGGTCAGAGACCGCACGGCACATTGCCTAGTCCTGCTCAGCGGTGAGGCCACAGTGCCGTGCTCAGCCTATACTGTGTGAGCACATCTTATATCTTCCTTACGTGAACCAGGAACGTTTACTTTTTGCTCTGACAAATGCAATATGGCTTTACCAGGAGCCTTTTCTACTACAGTGCCGTTGCACATTTCCCATTTCTGTAAACACTTTAATTCCCTGTCAATAGAAAAGGTGTGGAAGTCAGATTACAGAAGAGCTCTTGGAGTGCAAGAGAAATTTCTGGATTCTGTAGACCTTGTGGTAATGGTCCCTAGTGGGCCAAAAGCCAGTGCCAGAATAGCAAAAGCCATCTCTGGTGAGGTTGTTTTTTCCCTACCAACAGGTGGATAAAAGAGTTTTTAATGTAGGCTTCTATCAGAGCAGGGGAAAATCATAATCTTAGTAGAACTGAAATCCTATTAAAATACTTTATACTTGTATTTAAATAATGCAATAATTTTGTGTTTAATATGTGCTATTTAATAATTCTATGCATGCCAACAATTTAGTAAATATAATTTCTAATCTGCAATTAAAAAATTTGCTGTTGAAAGTATGTTCATAGGGTCCTGTATAGTAATAATTAATGAATCTTGTCCAGTTCCTCTCTAAATCTATTTGTATATTACACATACACATTTATATAGCCCTCAGTGCTACAGCACGCTAGCAGCTCAGAAAACAGCCCCAGATGCACCTCAGAAAATTCATATATAAATGGGTCATTCTGGTTGCATTCTCTCCACTCATAACATAGATCCGTAAAATCCCTCGGCTTTTACAGAAAAGGGACATGGAAACAAAGTAGTGGTTTGAAAATGTCAAAGTGCTTCATGTTAATGCTGCTGGACTACAATGGTTTGACATTTCATTCAAAACAATAGGTTTTAGAATAGAAAGGAAGCAAAAATTAAAAAAAAAAAAGGGCAACCAAACCACCAAAGTGAAAGGAGTTTAATTATGCACAACATATTTTGGTTTAGCTAAATGAATTATTGACTTGTTTCGGTTGTTTTAATCTGAGAGGCTAATATTTGTTTTGGAGTAATTAAAGCTGTTTGTTTCCAAGAGTGAGGGAGGACAGGTAGTCCCTACTCTTCACATGTAACCTAAAGCCGTGCATTTAAACACCTGGTTCACTCTCCCTCCGTGTCCCTTCTGAAAACCTCCAGAAGAGCCTGGTTTGAGTCTCCTGGCCCTCTGGATCCCATTATCTCCCCGTGGTTCCTCCCTTAGCTTTGACTCTTCCACGCTTCCCATTCGTGGGAAGCATATCCTTTCGTGTTACCCGGATGTTCCCACAACCCTGCCTTTGGCTAATGGGCCATTAAAAACGTGTGAAGTGTCCTTGGATTAACCAATGATTACTATCTATGCAGCTTGAGAGGACACTGACGAGTTTATTTGAACAAGTTTGCACAAAACTCACTCTTTAACAGCGATTTCTGTGCATTTTCACATCTGAAGGTCAGCCCCTCTTAAATCAGCCTGGGGAAAGTATTTTATCATACAACAGTTCTCTATGATGAAACAACTTTTCAGTAGGAGCCTTTGTTTGGCTTTTGTCAGGGAGAACTAGGACAACAGCAGCACTGCTACCAATTCAGCTTTAAAAAAATGTGAGAGGCTGCCTTATTTTTATCCTTGAGTAGTTTGAATCACAAACAGGGCAAATTATGTAACAAACAAGTAACTAATGAGTTAATTAGAGGTGCATTTTCTAATTTGAATTTATCAGCAATCATATCACCATAAGCCAAAGCAAGGAACAAACCTTTTATGTTATTGTTCTAACAGTCACAGCTTTTGCCTTAAAAGGTTGACTGACCGACCAACTGCACCACCATCTGATGGTGAAGGAAAGCTATGAGGCTTTTATCACTGCTTGGGAGTTAACAACAAATGCTCTGATGGTGTCATTCCTGTTTGAGCTGGATCACCCAATACACACACCTACAGAGGGGCAGATTGCCACCTATTTGTTCATAAGGTCCGGCAAAGGCAGATGACATTGGAACTGTGGGTGTGAAAACATAATATGTGCTAGGGGAATAAAACTATAGTGACCCAAACGCTCCTATAAATACTGCATCTGAATAAAGAAAAAGGAATTGATGACAAATGGTTCCCACACAGTCCTCATAATAGGTCTTCTTTCTAAAGAGATACTTTTAACTATTCTATAAGTGACTCAATGATGTATAAGATTTGCTTGTTGCAAGGAGCATATATGTGTATTTTTAAAGCCTATTCTAAGGCTCTGCTTGTTTAAGAGGATGCTCTGTCAACAATCCCCTCAGTACTGCTTTTTTTATTTTTTAATATTTTGCAAGATTCAATAAGACCAAAGGCTAGTTATGAAACAGATTTAAGCAATTTACACTTTCTTACGTGCAATAACTATAAATATATTTGTTTACTCAGCATCATTGAAATTGGCGAGATTAGGTGTAAATTGCCTTCTTTCCTGAAGAACTGTAATTCTCTGGTGCCTTCTGTTGAAAATATCACAGAAGATAGAGGTTTTAACCTTGCTTGCATAAAATGCTAAGAATCTCCTTCATAATTTCCTTAAATACAGGGCAGCCCCAGATGTTCATACAGACTGGGGAATGAGATGCTGGAGAGCACTACCATGGAAAGGGACCTGAGGGTCCTGGTTGATGGTAAGTTGAATATGAATATGAGTCAGCAGTGCCCTGGCAGCCAGAAGGGCCAAGAGTGTCCAGGGGGCATCAGGCAAAGCATCACCAGCCAGTCAAGGGAGCTGATTGTCCTGGTGATTGCTCTGACTTTGTGTGGCCTCACCTGGAATATTGTGTGTGGTTTTGGGCACTGCAATATAAGAAAGATATTAAACTCTTAGAGAGTGTTCAAAGGAGGGCAACAAAGATGGTGAAGGGACTTGAGGGGAGGCTGTATGAGGAGCTGTTGAGGTCACTTTATCTGTTCAGCCTGGAGAAGAGGAGACTGAGGGGAGATCTCATTGCAATCTACAACTTCCTTGTGAGGGGAAGAGGAAGGGCAGGCGCTGATCTCTTCTCTGTGCTGACCAGTGACAGGATCTACAAGAATGGCCTGAAGTTGTGTCAGGAGAGGTTTAGGTTGGATATTAGAAAAAGGTTCCTCATCCTTTGGTAGTTGGGCACTGGAACAGGCTCCTCAGGAAAGTGGTCAAAGCACCAAGCCTGACAGAGTTCAAGAACTGTTTGAACAATGCTCTCAGGCACATGTGTGATTCTTGGGTATGTTCTGTGCAGGGCTAAGGGTTGGACTCAATGATCTTTGTGGGTCCTTTCCAACTCAGAATATTCTGTGATTCTGTGAATATCAAGGTGGTAAGACTACTTCATGCTTTTTCAGTGCCGTGCATCTAAATGGAATCAACTCTGATAGGAAGACAATAGCTCCATTGTGAAAGATTTCATGCTACAGGTTAGAGGAGGTGGATCATCTTGCATTAAGGCACTGGTTCAAAACTCAGAAGGGATTGCTTACACTGTTTATTCTTTCTCTGAAACTGTGGTCTTGTCTCATACACTTCTGTTCTAGCACGGTGTTGTCAGGAAGGATGCTTTGCATATTTCATCAGATACTGGATAAGGACTCTAAATTAAGCTGAGTAAAAATTGTAACTTCAGCTAATTGTCCTGGTAAATTAAGGGGGGTCTTCATATAATCCTTCCTTGCACCCTCTATTCTAGGCCTAATGAAAAAGGAGGAATTCTAGCTGATGTTCCCAAATTCTTCCTGAGCTGAGATGCTAAACTACCTTTTTCATTCCTTGCAGGAGAAACAGTCAGCAGTGTTGATCTATTTCCACTACACTTCTGTAACATTAGCTAAATAGAGAGTTTCTGTCTTCATCATTATCAAAGTAGGTGTTTGGTAAGAACCCAATCTCATAACTAATGAATTTCATGAGAGTCTTTCCACTGGCTCTGAGAAGAGACAATGATTGAAATTAAAGTAATTGTCAAAACTTTCTGTATCCTCCAGTTCAGTGTCCTTACTCCTGGGCAGTCTGTATGGCTGCCTCATCTTGGGGTCAAAGAAGGGGATTTCAGTGGGAGGGGACATGTATGAGAAGTCCAGCACAAAGTGTCCAAAATACAGCACTAGAGCGTAAAGCAAAAAATAAAATCTGAAAAAAGGAATCAGTAATGAGCAGTACTGAGAATGGTTTCTTGCCAATCTACCTATAGAAATAATAACAAGCAAACCAAATGGCAAAAATTCAGTAAGGTCTTCACTGTTTCATATTTTTGTTTCACATTCTCTGTCTATCTTGACAGTGAGACCTGCAAATTGCCCTCACTGTCAGAGAGTTATCCAAGCCTCTTGTAATCTGAAACCAATATTCTCATCTTTACAAAAGATAAATTATTGTGAAAATGGATACCTAAACAGTAGTAAAAAACCAAGAGTGTCAAGTTCTGTATCCCTAGTCCAGCTGTCAAAGTTAGACAATACTGCCATGTAAATGGATAATTCCTTAAAAGTCTCTACTGTAGCCTGTTTCCTTGCATGCCCTATATAATCTTTAGATAAATTATTCAACTGAAAACTTTTCTTTCCATTTTATTGAAGGGTTGATTCCTTTCTAACTGTGCGACTGTTTCTGTCTGCAGATGAGAAGAAAATGCAGAGGAAATGATTCTTTATAGAGAACAAATATTAATAGTTGATTGTGAGTTTGGTATGATGGTTGCAACAGAAAGGTAGCTGGGTAAAAGTTACCTTACAGCACACCTTTTGTTGTGGACGTTTTCACTGCTTAATATTCACTGTGTGAACTATACTCAATGGGAGACAAAGAGGTTGGTCTCACTTTGACACCGGCAGTGACTCCTAATGCACTGATTAACTAAAAGCAATGGCATCATTGCTGAGTGAGTCATTAGCATCCTCAGTGAAAAGCATTAATGGGGAGGGAAAAAACCCAGTTGCTTAGAAAAAAGCACGGAACACATGATGGAATATTTTAATTTGTTCAAAAATAGTTTCCGCTCCTCTGCTCCTATAATTAAGGCTTTATTAATTTAGAATGGGAACAGATGAGAAGCTTTGTGTGTCTGCATCAGCTCAGGCACAGCTTCTAAGCCTGAATCACGAGCACCACAGCCACTTTCAGGGGCAGAGGTACCTTCATGGTAGAGGCTGTGGGTGAAATCAACACCAACCTTCTCTGATCTACTGATGTCTACTTCTATATCAAATTTGCAGCATGCCCATATGGAGAATGAGCAGACCTCAAAAGTGTGACAGTTTAATGTTCATGTTCAGTATAATTTATTTTCTTTAAGCTTCTAACAAGAACCTACAAGTAACAGGCAAAAGAGGCAAAATCCTATGCTTCTATGCATGTAAGTGAGAATGGACATTGGAGTATAACCAGGGGTTCATCCATAACGTCCCAACACCAACTTGAGTATATCTCTGCAGAAATTACCTCCAGAAGTTTCTCAGACAAAAAGCCGCTGAAAACAATGACAAATCCATGTATTGCAGTTAATGAGGACCTTAAAGATCAACTAATTCCAATGACGCCCTCCACTAGACCAGATTACTTAGAGAGGGATCATAACAATGTGTGAAAAAGAACAAAGGCTTACCCCTGACAGGTTCTGTGTGTCTGGAAACACAGATTCAGAAAAATCAGAGTAATTTAGGTGGGAAGGGATTTCCTGAAGTCCCATCTACTCTGACTTCCTGCTTGAAGCATGTCTAACCAGATCACCTTTCTCAGCGCTGTATCCAATCAGGTCTCCAAGGATGGAGGTTCCCCAACCTCTCTGGGCCCTGTTCAAATATTGGCCCACCCTCGTGCCAAAGAAGATTTCACTAATATCTAAAAGAAATTTCTCATGTCTTCTGTCTTCTCAGATGCTCTGATCAGACAGTGGCAGACAGCCATAACATCTCCCTTGAGCCTTCTCTTCTTCAGAGGCTTTCTAAAAAAGTACAGTGCACTTGACTCCTACACATCCAGGTTTCGCACTCCTTCCTAATAACAGGCAACGTTCCTTGTTGTGGGTAGCCAGACAGTGACATTACTCATTTCTACCCACTTCTCTCTGTTTGTACCAGGTAACCTGTCTCTTTCAGAAACAGGATTTTAAGGGAATGATGACTTTTAATGTAGTTGCTGGGATTCCTTCCTCTACCCACAGGAAAGCATAGCAGCTGCTAAGACAAGCACAGAAAAGTTGTACCTGCTATATAATCCTATATTCCCTTGTGAGATGGTGGTCTGTGCTCCTGTGCACATGCACCTCTGCAGAAAGACTCCTGTGAACCAAAGTGGGATTTGAGTCCGGCACTTTAGGTCCAGATTTCAGAAGACAAAAGTCTGTGAGAAGCCCCAGATTAAGTATTTCCTATTGACTCACTCTGTGCTGGCAGGGGAAATATTAGGCATGGGGTTTTGACTGAAAATAAAGTATGATTTAGGATTTTGGTCTTTTTGTGGCTAGGACTTTTTATGGGCTGTCCTGTTCTTCTCAGCATTGGGCCATGCATTTTAGCAGCCATAAATGGGAATTATTTGTGTAAAATCTCAAAACTCCTGTGTATTGAACTACCATGCTATGTGAATCCAGATGTGTTTAAATCTCAGCACTGAAATATGAGAATATTATTTGAGGGTACAACACAAAATAAAAATGAGAGAAAAACAGAAACAACAACAGGGTAGATGGAGCCTTCCATCTGGGGAACCTACTCTTTATTTTGCATTCTCTTTACTGAACAAGAGCTGGAAATGAATAGTTGGATAGCCCAACTATTTCCTCACTGATCTTTAATATAAACCCATTTTTTTACTCATTATTACAGAATCATAGAATCTATGGTTGGAAAAAAACCTGCAAGATCATCAAGTCGCACCTTTGACCTAAGTTTCAAGGAGATTGGCAGGTGAGTCCATGCAGAGGTCTTTTTAGGGCCTGTGTAGGCTTGGTTTTCAAAGGTAGTAGAGTACCACAGCAAATAGGACTCATGCAGACTCCCCAGGTGGGGCCTTTAAGCAGAATTGCTGATGACAGAATGACACAAAATCAAACCACCACTTCTATGCTTCAGGTATGGGCCAACACAGCTGCATTGAATGTCTGGTCTATGTGAGTGCAGCAACATCTGGGGAACCTCCAGACTTCACTATGTAGGATGGATTTGCCTTAGGATCTTGTTCTTGGTGCTAGCATTGCAATTACATGACAGGTTGCTAAACTTTGTGCTGGAGATTGGACTAGATGACCTCCAACCTAAATTTTCCTGTGATGCTGTGAATTGCCAGACTGAAAGTTGAAACTTTTCCCTATCCACTAGCTGAGGTTTTCCATAACTTGGCATTGCAAGGGCTGATGATTCAAGGATGTTGAAAGACTCTTTTAGTTCTAACCTCTCCTGAGGTTAGAAAGCCTCTTGAGGCTTTCGTGTCTGATCCAACATTCAGATCCATGTGGCCCTCATGAGTCTTTCAGAAGGCAGCAGTATCATACTTCTAAGAGCAGCTCTGTGTAAGAACCCAGGTGAAGGTTTTGCACCTACAAGTATTCCTGGGCAACAGAACATTGTAATATCTAATTTTTAATCAGGTTTCTCTCTAGGCCATTAAATTCCTTATTAAATTCACTGGGCTGATGAAATATCTAAGATCTTGTTCAAGATAATCCACCAAGTAAGCTGTAAAATAGCTAATGAGTAATACCATTCCTTTTCCCATGCAAAATGGTATAGTTCAAACCAGGAGACTTGAGAAACTCTCTGGTAAGCTGCAGAGTATCTCATGGCTGTGTTACCCATATGTACATCGGAGATGTGGGCCGAACACCATGCAAACAACACAGAGAATAGTATCGGTCTTCCTGTCTCAGGTGAGACTTCTAATAAGTGGTTAAAGCAGAGAATAGGACAGGATCCCAGCTGTGCAATCGCTTTTGTTCACCAGATATGACAGAGTGATGGGCACTTTGTACCAACCCCAGCGGGATCCCAGAGTCAGGAGGGAGGTGATCTCCCTGAGAAGGCAGCTTTTTGGGGCTTTGATGCCTCAAGCAGGAACCCAAGGAGCTTGTTAGAGGAATCCAGCAATGGGAGACACTTCAAAGGTTGCAGTGATGAAGGTTTTGAAGTTCATATACATTCTGGGGACAAGTAGGTAGCTTCCATCTGTGAAGTCAGTCTCCTTCTTTGGAATTGACCCTCTTTATTATATAAACCAATAGATAAATAAACAGAATACTTTTCTTAAATTACATTGCATAACATAGGCTTCAGGGGAGAAAAGAATAATCTATCTCACAGTCTTTAAATATTGCATAATTTTAGTTAAATCATATTTGAAATCCATTCATAATTTAATTGCATATATGTCTTTTAAACTGATGGATATTTTCCAACATGCTGTCCTGCAGTATTTTTTATATTTTTGATACTGAAAACCCCAAACCTAAAAGCAATGATTGTATACAGTGGAAGAAAAAGGAAGTAAAAACATCTCCTCACTTCTCTGCCTGAACAGGAAAGTAGTACAAACTGATTAACATTTTTTTCTGAAAAGTGTTGCAGACTTCTGGTTACCATGAACCCTGGAAACTCTGTGCATTTGCACTTCAGTTTAGCAAACAGAAGCCTTGCTGTTCCCTTTGTTAAAAAAGGTTTAATTCAGAATTAACAAGCTGATAAAACACTTTGCTCTAAATTTTTAGAAGAATCTGTGATGGGTCACACTGCTATGTTGTCATGGTGATGAGAAGTGCAGATGTCAAATGCAAACTAGAAAGTAGTATACATGATGGTTTGATTAATAAAAGACTTTATTTAAATGAGCTTTCAGAGGGCTCAGATGTTCTTTCTTCCAACAGATTACTCAGATTTCAGTAGCTAGAGGCTCAATCCAGAGACCACCACACCCAGTAACCCTCAGGCTTTTGGTTTCAGTGGACTGTGGATATGGCCATTAGTAAGGTGTTGATGTGAGACAAATGCATTAGTTTCTTCTTTGCGCAGAGAAAAATCCCTCCTACAGACTGAGGTCCTACAGCTGCTTGAAGTACGTGTAAACTTAATAAGGATTATTTTTAGATGGTTGTGTTTGATAAATGGTAAATAGGGTGTTATTTGCAATAAAGCTTTTGTTATCTGAAGGGTGTTTCAGAATTAAATTAGAATTAAAATTATAATTTACTTAAATCGAGTGTGGAGGAAAAATATAACTTCACATACAAATTGGCAACATATAGTACAAAATACGGTAAGTTGAAATCTAAAAAGTAGCCTTGACTCTACTGAAGGCAAGGTAGACCTGCTGCAGGTGAGTAGTGGCATTGATCAGGGGTGGAGTCCTTAGCAAAGATGACTATACTGAAGCCATACTGCTCTTGCTGTTCTGCCTTTGCTCACGTTTTGAGTACCTTCATGTTATTTCCTTTGAGCTCACACCACAGAGGGATGCTTTCACACATATGCACTTGATATGCGTTCTTTATTTTCCTTTGTTGTGACCTAAAATTTGGTCTATTCAGCTCTTAAGGTTGTATCTCTTTCACGACCTGAACTTGTCTGATTGATTTATAAATTACATTCTGGGGCCCTCTGCTATGATATTTCTCAGGTGTCTCAAGGCCTCCACCATCCATTCCCCTTTGCTTGTGCCCTTGGGGGGCCAAGGTGCCCCCAGTCTCTTGGTGGCATTATGAGTTCAATAAGGGAGTTGTCTGATGCAAGCCCTCCTCTGGACCTGAGGAGGAGCTTGATCTGTAACACCATCAGGTGAGTTGAGACAGCATCTTACAGCCAGCTTATTTTGACTCGCCTTCTCAAGAAGCACATCAGCTGATAACTAGGTGTGGAGGAGTGTCAATCATGCCTACTGCTGAATTCCACATAAGGCATCACAGCCTTCAGTTACATTATAGGGCTGATTTTTTTATCTTTTTAGGACATGCTCAGCTTCAGAGCAGAAGCTGTAATATGCAAACAGTAGATGACCATCTGATTTAGCTAAGTTTCCACAGGAGGTCACATGCCTCTTATGCCTGGAAATAGTGGAGGAATAAATGCTAAGCTGAATTATTTCTTTGCCTACTCTGTTTTTCTTATGAAAATGTAACAAGAAGATTATTGAGAAGATATCCTTCATGTTTTTTTCAGCAAGCATTTGACTAGCTGCACTTCTACAGATGTCTTACCCTTCTCCTGTGTGCAAATACACAAAATTATTAGTATTGCATGAATGTTATGCCAATTTTATGCAGGACTTCATCCTCCTACCATCTTTTTCTTTTGTTCCAGAGAGTCCTGGGTCTGCTCCCAGTTCTTATGAAGAGAAGCAAACATGATGACTACTGGTTCTGGGACTTAACAGGAAGAGGAGAGGTGCCTGGCTACCGCTCAGCTTGGTTCCCAAGACTCCAGGGGAAAAACTTGGGACCAGACATGTGCTGTGGGTCTGTACTTACCTGAGTACTCTGCCTCCGTGTGAGGTTTCCATCTGAAACTTAGGTGAAGATATTATTAACCAGACCCTAAGGAGCAAGCAGAGGAAAATTACTCATTTACATCTACCTGGCATTTGTGAGTCTGCATCCAGAACACTGTGTTCAGCTTTGGACCCCCCTACTATAGGTGTAAATAGACTGATCTCCAAAGGAGGATCACCAGGAAATGTTTGGGACTAGAAAACACAAGTATGTGACATAGGAGGAGAGGCTGAGGGAGATGGGCTTGTTCATCCGGAAGAGATGGCTTTGGAGGCAGCTATGTTCTTCTACCAACCACTTTATGGATACTGCTAGAAACAACACAGCCATATTCTTCTTAGAGGTGCACACTGAAAGGACAGGAGACAACAAACACAAGGTGCAGCAATAAAAATTATGATTGAACATAGGGAGAAAGAAGTATCACAGCAAGATTGGTCAGGCCCTGGGACAAGTGTCAGTGAGGCTATGCATCCTTAGAGGTGTTGCAACTCAGATGGATGCAACCTTGAGAAGTCTGCTCTAATTTTGAAGATAGCCTTGCTTTGAGTGGAAATTAGGAACGAATGACTTCCAAACTAAATTATTTTATGATTCTGTGTTTTTCTGATTTAAGTTAGAGACATAAATCAATGTTGTGGTAAGAAAACCCAGGCTTCTCCTAGACAATGCAATTGCCTAACAAGCATCCTGTTCTGCTTTTCTGTTTAGATTTAGTGATATTTTTAAGCCTCTTTATGTTGACTGGTCAGTAACTCTAACTACAAAAAAAGCACTCTTAAGCTCTGTAGTGATAATAATAATAATAATACAAAGCACACATGCTAAAGCAAAAGCAGTTTACAAAAAATATTAATACCACAAAACCTAAGCAAAAACCCTAAAGCCAAAAGAACTAACAGAGAATAAGTAAAGATTTTAAAGTACAATGGAGCAAAAGTAAAATTAGTGTATGTGTATAAAGCGATTGATTGCTCACCCCAAGGCGTCCTGAGAAGGTGGAGGGAGAAAGGCCTGTCAGTTTCCTCTGCAGCATTGATGGAACTTCCCCCCATTTTTTTTGCTTATGTCTAATCTCTTTTTATACCTTTTTCTTTAGGCAGTTTTTGAATAGCTATAGTTAATAAACTAATTTTAAGGTGATAGACAGATGAAATAGGCCTAAGGGTCCACTTCCGAGTTCCCAGCAGCTGGGATGTTCATGAAAAAAGGCTGTGTTATCTCCATATCAGTCCTTTCTTCATTTTAATCCTTTTATCTCTTTCCAGGAAACCATCAGGAGCCTATTTCTTTCTTTGTGTGGCATTATTTATCACCTTACAGAGTTCATTGGGGCTTTTTTTTTCCCTAGCCAGGAGCACAGTCCACAGCTGTGATACAAGTAATTCTGCATGTCTGGTTGTGTGAACAGAGTTATGATGCCATAATCAGGTCTTACATTTTGATGGGCAATCTGTGTATTGGTAAGAGAGAGAGGAGTCAAGACCAGAGGGATTTAGTTGAAGTATTAGTAGTAGATGTCTAAATGTCTAATTAACTTAAAAAGCCTACAGTCCTCAAGGTTTCCCAGAGTTTCCAGGTCCAGAGCTCTTTGGCTGAGAATACATCCATTTAGATGGCAATTCAAAATGGGTTCTGGCCAGAAATATTTCTTTTCCCCCCGACAACAACACTATTTTATATGGGCTGCATAGCATGGAGATCTGAGCTTCTTTTCCAGAATTGTGTTTCCAAGAAAATATGATCACTGAGAATGGAAGAGAATAAATATGTATTTCTTAGCAGAAATCTTGGAGGTAAAGAGTGGGGTTGAAAAGCTCTTACAACAGACTAGATGAGCCAAAGGCACATGTTTTGCATTAATCTGTGCTGCTGGGAAAAAATGAGTGGCCTGAGCCTCCCCAGAAGCCCATGGAGATAGCTGCAGGGGCAGCCCAGATCCATCCAGGCTAATGCTTGGACAAAAATCCAGTGACTGAAAATAATTCGATTGGGCAGGTGCAGCAAAAGGAACTGAAAAGAGGTCAGAGTCAGTAAGTGGAAACCTCATACATTAATTCAAGTATGTTGACCTCTGCCACACTATTTCCAGATAAATAGAAATCTGACTCATTTCCAAGACACAAAATTCATTTAATTGAATGGCAAAGAGTTTCAAAAAGCAACTTGAGTCCAAGTGCTCTGAGGACATTAGTAAAAATGTAGTTAGCTGACAATCTAAGTGAACTTCTGTGTATATACAATGACATTTTGCTTCATCCAAACGCTACCTTTAGTAGCCAGGATTTTTGCCTAGACCTTTCAGATGGCATTTGGTCAAGAGCCTGAAATGAAACAATGATCACAGGGATTTCAGTTTGAATCATTTCACTGCTTAGAGGACAGTAGTAAAGCTATAATTATTCACTGGGTCACGCTCAGCTTCAGAAATGAAGGGAAACAACTGAGACTACAGCCACTGCAGTGGAATTGGCAATGATGCAATGTGACCTCCATCTTCCATAATTGTCACAGCTGCTATTACAATTATGATCATTATTCCATCAGGAGATAATGCTCCCGATATGGAAGAAAGGGGGGGATGTTTGGCTAATCATTTGGTGGCAGCATAACTGTGGAGACTTGTTTCGAGTTCACAAGTTCTGTTGCAACTCTGATGCTTCTGCTGCTGGGTGAAAATTGTTATTCAGCCACCCATGTTACCATTAACATAATGGTTTGCGTGAAATAATTGGTGTTCAAAACCTGTTTTGCAACAGATTTTTGCACCCATATATTGGCTTTCAACACTTTAGTAGAAAGGAAAGGGAAGACCTGCTAAGGCCCATAATCTGAAGCGTGCAAGATGTCAGTGGAAGTTTAAAGCAGCAAATCCTTCAACTTCATGAAGACTTTTGTTCTTAAGAAATAGCTTGAGTTTTGCACTCAATAAAACACAAAACAAAGAAATCAATACTTCAAAGTAAGTATTCTACGTTGAATAATACCATCCAGCTCACACATATGTGCTGGTTTAGAAGTAAACCAGTGGGAAAAACGAACCCAACTCAAGAGAGATTACAAGTCAGAGTTACATTTGACTAAAAAAGATTACAATAAACGATACAGAGAAAACTGGTTTTCACCCCCAACAAACAGATATATAACTCAGCACTCTGGGACAAGAACAGAACAGTGTTTGTTAGCCCCTGTGCTGAGCACCACGTGGACCCCCTGGAGGCAAAGTAAAAGGAAACGAAAACCTGTTGGTCTGGATGCTGATTGCAGTCCTGTTGAGAGTGGCAGTCACAGTCCTCTTGAAGTTCTGGTCCTCTTCTCGATCAAGTGAGTGGTACCAAAACCTGAAGTTTAACTATGCTCAAGTTCAGGTGGGAATGCCCAGTATCTCCCCCAGGATGGGGAGTTTCACAATGGTTGATTTAACTCTGTGAGTCATGGGAGATTTTTGGAATCTTTGATGGTGTAAGTGTTGCAGATGCCTGTTATACCAGTCCATTGTGACACATTAGCAGAGATGACCCCTCAGGCTGGGTGTGAAGGTGTTAATGCCTTTCTGAAGGGGAATTATCACAGCTGAGTCATTGGTGTGAAGACAAAGAAACACTCCTCTGCCTCACAGGGGTTTTTTAACACCCAGCTTGTAGCCTGAGGTGTCAGGTGTGCCCTGGGCAGCTGCTGCAAACAATTCATTTATTAACAGTCCATCAGAAATTACACAGAGGGTGTAGAATACACAGTTTTGGCTATACCCACATAGCAATAAATTGGTCCCAGCCCCTGTAACTAGGACACATGTAATCAGTTGTTTTATGAATAATCAAAGATAGAACTGCAATACACTGTAGTCACTGCATTAGAAAACAGGTTAATGTCAGGTTCCTGGGTAACTGAGCTATCAACTTAAGTTTTACACAATCTCATTTTGAAATACATAATTCAATACATTATTTTGATTTTACAAGAAAGTATTTATAAAAAAAAGACAAATTAGTGAAAAAGTGCTTCCTAACGTTCAGATGAAATCTCCTGTATTTCAGTTTGTGCCCATTGCCTTCCCTCCTGTCATTGGGTGCCACTGGAAAGAGCCTGGCTCCATCCTCTTTGTATTTTCCTTTCAGGTATTCCTGCACAGTGGTAAGATCCCTCTGAGACTTCTCCAGACTGAGGAGTCCCAGCTCTTTCAGCCTTTACTTGCAGTAAATGTACTCCAGTCCCTTAATCATCTTTGTGGCCCTTCACTGGACTACCTCCAATTTGTCCATATCTCTCTTGTACGAGGGAACGCAGAACTGAATGCCAGGTGTGGCTTCACAAGTGCCATGTAGAGGGAAAGGATCACCTCCCTCAACCTCCTGATGATACTCCTCCTAATGCAGCCCAGGACACAACTGGCCTTCTTTGCCCAAGGGCACACTGCTGCCTTATGTTCAACTTGTCATCCACCAGGACCCCCAGGTCCTTTTTTGCCAAGCTGCTTTACAGCTGCTCAGCCTTTAGCATGTCCTAGTCCCCAAGTGCAGAACTTTGCACTATTCCTTCTTGAACTTCATGAAGTTCTTGTCAGCCCATGTCTCCAGCCTTTTGAGGTCCCTCCGGATGGCAGCATGACCTGCCAGCATATCAGCCACTCCTCCCAGTTTGGTATCATCTGCAAATTTGCTGATGGCACACTGTGCTCCATCATCCAGCTCATTAGTGAGGATGTTGAACGTGATTGGGCCCAGTATTGACCCTTAGGGTACACTACTGGTTAGTGGCTACCAACCAGATTTCATGTCTGATCACCACTCTCTGTGTCTGGCTGTTAAGTCAGTTTTGAATCCACTTCACTCTCTGTTCATCCAACCCATATATCAACAGCTTCTCTATGAGGATTTTATGGAGACAGTGCCAAAAGTCCTACTGAAGTCCAGGTAGGAAATAACCTCTGTTCTCCCCTCATCTACCTGGCCAGTCATTATAGAAATTTATCAAGTTGGTCTAGAATGACTTCCCTTTGGTGAATCCATGCTTACTACTCAAGATGATTTTCTTGGTTTTAATATGCCTGGAAATAGTTTCAAGAATCAGCTGCTCCTTTGCATTCCCAGGGATCAAGGTGAGGTTGACCAGCCTGTAGTTGTCTTGCCCTTCTTCAAGTCAAGATTGTCCTTTACTTCCCTCCAGTTTTCGGGCACTCTTCCCAGTCTTCATGATTGATCAAAAATTATTAAGAGTGGCCTAGCAATTATATCAGCCATATGACATTCTAGCCGTATCAATAGGGAGGAATTAAAGGTCAAAGTATCTCCTTATTTAAAGCCAGAATTTTGCTAAAAGATAAAACACTGAAGTGTGTCATTATATTTTGAAAAGTGATCTGATGCTCAAGTGTCTGAGTTTGTGAGCAGAGTAACTAGGCTCTGCAACCGTTCTCAGTGCTACCATGTCCAGAGTGTTTTTAGGGTCTCAGCTTTCCTGCTCCTGTTATTAAAAGGAACAGCCATAGCACTTGTTCTATGAAAAACATCCTGTTCTCCAAGACTAAATTATTTTTCCTCTCTTTTCCAATAGGGATGGACACTAGATACCATATGGTGCTACAGAGCAATGTTGTCCCATACTTTGCTCCTTTGTAAAGGTATACATTAACAATTAAGCCTTATTTGATATAATGTATATCTAAGCCAACATGTATATCTCATTCCAAACCTGAAATTTCATGCTGAGTACTCTTTTCTCATGCACAGTAAAACACAGATGTGTGTCTGCAAATTAAATCTCATGAAAAATAGTTAAGGTTCAAGCTTCACACAGTACTTACAAATAATACATGAAGAGAACAGAAGTTTCCTTTAAGGATGGACTTCCTGGCTGAACACAGCCTACTGTTCCTGCTTTGCAATACTGCTGGGATTTATTCATGAAGAAGCCACAATTCTTTGCCAGTTGACTGCTATCCCCTTTTCAACTAATGCCCTCCTAAAGACCTATATCATTCATATACTTCCCAAAACACAATACAGTATTTAAGGATAATTTTTTCACAAAGAATATTTTTTTCTTCCCTGTAAGGAAAGCATAGAATTCTGGGATCACTAGTGTGTTATCACACTTGTGTGTTGTGCTATCACTTTAGATTCAGCTCCGAGCTGCCTTATTAAGTCATGTCTTCACTTCACTTGCAAGTTCTGCAGAACATGAGACATGGATGGGCCCCAGGTGCCAGCACTGCCAGTGGCATGGCCCCTCTGGCTTTGCTGAACACTTCAACAGCACTTGCTTGGGTTGCCTTGTTTCCTTAGTGCTTGTGCATGAACAGGGCTTTTGAAATCAGAGCACAGTTTGCAAATCACCACAAGCAAAATCTGTGAGCTATTTCCTCCCCGTACCAGCTAGGTTTCTAGAATCTGTACTTCCAAAACTATTTCTGTTGAGCAGCTAACAGTGGCGGGTTTCACAGAAAAAACCAAGGTCTTGCTTTATGAGGTGCATAAGTAGGTCAGGCTCCAAAAGACACTGAGTTAGCTGGGTATCCTTCTTCACTGACTTCTGCTGCAGCAGCATGTGTGTTTTGTGTGTGCAGACTCCTGAGACACCAGCTGGCATGGCTCAGTTCTTTCTCCGGAGGGGAATGGCTTTGGTCAAAGCTGATCACTCTTGAAAAAATCTTCGCTTTCTAGCTCAGACCGGTTCTGTAGGTTCAGCACAGAGCCCCAAATGGGGATTTGTTCCCTCCTGTAGTCCCCAGGACCATGAGTTACTTGAGTGAGGGGCTGCATCCTGAGTGATTTTGGGAAATAATATCCTGTAACATCCATACTGGTTCTACCACATTTGTGTTATTTCAGGTCACTGATAACTAAGGAAATATCAGTTGTAACAGAGGGCTCCTTAATTTTTTAAACCACAGTTTAATCACAAAAAAAGCAGCTGCAGCTGCAGCTAAGCTGACCACATCACAAGGAGAGGATGCTAAAGCAAAGTATCTGTTGTACCTAACAATTACCACCCTCTCAGTGATAATAGAGGGTAATAGATCCTCTTACTAAGTCTATTCTGACCCAGTGTACACTTCTGCCCACATACATTAATTGCTGCCTGTTTCACAAAATATATAATAGTGAAGGCATTTCCTTCATTTTCCAGGCTTTGGCTTCAAAGGTGCTAATTTTATTTACACAGTAAGCAAATTACTCACTTCAGTGAATTGTTTTTGACAATCACCTTTAAGAACAGTGACAACATTAGCAGTTATGTGCCCTATGTGTCTCTGTCTGCCTAGTCTGTGAATGCACATTTAACAAACTCAGCATGGGTGGCAGTGAGCAGTAAGGAGAGCATCGTCATGTAAGAATTTTTTTGCTGTGATGTATGTTCACCCAGTAATATAGTGAAGGGCAGCACTAACTCCTCAGAAGCAGACGACCGTTTTATTTAGCCTTATGATCGATCTCTTAGTGCACCTGTCAGTGGAACGGATGGGAAGTAATCTTGCGGAAAATTTTCAACGGAGACCTTCTGTGCCCGTAAATAAGAACATATAGTAAAGATATGAGTGAGAAATATTACCATATCAATGTCAGAGCTTCACAATCCTCCTTTGATGTTTTAATGTTGATCTTTTGTCTCCTGGAGACAATTTGCTACTTGTCTTCTCTGCAGCAAATGTTGTGAGCAAATTATTGCCTTTCTTCTAAAATCTTCTCTTTTGTAGTACATGAATACTTGTGTCATATCTTTTCTCCTTCTTTTATTATCTAGGACAAACAATTTACGTTCCTTCCAACTTTTTTTGTAGCTTGTGCTTTCTAGACCACTGATAATTCCTTTTGCTCTTTAGCTGACCTTCTCCCATTGCTCAGTTGCTTTCCTGAATTACCAAAATTGGACTTGGTTCTGCAGTTGCGTCTCAGCAGTATTGAGTAAACCAAAGGAATTATGTATTACTATACTACAATAGATACTCCGTTTTTTGCACCTGAGATAATGTTCCATTTTTTTCCCCTAAGGATGATGGTTATTTTTAACTTGCTCTCAGACTGTGATCATGTCTAGGATGTTGTGTTTTCTGCAGGGCACTCTCTAACGTACGTCCCCTACTCTGTACTTGGGCACTTGGTTTCCTGTGTATAATTTTTCACTTGCTAAATTGCACTTGGCTTTGTTCTTCTAAAAAGTACCTTAGATTTGTAGAGTTCTTTCTCCTCTTGTACAGCACTGTGTTTTCACTCTTCTTGTACTGGAGTTGCTACCTCTATCCAATCACAGAATCAGGAGTTCTACTCACCTAAAGTTTCCTGTGAGGGTGGAGAGCATGTGGGCACCTTTCAGGTATCTGGAAGATTATAAAGCAAATGAGTTTTCAGGGAAGAGGTCTTCTTAGCTTCCCACAAATCAAGAAATTTTGTGCAGATATCAACATAGAAAGGTCAGCTTCAAAAGGGCAAAGTTAATCACCCCCCCTTTCCCATACTGTGGAAACCAGAATATCATTAAGTATTTGTCCCCATCCTCTGAGTGAAACCATCATGGCCTTGGGTCATTACCTTCTCTGAGGTGGAACTAAGCTACTTGACAAATCCCAGGTTGGGAGCTGGGTGTTATTTCTAGCTATGAGCTTCACCAGTAATACCAACAGGAGTTCAGTGTGGCTAAGGAAATGGTTAAATGCAAGCTGACTGAGAGGCTTACCAAAGGAAGAACACAATGCTCTTCCAGCATCATAGGTTGCAGAGCATAGGTTATATGTTCTTCTGCCTCCACATGTTGTTACTGAAAAAAGACAAACTGTCACATTAAATATTTCTGTGGAGAACTTCTGGTCTTAATGCAGTTCATCAGTTTTACAGAAGGCCACGTCAGGAGAGGTGTCTACATCTGCATCATGACCTTCTGCAGATCACAACCCATAAAGATCAGTCAATTTCCCTCCTAGGAGCTGAAGCATGACCTGATACTTCAATCTTTCAAAAAAAAAATGGTATGTGCTAAGCTGAGAGCCAGAGACACCAGATGGTACCAGTGCCCAAAGGCACCTACAGTTGCAGGGATTTACTCTATCCAGAGATCCCACAGATAGTGTGCCACACTGTAGAGGTTTTGTCAATCCAACCTGGAGAAAAATGTGACACTAGAGCCATTGGCAGCAGTTTGTAAGTAAGAGCAGGGTTTGTGTATCACTGCAGAGCGTTTGTCCACACAAGGTCTTCCCCTAAGAATCATTCCACATTTGCCATCATCCTGACAGTAGAATGGCTGTGTGTGAGAAACAGGTAGTACCCAGCAGGGCATGAGCAGGGAGATCACAGGCAATTGCAGTAAGATGGCTCAGAAGAAGATTGCTTCTCTGTCAGAGACTGCTTCTCAGTCAACATTTTCTCAAAAGAATTTTGCACTGCATTCATTTCAACAGAAAGAATAAAAATAATTCACCATGATTTTTTTTTTTTCCTTTCAAAATGGGGGTTTGGTATAGATTTTAAAATGTTGTATACTTGTTAGACAAATGAAAATTGGAATATTTGGTTAAAAACCCCCAGAATTACTGATAACATTAGGGTGGGGGGGTTATTATTATTATTTTATTTTTTTATTTTGATTGTTTGAAGTTTCTTCTGACCTCTGGTCAGACTTGTGTTATGATTTTGTGGCAGTCTTTGTGAAATGGGAAATTCGTTTGCTATCATCCTTAAACTGACAAGCTGATCAGGCTTTGTTGCTTGTTTGCCTATGAAACTTAAACCGGATATGTTTCTGTACTTTTTAAAAAATTGCATGAGTTGTATTCCTGAAAGATAGAACTTTGATGGGATGCTACTGCTTGTTCCTCGTGTGTTTGATATTTCCAAAGCTAACAAACCCATCTATTTGGGAATTCTTTATTATAATTTTAAAATTACTTCCAAGTAAGAGAAGAAAAATAATGCTATCATGTCATGTATTGTTTTCATTTGGATCATGGCATGAGTGAATTAGATGTCACAATGTGATTTTGCTAAAGTGTTTAGTGAAGTACCAGCAGCTAAGGAAGCACGGAGGTGGGGCTTTCCATGTGATTATGCTGTCTCTGGCAATGGTTGTGTTAAGATTGGCACTTCCCACCGTGCAAGTAATACATGCAGGCCAGATTTTTAAAATAAAATGTCTGCATCTCTGGTTCAAGACCTGTTATTCCTTTTTTTACAGAGCTGGAAAAGCTGTGCTTGTTGAGTTGGCCAGAGTTCAAAAGTGAATTTTTAAGAAGGTTATATCTTTCAAAAAATGAATCAAAACAGTGAGATTGTCTCAAGTTTCCTTGTAAAGGGGTAGTTTTTTCAAAAGACATGGTGATGTGAAAATGCGGTTTTGTCCTGAGCACAGAACCGAGCACTCAGAATGTCTTCCAATTTTTCTGTGTAGCCCTTCTTTTCCTTTTGAATCTATTTTAGGTACTTCAATGCACAGTTCTCACCCTGTGACAGCAAAGGAGTCTTTATGTGGTGAAGGATAGAACAGACTGCAGTGTAGGAGGATGGTGGATTACTGTAGCTTCATATTACAAGCAAATTTAGCAAGTGCTTTAAAAAGCCAAACTAAGAAATGATAAAGTCATGACAAAAAAAATTCTAGAAATATACATCTGAGGCTTATTTTATTCTAGGAGCATATCTAAGTGGAGAGAAAAGGATTGGGGATGGGTGGAAGAGCACATTATGACAATAGCAGGAAAGAAGGTCAACCCAAATAAGTGATTTCCTGGCTGGCTCACAATCCATTGCATTAATAGTATAATTGATTAATCTTTAACTAATCCCCTTTTGCTTTTTTTTTTTTTTAATTTTAAAATATTTTTTACAGTGTAATGAGTTAGCTTCACTAGATAAACATGTAAGTAATAGACAGCACAGCGAAGAAAAGATTCAGGTATTATGGCTATTGTGAATTTCAGAGTTCTAGAAAGGCCTTAAAGGTTTGAGAGGAATGTAATTCTTTTGTCTCCTTGATATGATCCAGCCAATTGTTAATACAGGTTAAGTAACTTCCTCAGTGACCCATACAGTCTCCAGTATCTGCTGGTTTGTCTGTGAATGAGCAACCTCTACTGAAGGTGTTCAGTTTTGGGCCCCTCACTACAAGAAGGACATTGAGGTGCTGGACCATATCCAGAGAAGGGCAGTGGAGCTGGTTAAGAGTCTGCAGCACAAGTCTCATGAGGAGCACCTGAGGGAACTGAGGTTGTTTAGCCTGGAGAAAAGGAGGCTCAGAGGGAACCTTTATTGCTCTCTACAACTACCTGAAAGAAGGTTGTAAAAAGGTGGGGGTCAGTCTCTTCTCTCAGGTAACAAGTGATACGAAGAGAGGAAATGGGCCTCAAGTTCCAGGGGAGGTATAGATTTCATATAAGGAAAAATGTCTTCACCGAAAGGGTTGTCAAGCACTGGTACAGGCTCCTCAGGAAGGTGGTTGAGTCACCATCCCTGGAGGTATTTAAAAGTGAGGATGGGGTGCTTGAGGACATGGTTTAGTGGTGGACTTGACAGTGCTGGGTTAGTGGTTGAGCTCAATGATCTTAGAGATCTTTTTCAACATTAATGATTCTATGAAAGTGTAAGAAAAGCGACAACTGCCTTTGTTATTCAGTAGATGGTGCTCTTCCCTTCTCCTGAAGTTACGGCTCATGCTGCTGGTGCATTCAGTGACATATTTCAGAAGTTATCTGAGCCTACAGTTCTTCCATCTTCTATCTCTTATTCCACTACTGCTTGCTATGTGTTTTGCCAAAACTGTTAACCCCTGCTACTGGGCCAAGTCAGATTTTATCTTGATCACTTCATTTATCAAAACACCCCACCTTCTCACCTGATAAAGACTAGTTAACAGTATGTAAGGCTTGGATCTACCAACACTTTAATGTCAGTCACCAAGAAAGAAACAGTATGTGCCTTGTGCATGGACTTGCTATCTCTCCAGAAGTGGACCTGGTTTTCCATTGGGGTGGAGCACTGTTCTGAAATGTCTCTTCCACTCAGGCACCAACACGGACTTTCCTCAGCTATTTGGCTTTACAGGACCTACATCTACATTGGTGGACTCCAAAGTGTCCAAAGGGTGAGTACACATGTCCTGGCACCCAACTTAATTAATCTTATTCCTGACCTATGCTGGAGCAAGAACTGAGCATGCTCCAGCCTCTGTCTGCCATCCCACACCTTGGTTTCTCTCAGAAGAAAAAATTAGCTTTTCCTGCCATGTCCTTGATCTGGATTTTGTAGAAATGCTGAAGGCAGGTAAGAGCACGAGTCTCTTGCACAGTTGGGACACAATCTGAGTGATGAGGTTTAAAGCTTCACAAAAGTTGCAACCGAAACTCCAAGCTGGAAGATTTACCTCAAGGACAGTAATGTTTCTGGAAATGCCAATAGGGCTTCCTGATAGAATCTGATGGACAGGGTGAATTTCTAGAAGGATTTATTGGAAAGACAGAAAGACATTTAATTCTTGTGAGGAAGAGTTGCTTGTTATATTGTAAACTTATTTGGTTTGGGAACATATTTTGGGCATGTGTAGCAGAAGATGACTGAAAAGCCATCATGGATTTACCAATGATAAGTCATGCCTGAGTAGTCCAATTTCTTTGCAGATTAGGCAAGAGCGTGGTAGTGTTTGGTCAAAGGTTGGACTTCATGATCTTGGAGGTCTTTTCTGGTCTTAATGATTATATGATTCTATGATAGCCCTGCACGTAGCTTACACTGACTTTGGCAAGACTTTCAACTCTGTGTCCCACAATGGCCTTGCGTCCAGGTTAACTGTGAATAACTGGATGGGCAGGCAACTGAGTAAAAAAAGAGTTGAACGATTGTGCTCAAACAGTAGCAGATAATGGGTTGCTCTTTACCTATAGGCAAGTTACATGAGGAAAATTACAGAAGGGCACCCTGGGACCTGTCCTGTTTAACAACTTTATCACCTGGACTAGGTGACTATATGCACTCTCGTCAGATGAACTCAGACTGGGGGCACCATCAATACCCACACGGGGAGGGCAGTCACTCAAGGACTGAGTTTAGACAGTTTAGACAGGCAGGAGGAAGAGACTGACAGGAACCTTAAGAAATTAATCAAAGATGAATGAAAAGCCCTGTACCTGGAAAGGAAGAGCCCTTGGCAATAGTGCAGGCTATGTAGACTGTGTGGGGAGCAGCTCTATGAGGAAGACCAGTGAGCTCATCATAAGCCAGAAGTGTGTCCTGGCAGGAAAGATGGCTAAGAGAAGAGATTAGGTCTCTCTCTACTCAGCACTAACTGAACCACCTGGAGATGCAGTGTCTGTTTTTGGACCTGTGATGACAAGAAAGACATCAATAAGTTGTCTCACTGGACAAAGTTTAGAGGGGGGGACCCCAAGTGGTTCGGTTTGCAGAAATTGTGCTTTGTGGATAAGGTTAGGGATGGGGCTGGTTCAGCTTGAGGAAGAGATGACTTTTGAGGGGGACCTGACAGCAGCCCTCCAAGCACCTATGGGCACTGGGTGAGAGGAGGGATCCAGGCTATTCCCAGGGGTGTATGGCAAGAGCTTGAGAGAAAATGGCCATATGCTGAAAATACTTTTCACCGTGAGAACAGTCATGCAGGGGTGTGGGTTGCTCAGAGAGATTGGACCAAAGACCTCCTGCAGTGCCTTCCAGCCCTAATTGTTCTGGGACAACTCAGATGTGCAAAAATACTGGTGGCTCTTCATTAAAAAAAAAAAAAAAAAATAAAATGGCTACACCTTGTAATAAGGAAGGCATTATGTATGTTCAAATTCCAAGTCTCTGAAGTATGGAGAATCAAGTCTGATTAAAAAACCCCAAACATATCTCCATGTCAGTTATTATAGATTAATATAATCTCTCTTTTGGCAGACTAAAGGTTACTGCTCCATTACACATGATGACGTACCACCATAAAGAGATGAATGGTTTAATAAGTACTAACTATGTGTTTTAATAGTACTGCTAGCAAATTAAACTGGTGCTCATGCTTGTAAAAATTCAAAATATATTCTGTCAATTTGATTTAAAGTTACTAAGAACATCTCTTTTTACCTTCCCACTGGATTTCCAAACTTGCTGCTGATTTCTGCTGCAGACTTTCTGCTAGTGACACCTATTCCCAGCTGGACCTGCAGAAATGTGTCTGACATAGGCTTGTCTTCTCTCACAATCTCTTTGGGGTTTGCAGAAAAACCCAAGACCAGGCCTTTCCAGTCTGCACTGCAGGAAACAAGCCAGAAAGTCTATGACAATAATTTTTTAGTGATTGCCTTGCAAAAGTAATGACGGAACTAGATATTTGAACTCTTCTGTCTTTGACACACTGCACAACACTGCGATAGAGAAAAATCACTCTGAGGGTGGGATGCCTCCATCACTATTACAGAAGAAGCAATGGAACTATCCAGTCTCAGTCTCTAAAGACATATTTACACTTATCACACTCCAAAGATAACAGACAGAGGACCCACCTTTCCTGTAGGATAGCACACTTGAAAAGGTGAAAAGGCCACCATGCAAGAAGAGGTGTGGGTCTAGTTTATATGGAGTCTAAACCAGAACTCCTGTGGATGCTGAAGTTCAGATTCTTAGGCTGGATGTAGTCCAGGTTTCATCCTCTAATTGAATAAGGATTCAGAGAATGCTTGGAGCAGCAAACATATCTTCTTCCAAGCTGGTTTGCTTATTGCTATTCAGGAACATTGGATACAGTTCACAGTCTAGCAAAAATAGTAAAAGTAGTCATCAAAATCAATATTCATTACCAGCTATTTCAGAATCAAAACAAAATGCAGAGTTGATTTTCAAATGATTCCTTAAATTAATCAGTTTTTATTTTCTCTTTGTCTTTTATTTGACATGTGCTCTGTTACTCTTTACTAGTTGTATTCAGCTGAACAGGATTTCTAAAAGCTCTGAATAATCTTTCTAGTATGGAAAAAATTCTGCTGTGAACAAGAGGAAAGCAGGCAGCAGTAATTATCTCCAGAACAGAAGAATTCTATGTCAAAGAAATCCAAACCTTGAAATATATTTTCCTGTCAAAGCTTGGCTTATTAATAGGCTTATCAGTCATGTAAATATTCCAAGTATGTGTCATATAATACAAATTGGAATGTGTCAGTGTCATGCGGATGATATATACAATCCTTTTTTTCCTTTTTTTAATTAAGAGCCTTTTCAGAAGTGCATTTATACTGTTGTGTGGTTGTTGTTCTCTCTCCTGCCAAGCCAGCAAGTGGGGGCGGGCTCCCTGCACACTACAGGGTTCTGGTCTTTCCAGCAGGAAAATTCAAGCAACCAACAATTTTTTTGATCCTGAGCTTAAAGCTCAGTAAGGGCTGATGTTCATCTGTGTTGTCAAAAAACCCTTAACATTAAAATGTTTTCCCATTTTTTTCTTTCCCTTCCCTTGTCTTTTCATGTAAATGTTCAAAAGTCAGACAACACAAACCACCTCAGAAGACAAGTCATTTGAAATAACAATTTTCTTAATGTGCATACTTCTGCCAGCTGGGTGTCCCCTCAGGCAGAGCCTTTCCTGTGGGCTGGGACCACCTACATGATCCCTGCAGCAAATCAGGAACATGAGTCTTGCCCGCAGGTCTCTGCCTTTCATCTCCTATTTCTCTCCCTGCCCCAGACAGAGAGGGTTGATGCTTCTGAAGGATGTGACAGTGGTTAGCAAGTTATCCCGTCCCTTGGTGGGCAGGCATGCACTTATCCACCACAATTCTCATGCACACTGAAGGGGTTGATGCCCTGAAGACCTTGGCAATAGGGAGGGCTCTTGAACATCTGGAAGTAAGTGTTCCCCTTTAGTTCTCATCTGCTACCAGGGCCTCCACAGGCACACCCGGAAAGGCATACGAAGCATTCTACTCCACTGTGTAGAGAAGAGCAACCAGCCAGGCTCCCACCACCATCAGAGAGCTTTTGGGGGGTTGAAAGACAGTGATTCTTTGAAGACTGAAGAAAATGAGCAGGTCTGCTTGGTGTTTTTTTAAAGGACTGTAACAAGATTCATACTTTTTTTTTTATGGTCTCTCTTTGCGAGCCCCCATATGTAATGGCTATCTAAATGCTCTATGTTATGGTGTCTGGTCAGTTTGTATAAAAAGGAGGGAAGTTTTGCCTTGATGCCTCCAATATTCTCCCAGCTGCTCTTGCAGCAGGAGGTCATCAAACGCATCTGGCAAAGGTGCCAAACAGGGAATGCAGCCTAAGTCACATCTGTCCCAGAGGAGAGAGGACAGAAGTAGCAGCACATTTCCCCTGAATCCTCCTGCTCCTGGAGTGCTCCTTGGACTCTGTGGGTATTTTGAAGAAGAACAAAAAAGGGAAAGCGTGTTTTCCTCGTACATGTTCTCATGACATCATTGAAAGCTATCTAACAAGCACAGTTCAGGATTGCTTGAAATTACCTGAACTCCAGATACTTCACCTTTTGCATAAATTTAGTAGTAAGGTGATTAAAGTCATGCTCATATAAACAGATGTAGTTTAGTCCCCTCTCTTCTTCTCGTTTCTTACAGTGAAGTAGTATTCAACATGGAAAATACTGTGGAGTTTTTGGGGTTTTTTTTCAAAAATACATTGAGCTAGAGAACCTTAGTTCAACTTACATGCTCTCTCCAAATTTATATAACTTTGTCACTGGGAAGTAATTTTTCTTTATGTTGAAAGAAGAAGACTTTTTGGTTTGGGCCTACATTTCTGTAAACGTATAATTTGTATCTCCTAACTTGCAGCTCTTTGGTTTTAGCTTCCGTACTCCAGCTAAAGTGGTCCTAGTGCAAAGACTGGGGATGTCCATCTCTGGATGAACATTGCTCTCTGTGCAAACCGAAAGCAGACTAATTTGTTGCCCAGACAACTTATTTCTGGCACTTTTTTGCCCTCCTTGTTGTTACAGTCACTCACCAGAACATGCATGTACTCCTTGCTCTACCTGCTGTCTGAACAGGTATAATTTCCTGTCAAAGGCAGTGTCTACAATGAGAGTACAAAGGCCTTACATTTTTAATTAATCACTATTTAAAAATATGTTAAAATCCATGAAAGCCAGATGTTACACAAGTAGGCATTTGTTGATTATGGTCACCTCTATGGTACACCTGACTGATGTACTTTTTAATGTTTTAGCTGGCTAACATTAAAAATTAAGACAGCACTTACTTAAAATACAAAAATTTTCATTTTTCTGATTTTAGTAAACTCTAATCCAGTATTGATAAAGGTTCATGTAAGATAACTATTCTTCCATCACTACTGATTCTAAATACGACATTTTAAGACTAGTTGAAGTTGAAATCTTTTCCTGATAGCCTGATTTCCTGATAGTTCAAGATAAAACAACATCATTGTTATTATTATTTTCAGCTGGATAATTCAGTTACAAGGCGCATACTCACAGATGCACTTCCTCTTCCCTCCTAAATTTCTAAATTGTCAGTATAACATGAACCTGGCTGAACATTTTGCTTGAATTAAGAGATTGACACACCCATGCTGTGTATTTTTGACATGTGTCTCTCACATCCTAGCCTTCAATAATCCAGCCCTACTTTTTCTGAATTCCCTGAATATGTACGGAAGGAAACCCCTTGTCTCACACTTAGACTAAACACTGTCAGTGTGGGTCAGGATCCTGGATTACTTCTTTTGTTTATGTTAAACTTTCACCTAACTGAGAACAGTAACTTGATTGGGAGGTGAGAGTGGGGAATATTCTGCTAGCAACACTCACATCTCAGACACCAACAAATCTGAGCCCTGAGGTGAGTTATCCCAGATGGTGGGTTAAAATGGGCTAGTGTCCCAGACAGGACACGGCATGTGACCCTGCTACTTCCCCAGCCAGTCTGTGCACAGTGAGCAGGAGAAGATCCCACTGGACAGTGGGCTAAACCCTTGCCACACCACAGTGAGTCAGGAGAAGCTGTCAGGTGCTGCTTTGCTATCCTTGCCTCACAAGGCATGCTAAGTTTTTCATCAATTGGGCTGTTTTAACCTTTAATTAGCCCAAGTAATAGGAAGTGGAGAGTATTTAGCATATTAGAAAAGAGGTCTCTGAGTGTGGGTTATTGAACAGCTATAAAGAGCGGTGGCCCTTAGGAGCAATGAAGGGCCTTAAGTCTCTAGAAATGAGAGGACTTTATGTCTTTATTGGTTATTGTCTTAATTTTTTGTAATCAATAAATTAACTGAGCAGAACCAGTTTGCTCTTCCAGGCTTTTATTTCTAATTAGAACTAATGAATAGTCAAGGGAACAAGACAGAGCAGTCATTGATTGAGCCATATAACAGATTTCTAAATAAATAGGCTACTGGTTCCCTCTGGGGAAGAAGTCAGCAGCATGTCACTCACAGATAGTGTTACACTGACAGGTGACAGGGATTGGTTTGTTATGTAATATTTAAGCCTAAAAATGTTTCTTAAGGCACTGTCAGAGTAGAAGTTGAATTTTGTGTAATGTTATATTTCTTTTGAATTCGGAGTAAGAAAACTTTGCAAACATTTAAGTTCACAGTTTGAAACCTAGCAATGACAGGCTTTGGTCAAGAGGGATATATAACTTTTCCACAGAAAGGTAAATGTACACCATTTCAGAATATACCAGAGAAGCTTTGTTCTTGTGACTGATTTGAATGATATAGAGATTGGTTTTGAAGTCAGGTTGTTTCATTTGTTGTTTGGGTTTGGTTTTTTGTGTTTTTTTTTGTTTGTTTGTTTGTTTGTTTGTTTGTTTAAATACCCTTTTGGCTTATGCATTCTTGCAGAATCCAGCCCAGTTAAACTGCTGATTCTTCAGAAAAAGAAAATGCTGTAAAAAGCTGTTAAGAGGTAAGACAGATAAGTGTGTTATTTGGAATTCCCACAGATCCTAATGCCAGAACAATCCTGCAGCACTGATTCAAGAAGGGGAAAAATCCCATTGATGTAAAAATGATTTTCCTACTCAGTAAGGTCTAGTCTGACTGTATTTTCGAATCAATGAAATACACATAATGCTCAAAAAGGGGGGGGAAACAAAAGAGCCCACACAGCTTCAAAGACCACAAAGTGATAATCAGTTATACACTCCTCACTCTGACAAAATCCATGCAGGGTTTTATGCAAAGATGTCCTTAACTCTCTCATGACAAATTCCTAAACGAGAAGAATTGGGGCAGGAGTACAAGAGAGACACCGGTGATGGACTCAGAGGCCAAAGGAGTTCCACGCTCAACATTTGCGACTACATTGCAACATCCCTGGCACTCCCAGAGTGATGCAATACATGTCATGATACAATATAAAAACACTGACTCTTGCGGAAAAGATGAAGGGCTGTGAGGCAAGAAAGTCTCTTTAGTACATGTTGGAGTTACTTATGTTTCACATTCTCAACCAATGTTTGTTTTGATCTTTAGTGCACAATTCTGCATCAGAAAATAGTAGAGTTCATGATGAATTGTTGACCATTAGCAGCATGGTTTAGGCACAAGCTCTGCTTGCATTTCCTTATGAGTACAATTGTTACTCAAAGCAGTATTTTAAGTGAAATACTGGAAACGTCAATGAATCACACAGCTTTTGCATAGAGTCTTAACTTTCTTGACATAGAGACATATTTTTCATTGTCTTCGATTTTTTTTTTTTTTTTTTTGTGAGAGTTTAATGCATTTCTGTGTCCTTATGATCCCTGAAGAGATCTTTTGGGTTTGCTTCCTACTACATGCATTCTCCACCTACTTTCTTCTCTGAATATGCTACTTGTTGTTCTTTCCTGTTGCTCCTGGTTCTCATAAGGAGATTTTGGAAGAGCACCTCCATATTGTCTTCTACTGCAGATACAAATGGATGCAAAGGAAGGGATACAACAAAATCCTCAGATTGGAAGAGGAAATGTAAATAAAGTAAGAAGGGAAAAATCTCATTCTCAGCTGGAGGAGTCTTAGTAAAATAGACCATAAAATTGTAAGAAACCATATGGTATTTTCAGCTAATTATGTCTATTTTAGGATGTCTCACCCCAAAAGCATTGACAGAACACTCATTCCTTTGCACCTAATGTCACTCCTACTGTTCAGCTACAGACATTTAAAGCTGACAATATAAGTTTCCACTGCACGTTATCATTAACAAAACCAAGATCTGGGTGCATTCATTACTCATGGCTATGAGATACCAACATGATACAGCCACGAAAGGAGTTACTGAATTTAAAGAACAGTGTTATCTTGTTGTTGCAAGAATATACAGATAAGAGCTGTTAAAGACCATATTAAAATTCTACATACTAGAATCTTAAGAATCTTAAGGCATCAGAACCAGCCATCTATAACCACCACCTGGAAATTAGATTTCTAAGCATCAAAGCTGTGAAGTGCTGCTATGAATTCCTGCTCAATAGTGGAGATAAAACTCAAATTCCACTTGAATACTTTGAGGGAGGAATTCCACAGTCGTAGCAGCACCTACCCACCATGGTCCAGGAAGATCCTTGTGTGGTACGCACCTTGGAGAAGGGGAGATCTGAGTTCAATGGACATAAGACACACACGATAAATTCCTCCATTTTTTATTCCCTTTTCATCATCTTTCCTTTTTCTGCAATTCTTTTCACCCCAGTTTGACCTTTCATCACTCTGTAGCCCTTATTTCCTTCTCTGTGAGGCAAGAATATGCCTGGGTTGAGGAAAGTTAGAAAGCGGACAACAAATAGAGAGACGGAAAGATGAAGAACAGATTTAATGGAAGTGATCAAGGGCTGTATCTCAATGTGATTGCTTTTGGCTATTTCAGTCAAAAAGTTTTGGCATTTGATTTTTTTATTTTTCAGTCTCAAAATTCTGCTAAGAAACAATTATCTTTTTTTCTTTGTCTCCCCCCCCAAAATCTTGGGTTGTCCCCCACCCCCCTCCAAAAAATAATAATAATAAAAAAAAGCTGAGTTTACATGGCAGGAGTTTACCTGGAAAAGCCCATGAATCCCTTCCTGTCACTGAAGACATCCTTCTCCTTCAAGAAGGACTTTTTCTCCTGCAAACACTTCCTAAAAGTTATCTGTGAAGAATGGTCACAGAAGGGTCTTCAGGACAAGTGTCTTCTCCCCCAGCTTTGGCTGTCAATGCAGTTCCTCATTGTAGCTACCTTCCTGTTTTGGAGCCTGCTGTCCTGCACTAAAGGACTGCAGAGTAATTGGAAGCAGTGCTGACAACGGCAGTGTCTGACGGTGTCACAGACTTCACTCATAATTCCTTAAACAAAAAATTTTCTGTGAGGAAGTCAGTACAATTTCCTCCTATCATGCTTTGATCTGTCAAAAACTCGTGACTTGCCTTTGCACACCAGCAGTTGGTCATATTTATGGATTTAATGGTGCAGTATGTGTGTGTGTCTGGCACAGTGACATGCCCCAGAGCGCCCGGAAAGTGCCGATGGACGCGGCATTCAGCTGCGCGGCTGCACCGGTGCTGGGCTCTCTCTGTTCTTTCTTTCCTGGGTGGCAAGGAGCCATGCCCTACCACAAAGGCTTCGTTGTCGAAACACAAAGAACAAAACGTGCATGTTTAGTCTGATCAGTACCGGAACAAATCGCTCGTACTTATCAGATTGCAAGGTCTTTTCTGGGAACAAAAAATTTGGAGTCCTCAGAAACTTAAGGAAAAAACCCTCAAAGTAAAAAGCAACAGTCAGGCAAGTCAAAATACAGTGAGATATCTCCAGCTTTGAGTCATGGTGTTTCATGAATTGCTCATTAGTGTAATAAAGTATTACAGAGCTACTGTGACACACATCCAGAGCTCTGGACCAGAGGAAAGCAACTTTCCTATCATTAAATACTTCCCTGAAATACTAATCCTTGCTGCCTAAAAACATATTCCTGTTAGGAAGACAGATATGAACTGAAAAATCAAGAATTACAGCTTGGTACAAGAAGAGTACAAAGTCTTTTCTTGTACCATTTCATCCCTGAGAAGTTGCCAAAAGGCATTTGTGGGTAGTTTTTCCCCAGGAAATTTCTTTCCCTCATAGCACTTTATGATGTGCTGATGACACATGTTTCAAGACAAAATGCCCTTACATGTCAAACTGTGACACAGACAAAAATCAAGTGTATATCAAATGTATGTCATCTGTGTAAATGGTTGTCCCTTATTTAAATTTCACCTGGGAATGACCAGCACGTGTATTAGTACCGATTCTAACCAGGCTTGAAACAAAGGGATCACCTGATGCAGTTGCTGGGATCTGTGGTTCAGTGACCTTGGCGGTCTCCTTCATTCTTGTATTATTTCCAGGTCTCTTCAAACAGCCATTTGATTGTTACTAACCATCTTCTGCATCTCTAAGTAAGCTATTACATGTTTTTTTCCCCTAAGTTTTAATAATACTGAGTTTGGTGCCAAAGAGCCCTCACGGACAGAGATGAGTCAAATATGTTCCTTGCTGAGCTTCAGAA
This sequence comes from Oxyruncus cristatus, assembly GCA_013399855.1. Lineage (NCBI taxonomy): Eukaryota > Metazoa > Chordata > Aves > Passeriformes > Cotingidae > Oxyruncus > Oxyruncus cristatus. The sequence continues at coordinate 1,495,727 of VXAY01003849.1, read as the reverse complement.
ATAATCTGTTTATACCCAGAGCCTGTCCAAACAACATTTTGTTCTTCTGGGAGTATAGTTTATTTAGTGTAACAAGGTCCCAAAGTGAGTGGACTCAAGATTTCACAGTCTTCCTCCACCTTTATGTTTAGTGTTCTTAGGTCTTGACTCCTTAGGGCTTCCCCTCTCCCTCCCTTCCTTCCTTCCTTCCTCTCTCCAGAAATGGCTTTTTCTAGGTCATTCACCCAGTCCTAACCTTGGCTTTTCTCTTTTCAGGTAAACCAAAAGATCCTAAGTGCCTGATTCTGGTTTAGCTGGGAGTGACAGGAGATTTACTTCTCCTACTCCACCTGAAATAACACTCAGATTTCTTAATGCAAACAGGTCACTGCATTTGGAGTGCATATTTTGGTATCACCCGTAATGTTCACAAAACGGCTTTTCAGTAAATGCCTCTATTTTTGCTCTCCATCTGACAGAATAAATAAGTAAAATAATGTAGAAATTACTGTCTTTTATTGTTTCTATTTTATATTCTTTTTCTTATGGCTAATTCTCTTTTGCAATAATTCAGTAAAATTTTTCTGGTGCAATTCACAACCTCCCTTCACGTATAAGAAAAATGCTCTATTTGGATATTTAGGACATGATCACAGTTTTCACTGAAATACACATGAAGGGTGTCATTCCCCTGGCTTTGTAATAACTGGGCTAGGTCCTAGAGGCAGTAACTCCTCTGGCTGTGATGTCTGAAACACACCTTACTTTTTTTACCCTCCGCTCAAAAAAATGTTCTCTATTGGTTGTCACACTATACTAACTGGTTCCCTTCTGTTAGTTCCACAAATACAGCTATAGGAAGTGATTAAACCTGACAGACACTGTTTTGTTTGGAGATCCTCTCATTCCCAGCAGCTGGACAACTGGAAAATGAGATTTGTGAGAAGATAGCCATCCTGTCTAGTACACTCTGAAAGTTTTACTATTGACTTCTATAGGATTTTGTTACATGTGTGTCTAGGTCAAACAGAATGAGGTTCTTCGTACATTAAAAGGTCCTTTGTACATGTGTGCAGATGTGTTTAAAAATACCAAAAAGTACAAATCTGATCAAAGGCATTTCCATGATTGCCTTCTTTCTCCTCCATCTTCTTCCCTAAGGCTCTTCTTCCGTGAGTCACACTGGTGAAGCAGCATCAGTGAAACAAAATAGTTGTTATCAGTTTGTGGAAGATACAGAGGAAATGTCATTTTGCATCTGCAGCTTAGTTCTTAATTGTTTTCCTCAAATGTGTGATATATTTTACGTATTTATCAATCCTTCATAATAAAAAAGGGATAACTGAACAAAATATGTGTTCCCATCCTGATCCTTTGGCAATGCTTTCCTCATTGGCAGAAAAATGCCAGGGCTGGATGAAGCATTTAAGGAGATTCACAGACCGTGTAAGCCACTTGGTTTGATGAAGGAGCCCCATGCAGTAGGTGAGCACCCGTTCTGATTTTACCGGTACACTTACCTGCCTGGAATATAGGAGAAATAGGAAAAAACGTATCGCAGCAGTGTGACCCAGATGCACTGTCCAGCCCACAGGCTCTCTGTTGCGACAGATCCTAGCCTGTTGCAGCCCTTGCCAGCACCCCAGTTTCCTGGAAAAAGGAGGAAGGAATTGAGATAGGAAGTCAGCTGGGCATACCAGGGTGCCTTGGGTAGCTCCTCTCATCTCCATGTCCTTTCCACTGTCCCTTGACTGTACCCATGTGGGACATGAGGGCTGTGGGACCTGGCCTGGGAACATTAAGATGACATATCTGGTATATTGATCAATCAAAATGTTGGGGGTGAATGATAGAGGCGGTGGGACTGGTTATGGTCAATATCTGAAAGCTAGAAAGTGAACAGAAGTACTTGAGCAGTTTGATGGAAGAGCCAGGAATGAAGAGCAGTATGCAGTAGTCAGGGAATTGGTGAAAGAAACATGATCTTAGTAGCAGTGTTTTCCTTTGAGAATTGAAGGGACCAGGAAAATTAGGATGGAAAAGCCGAGAAATGAAAAGAGCTGAGTAAACATGGGGAAGAAAGGAAGAAAAAAGCGCGGAAGGGTGAATCTTAGTAAAATTATTGAGAAAAACACTGAAAAATTTGGGCACAGTTAGTCTATATAAGATCCAACAAGCAATGATAAAGGGTCAAAACCAGGCTTCCTGTGCTGATTAAGACAACATCAACCCTGGTAATTTCATCTAGAGTGAAGATTCATAACTCTAGAAAAAAAATTATATTTTCAGCTTCTGCTGACTGATATTTATTTATGCATATTAAGGTCTTCCTTGACAAAAGCAATTATTTCATTATCTGTGAGCCAGCTGAGGTTAATGGTCCCTTTACAGCTGGAGGCAGTGGAGAAGGTGTTGAAAGAAACTAAGGGCACAGGAGGACAATGTCCAAGCTGAGGCATGGGTTAAAGGGCAGGTGTTGAGTGAAAGGCGATTCAGCAGTTCTCATATTCTAAACCCTTTCTCCATTTTCCCCAGGGCTTTTGTTGCTCATCGTGCCACTATTGCCCATGGAAATGTGGGTGTCTGGGTTAGGGAGTGTGTCTAACTTCTTCAGCTGCAGCGACAAATTCTGCTCCCTACTAACCTGATTCATGTTTGAACCAGTAACCCGGAGCTGAGAGGCTGGCCAGCTCATTAAAAATTCCCTGAGCGAGTTTTCTGACCCAGTTACAAAACAACAGAGAAAGCTTTTAAAGTTATTTTTTGGAATTCATGTCATAAAAGATTCAGGCAACATATGGATTATTTATTCACGTAGGGGATTTAAAATTGCTGCTTTATTTAGGAAAAATGCATCTGATTTTCAGCACTGTCTTTGTTTTACAAATATTCAGGCAGCTACTAAAGGAGTGGGTGGAAGGGGAAAGGAGGAAACTGGGACAAGGTCTTAGGCATGACTACAGGGACCCAACAAATCTAGTTCTACTGCCGAATTGTTTTAATGAAAGAGCTGATTTTACTTTTTACTTGCCTGTGAGGGGCACAGTTATTATCTCAGCTATTTTATTTGGGTTTTTTTCTATATAAAGGACCCACCCCTTCTTCCATGTATTTTGGATTAATCAGAAAAAATAATTGCTTCCATATTTCCTTGTTCAGCATGTCCTTCATTTCAGAGTATGACCCACAACAGATGTCACCAGGGACAAGTCCATAGAAGACACACCAGCTGTCCTGATTCATACCAGCATCAGCTTTACTCCACACTCTGCTAGTGAAAATGAACACAGGCTTGCAGCTTCACCAAAACTCCTGTTATTGGCTTCAGGCTCTAGTTAGGAACTCCCAGCTATTGCACTTGTGATGTACATCAAATCCCTTTTGAGAAAACCAAAGGTAAAAAATAGAAAAGCAAAGTTGTTGTTGCAGACAAATCTCAAGCAGGCAACAGCCTGTCTCCGTGACCTTCAGGTAGAGAAAGTTTGTTTTTTCAGGAAATCTGAGCAGAACTTGAACTCTTCAGTAGATGTAAGGTCTCTTTTGTAGATCCAGAGTAGGAAACGGACAACAAGCTGTAGTTTCTATCTCTTCCAGCACTGGTTAATGAGGAACTAAAGTGGGACACAAAGAAATGGAGTACAGAGATACACGCAGGACTTTTACACCCCCACAAAAAGGCCTTAAGCACAAAGGACAGAGGTTCAGGGAAGTAGCTGTGATGAGCACAAGAGAAGGCATCTGGGTCCTGCACAGCAACTCTAAAAGTGATGCTGCCACTGTGGGTCCCCCAGCCATGCTCCGCTCACCACCACAACCTCTCAGCGTACTCTCCGCTTTCTCTCCTGATATCAGGCCTGAGGTTTTCTCCATTCCTTTCCCTCTGGATAAGTCATGTCTGACCTTGGAGAAAGAAACATTCTGTTGCCAAAATTTTCAGCCCGGGAAAAGCAAAGGAGCTGTGCAGTGGACCAGAACCCAGTAGCTTCTCAGCCAACAAAAAAAGCTGATGTCTCACACACTCATCTTCTAGTTCAAAAATTCCCAAAACAGTCCAGCCAAGGTCACATTATATCTTGGATAAACATCTACTGCTGCATCCACGTAGAAAACCCCAAGTAATCAGCTGTATCTTGCCAATTTTCTCAAGCAAGACAAGTGAAAGAGTCTATGTAATTATAAGTCCAATAGCCTGAAACTAATCCCAGGTAAAATACTCTATAACTGCTCTGAGAGTCAACTAATACAAAATTAAAAGATGTATTTAATGCTGAACAAAGTGCAATTACGAAAAAGTAGCTTGTTATCTGTCGATAATAGTATGAGATTGATTGTAAAAGCTAGCTGTGGCTGTTGTAATAGACTCTGCAGTATGTATGATGTGGTATGGCATAGCATTTTGATTAAGAGGCAGAGTGGATTAAAACCTTGCTGGCAGGTCTCAAAATGTAATGGAGAGTTTTGTTTTAATGGTTACATTTCTAGTGGTTCCCACAGAGATCAATTTTTATGATTATGCCATTTAAAACTCTTCAGTAACAACCTGGAGAAATGCAATCATTTGTAAATGTTAAAAGAAATAAAAGAGGCACTAAACAATTATGAAGAAAAGAGGTTTCTGATACAGAGAAATATGAGCCTGTCAGTAAATAAGATGCAAGTAAACTACATGTATTTTAGTGTGGCCTATAATGAAAATGTGTCTGTACAAAGACTGCGAGTTAAGTCCTGGGGAGGATTGTAGTGGAGGCTGGAGGTCCTGGCACATCACCTGCTGAACATCAGCTTCAGAATGGTGATAGCAAAACCACCTGCTGTCATCTTTGCTATATCCTGATTATAGCAGCACAAAGCAAAAGGAACAGAGAGGTTTGTGTCATGCCCATAGGGAGGCTTCTGCTGAAATGTTTGTCTCATCTGATGCCTACAAATTAAAGGAAGATGCTGATGAAACTGGAGAAGATTCAGGAAGAGGCCCCAGAAATTACTGAGGGACTGAAAAACACGTCTCTTGAGAAAGAAAACAAGGGATTTAAACTATTTAGTTTATTCAGAAGTATGTTAGCCAGGGAGCTGTTTACTTTTTAAACATGGGGAACAGAGATATGATAATTAGTCCAAACAAATTTAAAAGCTGGAAAATCCAGCTGGTCAAATGTCAAGTATTTTTCACATGCTTTCTTATGATTAGCAAAGTTTATACATCTTTCGGTTCCATCTCTTGTTTTTCCTCTTCCTCTCCTACTCAGGCAAATCTAAAATCTCTTTAGCATTTTTACCCAGTTACAACCAGAGTTACTTGGGTGAGACAGTGGGAAAATAGAAATCTCAAGGATACAACAAGTCCCTAAGTGTCTGAACAACAAGCAAATGGGCAGAGCACTGTGTGGAATCAATCATTCCCTTGCGCAGAGGAAGGCAGCTGTGATTATGTGTCATGGTGTCTAGCACAGATGCCAGCTAGCCAGTCAGTGCTCTCTCACACACACATACTGCCTAGTTAGTCAGTTCATTCCCCATTTGGCTTATTCTAGGTTGTTCTAAAAGCCTGAAAGTAAAAAAGACTGAATCAGTTTAACAAACACTCCAGTTTAACAAATGCCACTGGGTCTGACCTGCTTTCCACAAGGATGTCTCAGAGCTTTGTGAGGAGGCTACTAGGGAAGTAAAACAGGTGGCCTTGGCAATGTGGCAGACTTTATCTGTCCAAGGCAGAAGTGGCAGCCCCTCTGGCTGCTGTCATAGCCCTCTGCTGCACAGATAGCACAGACAGCACATAAAGCTCAACAGAATATCCTCCCATCAGTGGCATCTTGGACCTACATCCCAGCGCAGTCATGAGCTCTGCCAGTTGTTCCAATTTAAATGTAATTACCTGCACTGGAAACTGCACCATTGCCTGCTTTTCAGGCAAGGGCTTGTGAGTGGGTATCTGAAGCATTAACCATTGCACCTCTGGCACCTCTGTGACAGCAGAGTCAGCACAAAGGTGGCTTGATCCAGCCCATGCAACCCTTTCCCTACCACTATGCCAGGACTGCACTCACCCCAGCATGGCTGGTCACTGCTCCAGCTGAGGTGTAGCACAGTGAGGAAGCTCAGGGAGCACTTGCAGCTTGCTTATTCTTCCACTGGAGCTGGGTCACCCTACAACTGCAGAAGTGACAGCGCCAGCACTGATATAATATATCTATTATATATTTATATATTTATATTTTATATAAAATATATAATAGGTGATGAGGGGGCAGGAGCAAGATACTGGGGAACACAAGATGTGAAAGAGGCTTGAGCCAGGCATGAAACACCTGAGCTGCAAAACTGTCAGCCAAATCCAGAAGAAATGTGATTCACAGTGCCCAGGCAGTGAGCCCAGATGAACCCAGTGCTTCAGTGACACCAGTCTTTGAGCTGCCCCATTTAACACTAACTCAGGTGTAACTACAGAAACTGCAATCACACCTTCAATAGTGTTGAAGGGGCATATCCTGTCAGACTCCCATACTGTAAGCAAGCTATTCTCCCTAGTGCATTTCATTTAGCCTGAATATTTCACCTGCAAAACAGCCTCCACAGGAGGAAGGAAGCACCCTGGGTGCTGGGGCTGTGGGGTGAGCTAGCAAGGAGCTGGCCCCCTGGGTGCTCCTCAGCTGTGCTCATACAGCCTTTGAGAGAGGCAAAGTGTCAGTTTGCACAACTTCCTTCACCAGAGAAGAGCATCCAGCACTCGCTCAGAACGTGCTGAGATGTAATTCAAGGCTTTCTCTGACAGATTTATTCCTATTTCCTTTTCAGATAAGCACTTAATAAACAGAGCTGACAGTGGTGGGACTGTTGTAGGTGCAGTGACAGACTGGCTTTGCTTGACTACACATATGACTTTGGTGTTTAGGCTGATTACAGCCTTCAAAAAACCTGGCTTTGAAGCAGTACGTTACCTCCCATATTTTCTGTATTAGAAATAGGGAAATTATAGGTTTGAGTGGGTCTGTTCCACCTTTGATCTCCCTGCTTAAGTCATTCATGGGAATTCAAAGGTATCATCTGATGCCGTGGGGCTCTAGACAACAATGGAAAAAAACTGGACAATGTATCGCTGCTTCTTAATTCAAGGTGGTACCTACACTCCTTCGCTTTGTAACCCAGTCTTACCAGGCTCCATGAAGAAAATGCTCTGGGGAATGGTGCAGGAGAGATCTCTTGACACTGGAAAAGCTTTTAATAGCAGCAGTATATCTTCCTGAATCAACACAGTGAACCAACAGTGTTACAGAGTTAAATATCACACTAACTTCCTTCATATCTTCCTGCCTGCAGTCCTAACCTTTACTCTTCCATCTATGCTACGTGCCTTCTGTGTTTCCTATCTTTTTTCTCTTTCTGAGCCTGTTCTGCCTTCCCTGCCCTATGCCCACATGTTCTCCAGCAGTAAATACCAGATGCTCTTTAGAAGTCAGTGATGGATTGGGGGCAGGAGATGGGGGGGAAGGAAAGCTGAAGCCAAATTTTCTGTAGTTGTTAAAAGCCACTAAATCTGACCCTTGGAGACTCATCAGTTTGAAAACCCAGGGCTCTTTGGTCAGGGGTGTTGGCCAACGAAAACCTGTGTGTGGAGGGGGAAAGGCTGTGATTCTGCACATCGCTCACAGCTGGGCTGGCACCGGGTTCTTTGTGAACTGCATGGAGCAGAAGGCGGCACTGCAAGTTTTGCTCCACTTTTCTCTGGGATCCAGAAAGAAGTGAAGATTTGCTTTGAAAACAGACATCCTTCCCCACAGACAGGCTGAAGGACACATCTCTTTCTGCCCTGAGAGGTGTGTTAGTGAGGGAAAGGGCCAAAGCTCTCAGCTCTTTGTCCAAGTTTGCATCTTATTAACAATGTGGCCTTGAGAAATTTCCTTAGCTCGAGCAAGACAATGCCTGTAATGGACCTCAGAAAGGCTTTGGAGAAGAGGCTTTGATTGGAATTAAGCTGTACAGCATAAAGGAGTTGCTTTTCCCTTTGGCAGCATGGATAACACTGGTGGGTATTCCACTCAGCAAGTTCTGCCAGCATTTATACATTCAGATACTCAATAGGGATTTATTATTTAGTCAAAAGCAGAGGCAAAATTAGCAAGGATAAAACAGAATTTACAAAGCTATGTGTAAACCTTTATCAAACACTCTTTTTGCTCAGAACTTAACCTACAAATATGCCATGTAGTCCTGCTTTTCACTGCAGAACAAGTGTGTGGTGTCTTTATAGTGACAAGATCTAGCATAAGAATAAAGTCTTTTTTGCATTTGTTTTCAGTCACACTGATGAAAACATACAGAGATGTCTGTAAGTGTGCTTTTAGTGAAGAGCTACAAAAACCACCATGCATATATTTTTTTCTAGACTCCCAGAAGCAGTGAGTCAATCACAGCTGTTTATACATAGAAAGTCCCAGATAACCTTGTTGGAATTTTATTACAGACACTGTGTAAAAATTGTGCAGAAGTTCAGGTAGTGTATAGAAATACAGCATTTTAAATGTGTTAAAACTGCTGGTAAATGCAAAGGAATTCATTCCCCAGCCATCATTCATCAGTATAAAATATGGATAAGTTTTCTCATGCGATTACCATAATATTTTGCTTTTCCTCTAGCTGAACATAACACCGGTGTCAGCAAAACTATTCTTCCCTTGCCATCCTAAGGGCTGCAGTGACTGTGGTCCCTGAGGCCTGGCATATGGGTACATGAGAGTGACGGTCCCTGAGGTCTCCTCCATCCCTGTGGGTGCTGCTCACCCGCTCTTGCTGAGCTGTGGTGCCACAGCAACTCCCAGGCATCTCTGACTCCTCCCATAATGAAAAGAGATGTGCAAAAATCTGTCACGGCAGAAATGGGATGACATTAACTCAGATCATTCACAGGGTGGAAAGCTGGGCAAGAAAACAGGCCTGCTCCAACAGCTTCCCAAATGGGGCAAGCAGAGGGTCAGTTCCTTGGCTGGTCTGGAGCAGGATTAGGAGGCTGCATGGCGGTTACCCTGGGCTGTAGCCAAAGGCACTCAGAAATAGTCACCCTTGCAGGCTGCTTGGATAATATTCTTTATTTTTGCTTTTCCTTGGTGCTAAGTACCATCCCTAAATAGCTTAATGAAGAAGAGTTCATTAAACTCTGCTGTTCATTTAAGTTGAAAACCAGGCCAGCCTGACAAACCAATGGTATACTAATCGATGAGTTATTTGGATATCAAGGCATGTGGGTAAATAGATTTATTACCGAGCAAGAATTTAGAAAATATGCTCTTCATTATTCTTTGTTCATAGATATTTCTCCTAGCTTGCTGTCTGCACAGAGGTGTATATATTGCAGTTAATATCTTATATATTTTGATAGTGGTCCACATTTGGGGGAAAAAAAGGTGTGCAATTAGTTTTTAAGTATACATTCACTGTAGGTATTCTGCAACACTTTTTCCATCAAAAATATAGTTATTTTACATGCTCACCCCTGGAAAGGTATAAACATTTGGCCTACATTTTTCTGTGCTTGGATACCTAACCAAGAATGTTGTTCCTGAAAGGTTGTATAAAATTCCTTGTGTTTTTTTTTAATAGGGAAAAATAAAAATTGAACATCTCCTGCATTTATTCTTTTGAACGGGGATAGTGAAATTCAAAAGATGGCAAAGATACTATTTAATTACTTACTGAGGACTGAGGTGTTAAAAATACAGCATCATCACAATCAGAGCAATAGTAGTGGTATAAAATAATAATTACAACAGAAAAAATAATAATTTTAATAAATAGTGTAGAAAGGCCTGGACATTCTGGGGATCCTCTTCAGTGTGATGAGGGTGTTGTATCTCACAGCCAGGGGACAACATACCCTGTCTTTTGGCTGCTCTGCAAGGAGGAGGGAGACAGTGACAGTCTAGTTTACCAAGACTTCCTCCTGTGACTTTACTTCAGGGGAAAAATTTTCATCTTCTACAGTTTCCATTTAATTCCAATGGATTTTTGACAAGCCATGAGATTCATACTTCACGTTGTCCATGGTCATACCACTGCTTTGGGAGTGTAAACCTGACTCTGCCTGGGTAGTTCCATGGGCTGTAAGAGATCCATGATTTTACTCCTTTTTTTTTTAGTTTTCCTCATCTTGAGACTTTGAATCAAAGACTAGAGAAAGCAGTAGCACTTTTTGCAATTTCAGTATTTCATTAATGGTGCTTTCTTCTCATACTATATTCAGGACAAGTGAGTGCCTGTGACAGCTGAGACACCTCTTACAGCACACTGTATAGAAAAAAATGCAGTACAGGCTATGGCTCTGACAGGGAAGCTCCATGACTGCACTTCTGTTTCTTGGCTCAGGGTTCTGCTCTGCCATCCCTAAAAGCTGATTTAAGGGTGGGCTAGTGTCAAAACAGGGGGTTTATCTTCCCTCAGTCACCTTTCATCCTGCCACTGGCCACATGTTGTTCAGGTGTCCCTCAAACTGGTACCAGTGTCAGGACGGCCGTGCAATGAGCCGGATCCCACAGTTTATCTGGCTCAAAGATAGTCTTTACTTTTGTAACTGCCATTGACAGGTTAATTTTCAGGAGCTGACTGGGCAGAGGTAGAGCTGGGTCAAGGAAGGTATTAAAGAGAATAAGAAGAAGGTAGTGAGGTCTATAGGATAACCATTTCAGTAAAAAACAGCTCACATATTGATTTTAAGTGTCCAAGAGACAATAACACCTTTTCAGAGAATGGCTTGCAATAGGCAGTGCTATTAAAGGGCTTTTCCTCCCCTCTGTTAAATTTGCACTTGAAAAATATGCTATTATATAAACAACTAAATATACTATAAAATCACTGACTCTGTTTTCCTACACTTTTCATTGATTCTCAAATAAAGCACAGAAGACAGTGAGGGAATTAAGGAAAAGAAAGAGAAGATGAAGGAATTCAAAAATGGGTCTTTGACCTGAACAGCAATGATGAGACAAAAATTTTCTATTTAGTTTATGGAAATTACACTCTGCTGCCTAGAGAGAGATAACTCTGCAATGAAACTTCATTCTTGCTGAGCTTTTTTTTCCTTTAATCCCGCTGACTAGAAGCAGTCTATTTCTGTACTGTAAGCATCCTCTACTTCAACTGAAAAGCCTTAATTGAATTTTTCTAGACAGGAATCATATTGAGATTCATATATGTGACTACTGTTTTCTGGCTCCATAGAGAGAATAAAATGTATAAATCAGGTACTGCAGTTTGTCTGCGTTTCATCTGCTGGGAAAGTGGGAATGAGAGGGATTCCTTGTGGAGATTCATCTGATAACAAAATTATAAACCAGATGCTTGCATGGCAGCAGCAGTTGTGAGATGTGGAGTGCAAAGTGGAGTACAAAAATGCATAGTTAGCTTATGAACTAGTCATAGCTGGCTTAATTTCACTGAAGTTGCTGGAATTGTGCTTGAATTTTTTTCGAAATGCAGAGCAGAAAAGTAAAGAAATTTCGGCAAAAACAGTGTAAGGTATATTTCACAGAGACCTAAATATTGGGCTGCTGGGCATAAAAGATGCAAAAGAAGTCCATAGATAGTTTTTCTCATTTGTGGGGAATTACTAACACAGACTGATGCACCACAGACAACTGATTCAATCCCCTCAATATCTCTGTAGGAAAAGATGGAGAAATTGCTAACAATGGTGACAGGGCTGGCAAGACAAAATGCTGCAATGCTGCAAGAAGCACTTCCTTAGGCAGCCTTATGGCTGGTCATGGTCATATGTACAATAAAAAAACGAAGTTGGTGGTATTTCCACTGCCATTGTGGATTTGCGAAGGCTCTGACCATGGCTCACCAGTCCCAGAGTGCGTCCCAGCAGCTGAGCTTTCCCCACTGCAGCTCCTGTGGCTGCAGAAAGTCCCTGTGTTATCTGCAGCACTCGGTACAGAGCTTTCAGATGATGTAAATCATGGAAATAATGGCCCAGTGGGTATCAGGGATTTATCAGCAGCAGGTCAGATGCCTATTTCTATAATGTTTGTTATAACATAATGGATTCTGGTTGTGCCATCACATTTTATGTTTGGTGTCAGGGTTGTTTATAGGAACAGGAAGGCAGAGCAGCCAGCCAGGAGCTCCTACCTGTGGCTGCACACAAAGCAGGAAAGCCTCACGGGGAAACTAAAGCGAGCAGAAAATCACGTTTGCTCTTTAGGACTTTTGTGAAGTTCCACATGCAATGAAACAGAGGCCATTTGACAAGAAGCAGAGTGGTAACTGCAGTCAGAGCCACAAGTTAGGACCCGGACAGAGAGACAAGTTTCTCTCATGTAACCTGCTAGTGCATGGCTGAAGTTAAGTGAGAAGCAGAATTTTGGGCCCTCCCACCCCTAGCATTTGTTGGTGGGAAATTAGATCAGTGATGTCAAAAATTTTTTGCTTGGGCAGTAAAAATGTACTGAGCACAACCCCCCCAAGATATGCATAATTGTTTCTTTATGTATAAGTTACATATATGTAGGACTGCACTAGTATCACAAAACCAGAAATTAAACTACAATGAGATAAAGGGGAAAAAATGTTTATTTTATTTTTAAATTTAGTTAATGACACAAAAAATATTTTCTTCTGGACCCCCAATGGCCTTGATGTGTGCACATCCTGCTTTGGAGACCCATCAGTTTAGACAGCCCCCATACTACAGGTGCCCTAAAACCCTCTCTGGAAAGAAATGTCTCCCCCTTCCTCACAGGAGGCCATGGATGTTTTCCCTGCATTTGGCCACCTTCTCCTCCCCACCTGCTTGTCTCAGAGTAGAGCTGTCTCCCATTTTTCACTTACTGCTAGCAAACCATCACCTTTAGAAATTCCCTGCCCTGATCACCTCTGTTAACCCCTCTAATGTTGCTCATATCAGATTAATACAATCACTTAAGCAGCAAGTGCTCAGCTTTTAATTACATCCCTGGCGTGTTCAGCCTGCACAGCACAGAGTTGTGTTATTTTTATGCTTGATATGCATATCTGTTCAAATTATTCTAAAGCACTGGAGTCAGAACAGTGGAAGAATATCAAAGTATATATTTTGACTTTTTGTACAACTAGTATTCAGGCAATAAACTTTGATTACAAAATTACCAGACCACTTCATCATTCACTTTATCCTATAGAAGAGGCTGACCCCATCTGCCTTCTGGAAATACCTTCCTACTCTAAGCCTAATGCCACCACTAGTCACAGCTCAGCAAACTGCAGAAAACTCTCACAAACCCAAGCCACAGAAGGCCTAGGCTACCACATTCATGTACCTTCTATACCCTCTCCAGACCTAAGAGTAAATTGGTTTGACCATCTTCCCAGGTTCAGGAAGCAGGTCCTGTCCTTCACAGGGGGAAAAGCCCTTGGCTCTCATCAACCCTGGCTTTCTTCTGACATCACCGTGCAGCCTTCTGCCATTCTTCCATCTTCTAACCCTAACACCAAACAGAACTTCAGTGGCAGCATGTCAGACCCAATGCCTGGCCATGGCCCAGCTTGCAGCATCATCCACCATTTTCTTTGCTTTTTGGAGTATTGTTTTGTGTATACTTCACGGGAAACCAAACCACGGTTATTCTCTCTGCAAGATGCTAAAGGTGTTTGGCTCTGCTCAGTGCTGGGGCTGTCCCTCACTCGCTTGGCTCTGAAGGAGGCAGGCATCACCATGGCTTCAGGATCCAACAGGTGGGAAGCAGACAGTTATCTTAGGGGACAAGGGCTTTTATTTTCTTTCTCAGTAGATCTTCTATGAAGTTATGGTTTCTGAGGGATTTATAAAGAATTGGTGCAAAGCCCATAAATTTTTCATGCGTGTAGTAGGATTTGACCCCCACTAGGACTGTGGCTGATGTGATAACTGAGGGGTTTTGTTGCCTGCATCTTTGAGTGGGTCTGTAGGCTGTCATTCAGATGATGGCTGGGGTTTTATCTGGTGTTTGAATCAAGCAAACCAAAGCTTCCTATCCCCCCACTGGAAACCTCATTGTGCAGGAGGTTGAGCTCGGAAGAAGGCTGGCATGACTCGTGTCAAAAGCTTTTCTCACCTCTTGCACTCTGAGTCCCTTGGTGTACCTCAGGGATGGTTCTGTAAGCTGATTACAAATTTAGAGCTGAACCCCCTGGAGAAAGAGGACTAATGGCCTCACCAAATACCCACACCTGCAATCTTCACAGCTGCTCATGTCCTCTAAAATCAAATAACTAACCGAGGATGTTTGTTCTAGTCTGTAGCACCTGAGAGGTTATGAGGGTGGCTGCCTTCAATTGTAGCCCATCTTTTCTCAAGTGTAATTCTCTGCCTGGATGGACTTAAGGGCAGGGTACCGATTGGTGCTGGAAAATTGCTAGCCTCAGGAATGAAAGCAATTGTCGGCATTTAGATAAACTGCAGTCTACAGAAGGAAAGGAACAGAAAATATTAGTCAAGGTTTTTGTTCTTTTCCTTTCTTGCTCTTCCTCAGTGTGTTACGCAGGCTAGGTTAGGATTTCTTCTAGCTGGGAGTTTGGAAACCAGGAACCTTGGGAAGCCAGATTGCTCCTGGATGGGCTGGCCAGGGGAATATTCCCCATGCTACTTGTGGGAATCAGAATCCTTTGTCTGCTGGAGCAAGAGCTAGTTTCCTCACTAATTATTCCAAGTTAGTGTTGGAGTTATTTATGTTTTGTCCTGGAGTCAGGCAAACCTGGAAATATTGCAGAACACCTAAGTCCTTTCTATATGACCTCTTTAAAACAATTTGTGTACCAAAGCAAAGCTAATGGCTGTGTCACTCAGCCTATTAGAAAACAGCAAGGCAAAGGAAGACTTGCTGTTGATTTTGAGGTTTGGAAAACACACTGTGAAACAATCTTCCAGGAAAGGCTTCATTTTTCCTTCTTGAGAAGTATTTATGACAGGACTTAAATTTGTAAAAAGAAAAATGTTTTTCTCTGGTAGGGATGTTTTAACTCAGTATCTTAGAAAAGTAGTTTGAGGAGAAGACATTTATATAATGAACCAGTTTGTCTGACTACTTTCCTGAGTACTCACTTTAATTTCTTGGTCATAATGGTAGAATGATAAACTTTGTCTCTATTACATAAGGAACAGACTCTTTGTCTTTTGCTATAGCCATAAGAGAGTAAAATTCCTTATCTTTATCAGCTTTTATGGTTGGCCTTATTTTAGTAGCTGTATCATTGAAGAGGATATTTTTTCTGGTTTCTAGGAGAAAATATCAAACTCTGAAATTCTCTCAGAATGTTCTGTTTGTCCTCTGCTTATAGTGTTTTTATGGCATATGTTAATAATTCATGGAGAAAAAAATCCATGGTTAAAATTCTACTACTTCCTGCATAAAAGCAGTTTATTGACCTTTCTAAAGGCTTTCCTTTCCATTTTTTATTGGCTTATCCATATGTTCTGTTGAAAGTTGAGCTTCAGAGATTCCTGATGCAAAGTGTGTTTGTATGACTCTGGATAACCTTGAAGTGCCCTGAGTCCACTGAAAATTTAGAAGGGAAAAAAAAAGAAATAACAAATTAATTGTTTATAATTTCTCAGGTGCACAGAATATTCCTGGACCAGCAAGTTGGGTAGTACACAGCGGGGTATGTTCTGCTATCAAGGATCTTTTGGGACTATTTCCATTATACAAAAGCCTGTCATCAGAAAAAAGGATGAATACTGTCAAGAAATATGTTCTCAATGGCACTTTACATCCAGAAACGCACAAATACTTTAAGCACTTCCATTCTTACAGTAGTACCAAGCTGCACATAAAGTTGGGTAAATAAATGGAAGAATCAAAGAGCCATTGCCTCAAGACCCCTGCTCTGAATTCCAATTTCTGCTCACTCCTTCAGTGAGTCAAAAAAGGTAAATGGAGAAGGCAGCTTGTAGTCCCACAAACAGCATTCTGGCTTTGACAACTGCCACGTGCTGCCCAGGCACACAGCCTGATGCATATTCAACTGTCTGAGCACGACCCAATGCCAGTTTTGCATTCCTGTCCCTGTAGTTACAGCACTAGCCTCTGGGTCTTTTTAAGTACTGTGTCTTTTGGGACAGCACATGGGGACAGAAACACCAGAAACGTCAGTGGTTTTTCTGAACACTTGTGGGTGTTGGAGAAAAGAGGAAGGGATAACAAACTAGTGATAACCTGGAAGATTCTTTTACATGAGCTATCTGCATCCTGTGTAAGAACTAAGGTAATTTTCAGCACTGCATCCAGGTTTAATTGTGTTGGTGGTAAAAAAGAACATCTTGTATCTCTTTTCTCTTTTTTTGCTCTGGCCTATGGCTTAAAAATAGAATAGTTTAGGGGCTAACTGTGTGGAATTGGAACCTATGTTTTTTTTCTACAATGTTGTTTTTTTTCTAGAAAACTTCTAATTCCACTTCCACATTATCATTCAGCTCTGTGTTTGAATCTAACTGCAGTAAACAAGAACTTACTGTAAAGCAATCAATATTCTGCTCAAGCTGGGCCTGGAGGAAGAAAAGGTCTTGATGAGTCATTAACATCCATGGTGCCAGGAGAATTTACACTATCTGATGATCTATCTTCTACAGTCTGCTCTCAGCATTGTTATATTTCTTATCCTTCCTTCCATTTCTCGTGTTATTGAAGCCTTTCTTGGAAGAGGTCCAGCCCTCCCCCGGGAAGTCAGCTTTATGGTACCAGATACACCAACACAGGCTTCTGATTGTTGTGGATTCAAGTTTTGAATGTAATGAAGCTCCTTTCACTGTTGCATTCATAACACATAGTGAGGGATGTTGGTTAAAAAGGACCCCGCTGGCCATGCTGGCTGCAAGCTGCTCACACCTGGAGAGCAGATAAAAGCATTGTGGCCTCCCCAGCCTGTAGGTACAGCTGGTTGTTTCCATCACATTCAGAATCTCCCGCTAAAAAAAAAAAAAAAGAAAAGAAAAAAAAAGAAAAAAAAAGGAAAAATATCACACGCCATGCCCCAGGGAAGTCTGTTTCGTTTGTAAGTCTTGGGGATTAGCCCACTGTAAATACACAAGACACAGCAGTCAAGCTAAATGCTGAAAGGCGATGCTGAACCATCGCTGCATTAATTCACCAAGCTCATCAGTATTTTAATCACAAGATCCAGGTGGCTTTTCAGAACCACGGGATTATTAAAGCACAGTGGGATTTCTTATATATCTTGCCACTTTATTCAGCGAACAAATATTTTGCAGCAACAATAGATTTACTTCCGACAGCTGCCAAACGTTGACAGCAATACATACTAATGTTTCTGAGGAAGAGCTGTTCCTCCTAGCTGGAGTGTGTCAGACCACAGGGTCATAACTGCAGTCTCAGATCTCAGCCTGCAGTTCAGCAAGGCTGAGAAGTAGAATCTAACATTAAGAAATTTTAAAAAAAGTCATATTTCTCATAGCCTGGAGAAAACCACAATAGTTCCGTTTCATCCTCCCTTTGCATTGAATCTGCTAGCTGAAAAGCTCAGGTTAGCACAGGAACATGAACACAGAAACACAGAAAAATGAGGAGGAACGGAACAGGGACAAATCTGTGTGCCCAGCTGCTCCCAGCTGTTGCTCAGTGCCTCAGCACCGCTGCATCCAATGGCACATATGTGCAATCAGGCTGAGGGGGACAGAGGACACTGAATGTGTTTCAGGGTGTCAACATTATACAGTGGCTCACTCAAGCCCTGGGCTACAGGACTGCAGGGGAAAGGTAACACACATTAATGTAATGCTGCACATCACATGGACAAAGCCATGCAAACAGGCAGGGTGCAGCTGTGGGCAAATGATAAATGACAACACAAAATTTTACCTAGTCCTCTTTAGATCCAGATCATAATTAACCTGCTGAGGAGAGGCGTTATGAACTCCACATCCTTCAAGATATTCACAATTAGACCACAGAAGGCTCTGAACAACATGATCTAAGTCACACTGTCTCAGGAACTCCTTCCACCTTAAATTATTCTATTACCCAATAGTTCGTAAGTAGAAATAGAAAATAAGTAGATAGCAGGTTATGGTCTCTGTGGTAATAAATACTGTTGTGAACCCTGAAAAGTGACAGTGTTCCTACTTCCAGAAAGGGGATGTCAATTAGCAACACCCTGAAAAGGACAGATTTGCAGTACAATGTTCTAAAATTATGTATCCCACACAGTATTTTTGATTAATAGAATAAGCTTTCATTCACATTTTTCCGTGTACATCTTTTATGTCTCTTCACTGAGATGCAGTGCTGGCTACTATAACATTAGATTAAGTAAATGTAAATTAGTACTTTAGCAAAACAATAGCTAATCAGTGGTCTCAGCATTTGAATTTGCTGGAAAATTCTTTTCTTGGGGGAAAGCAACACTGTTTTATTGTTATGTGTCAAGGGTTGTATTATAAACCTTAAACATTACATCTGCTCCTACTGTTCCTCTTTTAGAATATATATTTACCTTTAACCTTGGAGTCTTTATAGAGCTGAAAAATTTTTATTAGCTTTTCACAGAAGAAAATCACTGCGAGTTGATTGCATGTTTATGGGCTAAACTGGCAAGCTGCACGGGTAGACACAATGCCTTTGCAGACAGACATGTAGGAAAAAGCCCTTTGTAGCTAAAACCTAGTGTGGGTCCTATTGATGCTTCTGAAACTCAGATAAGTCATTACTTAAGTATCTTTGTATATATGAGAAGTAATTTTTTCACCTAAGACATTTGCAGGTCTACTGTACAGTACTTTAGTATAGTAAGTCACTTTGGTGACATTTCTCACTTACTGTCAACAAAAGAAAATAATGTCTGACCTGCCTTAAAACAATAAACCTCCTCCTCCACATTTCCTCTCCTCTTCGGTTCCTGATATTAAAGTATTCAGTTTTCAACAAGTTTAATATCCAGAAATCTCCTTTCTTTATTGCATTTTTTTTTTTGCTGCCTTGAAATACATCAAATGATTGGAGTTTGTTTAGAAGTACAGAAGCCGAAAATAGTTTATTTTATTTCTCTCTTCTGGCACCAATAATGCCCCCTTGAAATTCTATCACCATCATTCTTACTGTAGTCATCTGTCTTAGGCTTTAAAATGGAGCAAGGCAAAATCTGTCAGAGCTGTATTTGAAATCTTACTCTGATCTTCAGCATATCACACAGTTTCTGAGCAGGGACGGATATACTGTGAGAGGACACAGGTAAACAGGGACAGTGGTAGTCCTTGCATGTAAGGGGGAAGAGAAGCCTTAAGGCAGCAATGGCAATTCAGCTTCCAGAAACACTGATGAGAAGGTGCAGAGAAAGGCAGAGGGGAAGGAGAAGAATAAGTGGTGCATTATCATCACAGTAAAAAATGTCTAAAAGGAAACAACAACAAAAGCAAAAGTTGATTAAAAAAAATATTTTATCTGATCAGATTTAAAAAAAAAAAAATAGTGGGAATTCAGATCCTGTTCTGGCTTCTGCCCCACTCCAGTCTGCTCAAGCGCTACAGAAACCTCCGTAGTGTATGTGCCAGTGTTGCAAATACCTGTTTCCAGAGCAAGGCAGGACAAAGAAAGGTAGCACTGTGTTTATGCTTTGGCACCTTCCTGCGCTCTCAGTTTATGCCAGATCACCAAATTGATTTCTTTTAATGTAGACTTTTCTATTGTAGGTAGTGTAGACAAAGCTAAACTGACCTCAGCATCCATAATTGTTGTTACTAAGGTTAGACCTGCTACTACTTTAGAAAATCCTTCACTGGAATTAATTTTCTGTAGAAGAGAAACCCATTCTTGCTGTTTCACAGGTGGGCAAAACCTGCCACACATTCATAGGAGTTTAGAAATACCTCAGACTGGCTCTAAGTCACTTCATTGTATGGAGTGGGTTGAAATGAAAAAGAAATACTTCACTCATCATTTTCCACTGCTCTTTTTGTTGGCATAAGAAGATGAATTAAAATATCAAACTTCTTTTAGATTTGTGTTTTGTAAAAAAATCTTGCCAGTCGGTTGACAATGAAAAGTTTGTTGTTTCCCCTCAAAATACTGACAATAAAAAAGGGAAGTAGTAAGACACAGACAGAAAACTTCACAGAAAACTGGTGACTTTCAATCAGGAACATTTTAAAGAGTCATATCATAAGAAGTAGTTTACTCTTAGGCACGTTGATAAGACAAGGTCTGTAGGTAGAACTGACCTTCTTACTGAATGAAGTAGCTTACCTGGGAAAAAAATGAGGTTCTGGACCCTCTTTCCAGTCTCTGAAAAACCTGGAGATTTGAGGATTGTTTAATTTGTTGGTATCTATCATTTTAAGAGACTTTTATTGGAGAAACCTTCGAACTGCCTCCTCTCCTTAAGATGCCTCAGCTTGAACATTTAGAAGCTCATTTGAAAACCTAGGTTATGGAAGATGTAAGTAAAATAGGCACAGTCAAAGGTATTAGCCATCTAAATAGTGTAGTTAGACAGACACTGTTCAGCTAAATTGTATCTTCTTTAATTTCACGGTCCTTCTTAATTTCTGATAGAGCTTGGCAAATATATCCAAGGGCATAGTTTGGTTTTTGAAGTGTAAATTGCCCCCCTCCCCATCCCAGTTTAAAGCTCTGGTGTATCAATTTGCAATACCTAAGAGTAATTTTTTCACACTACTATTCCACAAATTGAATCCGCAGTGGCAGTGTTCCTACCACTCATGAGCCAGTTATACACTCAGCCTTGCCAACGCTGGTGTGCAGAATTCATCCTGGCCATCGCCCCATGGAGATAACTCCGGTTCCTTTGAAGTCAGTGAAAAAAAATCAGAAATTCACCCTGAATTTCAGCGGAAAGGTGAGATCAAAAACATCTAGAAATATCCTTAGTGCCAAGGGGGCTAATACAGAGTGTTGCTTCTGTAATTGCCACTTAATTAGACATGTAATGATTTCATGCCTGGAGAATTTGAAGGAACAAATACACCTGCAAGCACACACCTTCTTTGCTCTCTTCTGCTAAAACTGCTTGTTCTCATGATATTTCTGAATAGCTGAAGGATTAATAATCATTAATCTAAATTATTGAAAGACAGGCATACATCTCTCAATATGATAGTACGATAGGCTTACATCCAGCAGGGCACACATTCAGCAGCCAGCTCCGCATGTCAGCTTGCATCTCCTTGGAACAGCAGGCTTTGCAATGCAGGGGGACAAAGGGCATTGAGGAGATTGAAGGGAATACAGTGTACCATGTGGAACACAGCAGCACTTTGATGTCCTTGCATAAAAGCATAAAATATTTTTTGGCACATACTGGATAGGGGTTAGTCTTGTTTCTCAAAAAGATGACTTGTTATACTTTGATCTTGTGAAAACAACTTTTAAAATTCACATATTTTTCTGAATGCAAATTGTCACTGAATTTTCCTGACTTGTTAGTGCTTTTCAGACTGAAACAGTGTCTTACTTGTTTTACTTTCTCTCCCTGAATGAAACCCAGAACAACCTAGTATGAATATGCTCATAATAACTAGGGAAAAAAATTACAAAAACATTCTCAGTGACCCCCTGATCCACTTTCTGTGGAAGTTAGCAGGAAAAAGATGAGGGAGGCAGAGCTGTGGATGCCTTCCCTGCTCCAGGAGTTAGGAAGCAAGGTTCAGTTAGAAAATGCATAAAGCCTCACAGGCAGCATCACTTCTGAGAGTGGTGTCAGCACACAGCAAGTCCCTGAGGCTGGGGCAGAGTAAAGGAGAAGCAAGTCTGGCTGGCTGCTTTTGTCTCCTTGCAACCTAATTGCATGGAAATGTTTTGGGAACACACAGCTGCTGTTACACATGGTGCTGGCCCATATTTGAAAGCAGATAGAAATGCCTGTTTAACCAACCCCAGGATTTCTGCGTGGCAGCAGGAAGATGTGCTTTTTCTAACACAGACAGACAAGACCCTGGCAACTTATCAACCCACGGCAGCCATCTGTTTCAGTCAGGACCATTTGTACCCCCGGACAGGTGGGACCCTAAATCTGCATGGCAAAGCCAATATTTCCTCCCTCTCTCCAGACAGAGAGCTGTTAAGTGACCCCCCTGCCATCAGCAGCTTTTTAATGAGGAGCAGTGACTGCTACAGGTGTTTGGGAGCCCAGTTAACATCTGGCCTCTTCTGTCCCCGAACCAGAAAAGCTTTGCTCTTTTGTACTACCTACTGCCTTCTCCATTTGTCTGTGCTGACCCCACCCCAGAAATATTCTCACTGCATCTGCACTATGCTGCCTGAAGTGCCAGGCACTCACTAGCCTCATGGATATTCTGCAGCCCATCCACTCTTGTGTCCTGGACTGGGACAGAGACCAGGGGCTATGCCTCACCCTTGGTGTCTCTTGCTCAGTGTTTTGTCTCTTCAGGGAGAGGTTACTTAGCTCACATA